>CM062290.1:368455637-369036482 GCA_031216915.1 Pictodentalium vernedei | reverse complement strand
AAGAGTTTCACACAGTCATGTCGAGCACGTGCTGTTGACTACAAGTACATTTCGCTCCTATGCAGAATGACCCATTCTGTTAAATCGAATCAAACGTCATATTATATACGTGGACAACCTATTTTTTGATGGTGGCTGTCCAGTAGCCTGGTGCAAATTCTGCAGAGTACAATGCCATATTGGACAGATTTGAAAACACCCACCGAGTGTAAATTCCACCCAGCTAATAAATCAAGTTTATTGTGAAACTGGGAAAAAAATATATTCAAAAAATGTAAAGAGACTTCTGAACTAAAATAAGAAAATGTGTGAGAGGAAACTCCACTCTGAATGTACGCATCATAATTCACCTATGCCGTCCACCATCTCATTCAACGTATTGAAGACAAATTATTAACCTTACAACAGAGTCCTGCAAACCAAGAATGTAACAAATTTGACACAAACTCCCAATAAAAATCGGCTGTGGATACAGAAGTCACACCTCGCAAAATCTATTGAACTTGCACATGTGAAGATGATTACAATAGTTTGTTGAGTAATTAAAACCTGTTGCTATAATCTTTTAATTAGACAGTCACAGTAAGGGTATTAGCGACCAGTGACATAATCAAACTGCTACTTGTTATTGTTTTAAAGCTTATTTTGTTCACAGACTCTCAGCAGCCTATTGTTTTGTACATGTTAACTTCAAATTAGTAGTCGAACAGGATCACTTGGCAATGTGATTAAACTAACTCTACATTCATTTAACAGAGAAAAGTAGTTTTTAGACCTCTCTCTCAGTTTATAATCTTGGGATAAACTTCAGAAAAATGAAGAATGGAGGTGTGGAGGGGGGCGTAGATGGGAGCTATCGATTTTCTTCGGTTTCTGTCCAAAAATGTTACCACTGGCAAAAAAACTGACATTGGTCCCAATGATCTTCAATTTTGCCATTTCATTTATAACTTACCAAGTTCAAGTTTGTCAAGTTGAGCTACAGAGTCATTCATTTATTTATTTTTCTGTTTTTTTTTTTTTTTGGGGGGGGGGGGGGGGGGGGGGGGGGGGGGAGTCCACGTCACTGGTTGTGGCGGCTAATTGTTAACATTCCTGGATAAAATCATAGATGCCACCTACAACCATTGAAAGATGGCTAGTCCTTTTGTTAATCTATTAAACTTATAAATAATTGTTGCCCCCACACAGTGATTTAGTGGCAATCAAAATAAAATGCACGTGATGAGCAACGACTTTAAATTAAGTTAAAACAATTGCCGTATTCAACAATATTATGGCGAATTAATAATTAAATATAATTGCTCATGGTCTTTCTTTTTGAGGGTTTGGCGTGGGGTGATGTGGTCTGGGGGTTAGCATTTGAAAATGTAATTATTCGATTCCAGTAAATGAAAGCGTACAGGATGTCAATATATCACAAGCACGGATCCGTACAAATTATAATGAGGAGTCAAAAACCTGGGTGATTAAATTCAAGCCTTAATTTGTTGATTCTCTGGTAAGTGATTGCTCGCTTTGGGGAAATAGGTAGTGTTTACGATGGTATTAAAGGTCTGTGGGATAGACCTAATTTTTTGAGGTGGGAGTGTTGGATATTGCCAACAGTTGATAAATAATAGAGATATGCCCAACCTGTTTATTCTTGGACCTTCCCCGGTTTATGTTGGACATAATGTGTACCAGCAGCAGGCCTCATCTTTTCATTTTTAGCTCACCTATATAGCTACTTCTATTAGAAGTGGTGAGCTATTGTCTTGACCTCGACCGTTGGCGTCTGCGTCCGGCGGTGTCCAATATTGTAAGATTTAATGTTAAGGTTAATTTCTCAAAGATCAGTGGGGTCAGGCCTTTGATATTGCATATGTAGGTTGTAGGGGACTATCAGAACAGTATTTAACCCTGATACTACGACTTTTTTCCAAATTTCACCTAAAATTTTCTGCCAAAACTTGTAAGAATTTGCGTTTAGGTGTTGTAAGAATTTGCGTTAAAGTCAGCTTTTGTGCAGATTGTGCTGCTTTAACTTCTCATTACTGTTGATTTTCATATTTCAATAACAACTGTAGGTATTAGCCCTACTGTATGCAGAAATTTAATGGAAATATTCTTTTTTTTCAGTCAAAATTTTCATGTTGGACTTAGTAAATTTTAAGTTGTAAAACTTTGTAAACTTTGTGTTTAGGTGAGTTGTGTTTCTATGTGTCTTTCCAGGCGATTAATATTCTACACTTGGGTTACTGAACTCCACTGCAGTAACATATAACCCTCATTACATGCATATTATAGGAATTTGAGGCTGAATTTCTGCCAAAACTTGTTGTAAGAATTAGCGTTTAGGTGTTGTAAGAATTTGCGTTAAAGTCAGCTTTTGTGCAGATTGTGGTGCCTCGCCTCTCATTACTGTTTATTTTCTCATTTCAATAACTACTTTAGGTATTAACCCTAATATATGCAGAAATTTAACTGATTTCTTCTCTTTTTCAGTCACAATTTTCACGTTTTTCTCTGACTTACTCAATTTTAAGTTCTAAAAGTTTGTGTTAAGGTGAGTTCTGTTTCTATGTTTCTTTCCAGGCAATTGATATTGTACACATGGGTTACTGAACTACATTGCGGTAACGTTGCGCCCTCATTACATGCATATTTGAGGAATTTGAGGGGGATTTTGGGGACTTATATTCACATTCTTTAAAAAAAAAAATTTTTACCTTTTTTTTTTTATTAAATACTTTCTCATACTTGTTACTAGTAACATTAAGGCTTATTTTAGTTGTTGATGTGATGTATTTTTGTTGGGACTTATAGTCACTTTCTTGAACGAATGTTTTTCCACAACTCCTCTTTAACCAATGAATGTACTTCAATTACAATTTCAGTAATTCTTCATTACATAATGCCATTTTGCACCTCCTATTTTATTTTTTTTTGATCTGATGCAGTCTGATGTATTTTTATTTTGTAAAAAATAAATTTATGAAAGCCTTTCCTAATTCTTATTTATGATTTAATATCTGGCTTCACGATTCATATTCTTAATCATAAACATTTCCAAAAGAAAAAAAATGCTTTTATATCCAATGATTCTATGTTGAATTGATATATACATGTAATAAATGCATAAATATAGACTTTCCAAAGCCATCACATAAACCACATTAATCATTTGATGCCTAGTTAATGATTTACATTAACTAAATATTAGGCATGTTACATTGGAACGACATCAAGCGCGAATGTAGGTGAGCGTTGGGATGTAACATCCCTCTTGTTAAAACTTATTTCTATTAAATTTTAGCTTGCTGTTATACACTTAGAATACAAGTATTCTCATATTTATTTGTGTGAATGTGTAATTTACAACGACGTTTATCACATTTTCATCTGGTGGGCTTAAATTGTAATGAGTGTTGCCGACCCCTCGATAAAGTTTACTGTTCGTACAAACATATTTTTCCACAGGTTTAATAAAAACAAGTGCAAATGAATTTTAAATGAATGGCATTGAACACAAACACAACCAATTAATGTTTTTAAAGATACACATTCACCGTGAATCTGCACTGAGATGTTCTACAATTTTTTTTTTTTTTTGCAGTATGCAGTGAGCTTTGGTGGGATGTCACACATATTTGTGCCGGCGCCTCATTGGTTGGTAATAATTAATGGGCAGG
This sequence comes from Pictodentalium vernedei, assembly GCA_031216915.1. Classification (NCBI taxonomy): domain Eukaryota; kingdom Metazoa; phylum Mollusca; class Scaphopoda; order Dentaliida; family Dentaliidae; genus Pictodentalium; species Pictodentalium vernedei. The sequence goes on along the minus strand of CM062290.1, from coordinate 369,032,808 downwards.
ATTACGGCCATTTCAGTGTGTCGAAAATAGAAGAGCACGCCGCAGATTAAAATGTCGTATTATTGACACTTTTTCGACACGTAGGCTTGTCAAATTAATAATTTTCTTATGGTTATGCATTTTCGAACAAAATAGTTTTCTTTTGATTGATTCAAATCTTGCCTGTTCGACATATAATTCGCGAGGTGTGATTTTTTTGTCGGGTTGTACTGATAGCGCAGTAAATTGGTTATACTTGGTATTTTCCCAGTGCTGTAGATAGTAATGCAAACCGGGTTCGAATCCGTCACCCCTAGTTTAGCACTCAAAATCAGGGATGATGGAAACCGGGTCTTTAATGGACTGTACATGTAATGTCGACGATATGATATTGTAACAATAACATTTCTTTGGAGGGCATTGTGGTTTATTAACGGCCCAACTGGAGTGAATAACAGCCCGACAGCTTATAAAAGGCCCGAGACGAAGTCGAGGGCCGTTAATAAGATGAAGGGCTGTTATTCAACCTGTTGGGCCATTAATAAATCACAGTGCTCAACGAAGTCATGTTATTACTATTATTACCACTGTGATTCTGAAATAGTTTTGACCCTGAACCTACATGATATTTTTAACGTTTTTAATGTTGACAGATGATAGTATCATCTGTTGTCCAACAAACTGGTGTCATATGATTATCATGTGATCGGCACCGGTACACTTTCAATTGCAAATAAGTTCAAAAACTTAAAACAGACGCAATATTTACCTCTTTTAAGTCATAAAATAAAGGCTTCAAATGAAAACAAACTTACTTACAGTTAAAACTAGAAGTCCTGTCATGAAATGCGCACAAATAGCATGTTGATCTGCGCGTTAATGTGCGCGTTATGGCCATAGTAAAGCAATCAAATTCTGTACATATGTCTGTGCACAAGCAATGTTTCAGCCAATGGACCTCCGGGTAACCCGGAGGTCCATTGGCAGAAACATTGCATGTGTTTGTCATGAGTAACCAGGAGAACCTGCCGTGATTTGGATGCCATTCGATATGGCAATCGCGCACAATTCCAACGCGCAATTAAGCCTAGATAAGCGCACTATTCGTGACAGGACTTCTAGTTTTAACTGTACTATTTACAGCTGCTTGCTCTTATGGGGCTAGCTTTGCTGGACATTTTACATATTTAATAATTTAAATAAAAATCATTGTTTACTAGTTGAAACCATTTCTGGAAACCGTTTCCATTTCCAAGCGCACGACAGCAAGGAACAAAATTCACGTGACGTGTCGGGCTGTTATTTAAATTTTTAATCCATTAATGGCCCGATATGTCAAGTGACATTTTGAAGTAGAGTGTTACATTCTTGTAATGCCCAATTAAACTTTGTTAATGTACTAGAGAACGCCTGCTAAAGTGATAATAATATATCATAATATAATGGCTCGCATATAATATGATATTATCGTCTGCTAGCCGAATTTGCTGCAATTTTACCCAATTCGTCTGCTGCAAATTTACCCAAATCATCCGAAACCTGTCCGCTGGTGGAAAAATGTTGAATTAGTGTATTTTGAATCATTTTTAGCTCAACTTTGGCAAAGCCAAATTTGAGCTTATGCCATGGCCAGTTGTCCGTCTGTCCATCAACAATTCAATATGGCTCGGACTAGAGGCCGCATTTATGAACCGATCTTTACGAAACTTCTTGGGTACCTTTGTTATGACTGTGGGACGAGAACGAGTGTTTTTGGGTCCGATCCGAAATTCAAGTAGGCCACCAGCAGACGATGCAGAAATCTGTTTTATGTACAGAACTTCTATATGAAAGCGCTGATTTGAATAATTTTTTGTATGAATGTTTAGTACCATGGGATACATCACATATAATACAGGTTTTTTCTCATACGTAAATTATGCAAATTAGACTAACTTTGATGAATTTAGTGTTACTTTCAGCACTGTAAGTGCAAATGCCAATACGGCTTGGGCTAGAGGCCGTATTTATAAACCGATCTTTACAAAACCAGGGCTTAAAATTCGTCTGGCATCACGCGAATCTAACATAATTCTCGCGAAATATTTTCACGCGAATCCATTTAAACCATGATATGAAATCCCCCGTGGGGACCCGGGAAGTAAAGCCAATGATTGAGGTGGAAATCCTCTAAAATGTGCAACATGAGGTATAAATGATTGAAAACCCTTCACTTTATATCCATGTTGCGGTCATGATTAGCCATTGTGCATAAGTATGTGACCTTAAACACCCTTAAATAAATAAATAAATAAATAAATAATGATATGAAATTCTTCAAAAACTAGCTGAATGTTGCTGGTGAGATCACGAAATAAGTTGTCAAAATCTCCACCCATGATTTACCACATGCTTCACATTTTCTTGAGTTTGGTATCAAATCAAGTCATGGCTGCTACAGCAGCCATGACTTGATTTGATACCAAACTCAAGAAATATGAATAGACAGTTTTTCATAATTATATATTTTATGATAACCCAGGTCAGAACTTCATCATGAATCAACGACATCATACATAAAGTGAATTCTCGAAACTTCTTGGGTACCTCTGTTATCACATTGGAATGAGAACGAGTGTTTCTGAGTGCAGTCCAAAATTCAAGATGTCTGCCAGTGGCCATTTCGTACCGAAATTAGGTTTAATCAGTTTTTTGTACACAACTTCTATACGGCTCAGGCTAGAGGCCGTATTTATGAACCGATCTTTACGAAACTTCTTTTGGACCTTTGTTATCACCGTGGGATGAGAACGAGTGTTTTTAGGTGTGGTCTGAAATTCAAGATGGCCACCAGCAGCCATTTTGTACCAAAATTAGTGCAATCAGTCTTTTGTACAGAACTTCTGTATGAAACTTCTGATTTGAATAAATTTTTGTAGGAATGTTTAGTAAAATGGAATACATCACATACAGTACGGGTTTTTTTCTCGTGCAAAAATTATGCAAATTAGATTAATTTTGATTTATTTAGTTCTACTTATACACTGTAAGTGCACATGTCAATATGGCTCGGGCTAGAGGCTGTATTTATCAACCGATCTTCACGAAACTTCTTGGGTACCTTTGTTATCACCTTGGATCGAGAACGAGTGTTTCTGAGTGCGGTCCAAAATTCAAGATGGCTGCCAGTGGTCATTTTGTACCGAAATTAGATCCAATCAGTTTTTTGTCACAACTTCTATACAGCTCGTATTTATGAACTGATCTTCACGAAACTTCTTGGGTACCTTTGTTTTCACCTTGGGACAGGAATGAGTGTGTTTTGGGGTGCCTTTGTTATCACTGTGCTATGAGAACAAATATTTTAGGGTTCAGTCAGTCTCACTCTGGGACTCAAAGATTTCTTTTCTATTTAGCATCTGACTGTCACCCACCTTTACAATACTTTACCTATACATTTGTTACAGGCTACGGCCAGTATTTATGGATAGACCGTTACAATACTTAAAATGTACATTTGTTATCAGGTCATTACCTAGATGTTTGTCATTGCTGTGTCACATACTATACATGTACATGTCTTGACAAGTTGAGCTACAGTGTCATTGACACTTTCATTTCTTTCTTTCTTTTTTAATATTTTTAGCAAATTATTATATATTGTGAATGTTGTATGATTTTTTGCTATTGATGGTGCGAGTGGTGGGTTTCTTCGTAGTCGACTCCACACATGCAGAGTTGTGAGGCAGTCCCCACAGACTCAATCCTAAAGTTCTCAGTGAGTAGCGAGGCAATCCTCACTGACTCCAAGCAATTTAATTCTATTGTGCAATTTTAATTTTCTGTGACTTATTTTGTTTTTCTGTTGAGGGGTCGGTGCTCGTTCAGCTCTACCATTAATTCACTGGTGCTTAAAAATGAACAATCGCAAAATTATTGGGAAATAAATTATGAGAATTAAGGATTACTTACATTAAGAAATGCATCAAAACTTATGGTATATTAAGTTTGACAGAAAAAATCTTATAATTGTCCAAGTACATGTATTCATTGAATGGCACCACTGTGGTTAACCATGAATAATCACAAAATTATAAAAAAAAAGAAAATAAAGGAAATTGTTATAAATGACCAATAAATAATCATACAAATAGCTCACAAATTATATGTCAAGAAACAAATTTAAAAAATGTGCTATGTTGTAATATAAAAAATTCTATGCGAACCACTTATCTTGTGCCATTTGATTAATGTTATTTTCCATCCTTTGTTTTTGATTTTCAAACCCTTAGCAGACAATTTAGGTAAAATTACAAGCAGACGATTCATTGCGCTGACGGACAATTTGGGTAAAATTGCAAGTGGATGATTCGGCTGGCAGACAAAACATCCGTATCACCACTGTGGCACTGTGTACTTATGCGTACTGCACGTCCATGGTGCACCTGTCTTCAGCCATTGCTAACCCTTCTTCTGTAGAGTTAGTATGTTGGAGAGCCTGACAGTTGCTTGGTGGTTCTCTCTGGATACCCTGGCTTACTCCACCTGTAAAACTGTCCCTGGCTGTCGAACATGTCGTTTAACTCCAATAAATAAATAACCAATGTTTCCACAACAGTACAGCCACTGTGGCCTAGTCTCCTTCCACAAGTGGGCAATATTTCCATGAACGCAATAATTTTATATTCTAAACACTAATTATTGGAATAATCATCCAAGATTTAATTAACGAAGCACCGGGTACAACCAGGTACTTCATTAATTGAAATTTTGCTGATGAAAATTTTTATTACCTGGTAAATGCATGCGTAGACATCACTGCCCACAAGTGGATTATGATGAGTCCACGGTGACTGTAGAGTACCATATTCATATCAGAACTGACAATAAAATGATACCAGTATTCCAAGAGAACAACTTACGGCCAAATGTGCTTCAGATAGCCAAGAACAAAGCTGGGCATTCAAAACACTTTACAATGCAGGACTGTATTTGGGGAAATAACAACATTGTCTGCATTTTTATTGAATATGGGTCCCATGGTCGTCGGACATGTGCATATCAGCGATACCACAAATTTTCTTCGAAAAACAATTGTGCATTTCTAGGAAATTCAAACAGGTGCCTTGATGCCTTGGAAGTAATATGACAACTATGCAGTCTCCATATAATAGAAGTATGCAGTATGAAGTCGATCTGTCTCATTATTTCAAATAGATGACATTGTGTAATGATGCCTTTCCGACCCTGATGACCTTCCCAAATTGTCAAAATATAAACAAACAGACAATGAAAACAAGGCCAAGAGCTTTGTAATTTACCCTTGTGCAGCTCTGTTGCTACGTTTTGAAGAATTTTGATTTCCTAGGTTCGTTATGGTTCTGAAATATTATTATTATCAGTTCTGGAATGAATATTGTCGGGAGCGCGGTGGCTCAGTGGTAGACTGTTGGACTTCTCTTATAGAGGTCCCGAGTTCGATCCCCGTCCGGGACGACCCACGTTGTGTCCTTGGGCAAGGTACTTTATCCCGGTTGCCTACATGGGGGCACACTAATGCCATGTACTAAGGCGTACTGCACGTCAATGGTGTACATGTCTTCAACTTCTGTAACTCTGCTTGAGCAGAGCTTGAACAGAGTTAGAAAGTTGAGGAGCTGCCAGTTGCTCGTCGATGCTCGGTGGTTCTTTCCTGGTACTCCGGCTTCCTGCACCCTTAAAACTGTCATGGTTATGATTAGCCATTGTGCATAAGCATGTGACCTTAAACACCAATAAATAATAATAATAATAATTATATGAAGGGATTTCATTATAACTTGGTAGGATGACTCCAGATAATGCCTAGATGAGAACGTCCCCTTTTGGTTGTGATCATTCAGCCATGATGGCTGCCCAAGCCCAAAACCTGTAAAACTTTAGCACAGACTACAGGTTGCATTTATGAAGGGATTTCATTATAACTTGTTAGGATGACTCGGTATAGTGTCTAGATGAGGACGTCCCCTTTTGGTTGTGATCGTTCATCCATGAAGGCTACACAGGCCCGAAGCCTGAAAACCTTTAGCACAGTCTACAGGCCATGTTTATGAAGGGATTTCATTGTAACTTGATAGGATGACACGTTTTGGAATAGTTTCACTGTAACTTGGTAACTTTGGTTGACATACATCAACTGTGAGGGCCACATACATTAACTGTGAGGACCACATCAACCCAACCCTCAGTTCTTTAGTACAGTCTACACCTCAAATTATTTTTATTGAAAATATAGCATACATGGAACAGAAATTAACATATTCCCAATTATCACAATTCTTGTCTTATTTCATAATCCTTTCATAAACATTGAATATTATCCTTTTCATCAAACACAACACACAGACAAGTTAAGGTACAGTGTCATTGATATTTCATTTGAAGTGATTTTTAGCTCAACTTTGACAAAGTCAAATTTGAGCTATTGTCATGGTCCGTCTGTCCGTCCGTCTGGCCGTCTGTCCGTCTGTCCACCTGTCCGTCTGTCCGTACGTCAACAATTGGCTATGGCTCGGGCTAGAGGTCATATTTATGAACCGATCTTTACGAAACTTCTTGTGTACCTTTGTTATGACCCTGGGACGGGAACGAGTGTTTTTAGGTGTGGTCCGAAATTCAAGATGGCTGCCAGTGGCCATTTTGTACCGATGATGCAAAAATCAGTTTTTTGTACAGAACTTCTGTATGAAAGTTCTGATTTGAATAAAGTTTTGTATAAATGTATAGTACAATGGGATACATCACATATAATACAGGTTTTTTTCTCGTGCGTAAATTATGCAAATTAGACTAACTTTGATTTATTTAGTGTTACTTTCAGAGCTGTAAGTGCCAAGCTGATATGGCTCGGGCTAAAGGCCGTATTTATGAACCAATCTTTAAGAAACTTCTTGGGTACCTTTGTTATGACCGTGGGACGAGAACGAGTGTTTTTGGGTGCAGTCCCAAATTCCAGATGGCTGCCAGCAGCCATTTTGTACCGACGATGCAGAAATCTGTATTTTTATACTGTACCAATGACCCAGACTTAGCTGGTGTTAACTCCAACAAAACCAGGGCCAAACACAAATTTTGCCCACCAATCCCCAAAATTTGCATCCAAAACAAAAAGAAATCATGTCCTAAAGGACCTCCATAGTACGCCTCTACTGCGCATGCGCAGTGACGCAGTCGTCCCGAAATTGGCGCCAATTATCATTCTCTGTTTGGCCCTTCATCAGTCAACATCTCACTGATCTTTGTGCTTGTAAATCTCAGTTTAAAGGATGCCAGACACGTAATTTTTGGAGAAAATGTGATTCTAAGGAGGATAGAAGGAGGAGAGGAAAAAGAAGTGGCAAAAAATAATCAGGGCTGTACTTAAAATTTTTTGATGAAATTATGTTAAGTTGCCTATTTTCGAGGCATGGGCCTCTTGTTGTCATTCTTGCTAATTGTTGCACTGCTTATTCAGTGTTTCCTCTCCCCTAGCCTTCTAAAGTCCCCCCTGGCAATTCTCCCATGCTTTTGGCATATTTTTGAGAAATTTCATTTCTAAAATTTCCTGGGAGAGTTGCTTGGTTACAGAATGTTTTCTGTTATTTTCCCCATAGTTACGTTTTCACCCATGGGTGTATAACGTTTGTGTTCTGCATCTTCCATCTGATGTTCTACAGATTCTCCCCTGGGAGTCTCTGTTTTGCATCAGATAGAGTGTAATTGATGACTGATTCCGGGCCAGTTTTTTCAGTGCCTGGAGTCATGTTTTCTAGTGTGTTTACACTGTTTGTTTTCATTGGCAACAGCCTTTTTTGAGGGGGGCTGTTTGCCTTTGTGGTAGTTTATCTCATTATAAGATACATTTATATTATCCGAAAGTGTCTCATTAATTATTTTATATAAATTTAAAATTTTTGACCACACTTTGCCATCGGATCCATCGGGGCTCAACGTTACTTTTCAGCAACTTGGGCTTCTCTGAAAAAATATTTTTTCAAAATTATTTTGTTTTGCAATTGTTTTTTCATTTATTAATGGATCATGTTATTATGTATCTTTGTGTCAGGGGTTTTTGCGAGTAACTAGGACTTATTGTTGTTCTTTCACAATGAAGGGACATTGTTCAAATTGTAATAGGAAGAAATCTTCCTCTGACTTTCATGATCATTGTATTAATTGTAGTCAGTGTTCTCGCATTAATCCCTGTCCTATATGTGAACATTGGGATGAGAAACATTGGAAACGTGTGTCACGATATGTTGTTTCTGGAGAAAGAGCGATGCCGGCTCTTTCTCCACAAGGTCACTCTACTCTCTCAGTTTCTATTTCAGAGGAACCAGAACAGGGTGATGTTTCCATGTTATCTTCTTCAAGTGTGCGTCCGTCGTCACAAATGAATTCAGAGCTAGCGGCAAAAGTGCTCATGGAGATTAGACAAATGTCGTCCGCTAGCTCGCCCGGTGTAGCGTCCATTCACCGAATGGTTCAGCAGCCGGGTTCGTCCGATGCGGTCCAAGAGGAAATTTTGGGTGATGCGAGCACTATAAACATAATAGATGCACACCCAGTGACGGCGGATAGTAAGCGAGAACGGAGGAAGCCTTTTAGTCCGGTTCCTAGCTCGTCCAGGTCCAGCCGGGCCGCGAGCGAGAGAGGTCCCTCTCTCGTACAACAACATCTGGGACCAGATGTTGTGGTACAAAATGTGTCTTTAGCGGAGCATACGTCCGTCGCTCGGGACGCTCCGTTGTATAAGCAGTCCGCAGAGACTGTTAAGGCTTCCTCTTCTCGTCAGCGCACACGACCGCACCTTGGCTGCGTGACCGCTGATATTTTACCAGCTTTGCCGATGAAGGATTCTTCGGCGACCAGGTCACACCATCCGGCAGCCAGGGATTCGAGACCGATGGACTCCGGACGTTCGCATAGGAAAAGTATGCGGGAGCCATCTGATGCGGAGCTGCCCTCGGCGAAGCAGCGAAAGACTGCGCCTCCACAGGTCTCGACGTCGGACATTCTTGTGCAGATAGCACAGCTTATCGCAGCATCCCAGCAGCCGACAGAAACGGTGTCGGATCGAGAATTATCCGACGGCGCTGGGTCGGTACGCTCCGCCGAAGCATCGGGGACGGACGACCGGGAACATCGGGAGGTCCGACCGGATGGTGAAAGGGATACAGATGAATTGGAGCTATCCCTTTCGGAACAACATAAAGCTGCCGTGGACTTCATCCGGCACTTTCTCCCTCAAGTTGTTCCGTCGGGCCAGACTGCTGCGCTTCCGGACAAGAGAATTATAGCGACATTGGACTCTGAATTTTTTGAGCGGTTCAGGGACATCGCTCCCGAGTTTCTGTCGCAGTCCAATAATGTTGCAAGAACATTTGAATTATTGAACGACGCTATATTTAAACTTGCTTCCAGGACGGGGAAAGCAGGTTTCTTGTCCGCTAATACTCTTAACCTGCCTTTCATTAATGCAAGGAATAAATTCGATACGGCAGGACAGGGTATACCGAGAGTTCCTCTGCGTATGGACGACGAGGCGGAAGACTTAGAGCTATCATTACCGTCGTCAGCTTCTATTCCAACCGCGGTGTTGGAAACAGCTATTGCGTCTAACAGAGCCAATTTAGATGCCTTATCTTACGCAGATCACCTTACTAAGGCGTTATCACTGCGCCTTCAAGGGGAAGAGTTTCAGGATATACAATCCTCTTTAAGACTTCTTTCAAGGGCAGTAGCTTATTCCACGTGTAACTCCGCCCTTTCAGTGGCAAATCTGGAGTTGGTTAGACGTGACGCAGCCCTAGCTACATCCACACTAGTGGATTCTAAGGTGAAGAACTCTCTTAGAGTCGCTTCGGTCTCAGGAGAACTTCTCTTTGACGGCAAGCTTTCCGCTATTTATGATAAAATTAAAAAGAAAGCTAATGATTCTCTGTTGTTCAGATCGGCTCCTAAAAAGTCGGATACAGCAGACACGAATAAGACAGGCACTTCTGGGTCTAATGCGCCCAAGAGAGGTTCCTATAGAGGTTCCGGTGCGTCCTCTTGGTCTTATTCGAGAGACCGTCAGGATAGCGACTCTCGTTCGGGACGTCCTTCAGGCCGGGACAATCGGTCGGACGCCCCGAGGTCGACGAGGCGAGGTGCGGGTCGTGGAAGACGTGGTTTCTCCTACCGCAGGCCTCGCAGGTCCAGGAGGTGATGGCTTAAACCTCTATCGCGTTCCGGTTGGCGGAAGGTTGTCGAGTTTTTCACAAGAGTGGGCGTCGATTACGGACGACCCTTGGGTGAGAGGAGTGACTTCGGAAGGTCTAAAGATATCCTTCAAACGAAAGCCTCCATTAACTCGAAGTCCAAAGTGGACTCATCTTCCGTCAAATCCACAGAAAAGAGACGCTCTGTTATCAGAGGTGCAGTCTCTTTTAATGAAGAACGCGGTAGAGGTCGTAGAAAACCAGGAATCTCTGGGATTCTACAGCCATCTGTTTCTGGTTCCGAAACCAGACGGCTCGTTCCGTCCAGTCATAGATTTGAGCTGGATAAACAAGCTGATCGTCACTCCGAAGTTTTATATGGAGACGATTCGATCGGTCAGAGCGAGTATTCGGGTGAACGATTATGCAACGAGCATAGATCTCAAAGATGCGTACTTTCACGTCATGGTACATCCGACATTCCGAAAGTATCTACGCTTCGCAGTCCTAGGAGTGGTGTATCAGTTCCGGGCCATGTGCTTCGGATTGAATCTAGCACCCTGGGCTTTCACTCGGGTAATGAACTCGGTAATGATCTACTTCCGAGCTCATTCGTCTGCGGTAACGTCGGCCTACCTGGACGACATTCTTCAGAGGTACGGCAACGAGTTAACGCTTCAGAACGATGTTCAGAATCTTCTTCTATTGCTCTGACGTCTCGGTTTTATAGTAAACGAGGAGAAGTCGGATCTGGTGCCGTCCAAGTCATTCACTCATCTGGGAATGAGCTTCGAGACGCACAACAATCTCGTTCGTCTGCCGTTAACCAGAGCGAAATTAGTCAGTTGTTACGCTTGCTATTGTCTGCACGCAGACAAAGTCACGGCGAGAGAATTTATGAGACTGATAGGTCTGTGCGGAGCCGCCGCGGATCTCATTCCGATGGGGCGGCTACGCACACGTCCTCTTCAAATTTTCCTGACTCAGAATTGGAGTGTGAAAATTCATTCGCTCGATGTAGACGTTCTCTTGTCAGATCAAGTGAAACAAGAGATTCAGACTTGGGCAAACATTCAGTGGTTAACTCAAGGAGTTCCGCTGCAGTTGCCGGATCCGAGTTTTACCGTTATGACGGATGCCAGTCAAACAGGTTGGGGTGCATCATTAATCCCAACGGATTCGAGATGCCAGGGTCTTTGGGATCCGCAATTCCTGTGCAAGCACATAAACATCAAGGAAATGATGTCAATTTGGCTTGCGTTACATCACTGGATGGACATTATTCACGATGCTCATGTCCAAATCCTATCCGACAATACGACAGTAGTGGCGTATATACGGAATCAGGGAGGCACTCATTCAGTTCCGTTGTTCAATCTAACGGAAAGAATCCTTCTGTTTGCGTTAGAACATCACGTTCTTCTTTCGGTCCGTCACATACCGGGTCGTCTGAATGTGCTAGCAGACTCCCTTTCACGAAAGGGTCGCTTGTTGCCGTCGGAGTGGACTCTCAACAAACCAGTATTCAATCAGATTTGCTACCAATGGGAACGGCCAATGATAGACTTATTTGCGACACATCTCAACAATCAGTTGCAGACGTATGTGTCTCCGTGTCCGGATCCAAGAGCATTTGCAGTAGACGCTCTGTCGATCCCTTGGGACGGAATGATAGGATATGCCTATCCTCCAGCGCCGTTAATTCAACAAGTATTGCTAAAGATAAAACAATCTCAGTGCAAGATTCTGTTGGTAGCATCTCTGTCGCCACAGAGACCGTGGATAAATCTACTCAGGTGTCTGTTGTGGGACCTACCGCGGAAGCTTCCTCCACGAGAGGATCTTCTTTCGCAGGGGAAATCGCGCCAACTCCATCACAACCCGCAAGGTCTCAACCTTCACGTTTTTCCATTGTGCGGTCCTTCTTGCATGGCAAGCACTTTACAGGACGAGCAGTGGACGCGATTTCTAACTGTAGGAGGACCTCCTCTTCGCTAAACTATGCGGCTAAGTGGAAGGTTTTTCGTTGTTGGTGTAGGGATCATTCTGTAGATATATTTGATCCCTCTATACCAGACATTGCAAACTTTCTAGTATACTTGTTTGACGAAATCAAACTGCAGCCTGTTACTATAAAGGGTTATAGATCTATGTTATCTGATACCTATGCACATCATGATAGTTTACAAATTGGATCTAATGTCTCTTTATCGAAGTTGGTTAGAAACTTTTCGATAAATAGACCCAGAACTCTTAGATTAATTCCTAAGTGGAATTTAGCTTGGGTTCTCCTTAAATTGAAGGAAAAGCCATTTGAACCTCTTGGGACAGTAGATTTCAAATTCTTATCTTATAAGACAGCTTTTCTCTTAGCTTTCTCTTCTGCCAGAAGAGTCAGTGAGCTTCATGCACTATCGGTGGATGATTCTCATTATCGTAGTGTTGGGAACACTATCACCTTCACTACTAATGTGGGTTTTTTAGCTAAGAATCAGGCTCCTAATAAATATCCGGAACCTATTGTTATTAAGGCTCTTCCGTCTTCAGACGGGCGTAGGCCTTTACTCTGTCCTGTTAGAGCACTACGTATCTATAAACAGAGATCTCAGTTTATCAGAAAGGGACGAAAACGTTTCTTTCTGTCTTTGATGCCTAATAGAAAGGACATTTCAGTCCATTCTATTGCTAGATGGATTCAGTTAACTATCCGTACTGCTTATGAAGATTTATCTTCTTCTCAGCAGTCTGTGCTTAAGATTTCTGCTCATGAAGTAAGAGCTCTTTCTACTTCCTGGGCTTATGCTAATAGTGTTGCTATTACAGATTTAATGAAGGCTGCTTATTGGTCTCAGCCATCCACATTTACGAATTTTTATCTCAGAAATATTGAGTCCATTTCTGGAGACCTGCATTGTTTAGGTCCGTTATCTGTTGCTCAGAATGTCGTCCACTAAACAGTTGCAACTATAGTTATGCAGGCTTTCTGTTCCGGCAGTGACTCCGTCCGGCTGCCCTCTTCGCTCTGGGCTATTTGACCCAGGGCAAGGGGAAGGGGGGGGGCGGGTGTTCCCTTAGGTCACCTGCTTTATAGTGAAAAGCAAGGGAATGCCTCCTCCAAGTCAGTATTTCTGAGTCGCTTCCGGGATGGTTTTAAAGTGTAATATTAATGTTTAATTCATTCATGTCTTAATTTTAAAGTGTAGCTCGGTGTGAAGCATTTGTATATGTCAAGTGTCAAACGGGCTTTAATATACAATACTCGGACACTTTTAAATGATTATAAAGAGTCTCAATTCTCTGGACTACTTTATTTATTGGCTTGCTTTAAAAATAATTAGTATAAGGGTTATACTGGATGTTAATAGAGAACATGAATGTTATTGTGCTCAATTATTAAGGGTAGTGTATCTTTCTAATTTAATATTAAATAAGAAAGATACATGTAAAGCCTAATACTCCTTTTCTCCTTAAGGGGTTACCTCTTTACTATATAGTTGAGCTTATTGGATTTTCCTCTATGTCCTAGGCCCTCCAGCCTGTTTACTATTTAGCTAAGTCTGGGTCATTGGTACAGTATAAAAATGTTAAAAAATTTATAGTAATTTATATATTTTTTATACTTACCAATGACCCAGACGGGGATGGCCCTCCCTGGAGTTGGGAACTCTTGCTTCCCCGCTGAGTACATAGCGCTGACCAGGCACTGCCAGTAAGAATGATAATTGGCGCCAATTTCGGGACGACTGCGTCACTGCGCATGCGCAGTAGAGGCGTACTATGGAGGTCCTTTAGGACATGATTTCTTTTTGTTTTGGATGCAAATTTTGGGGATTGGGGGGCAAAATTTGTGTTTGGCCCTGGTTTTGTTGGAGTTAGCACCAGCTAAGTCTGGGTCATTGGTAAGTATAAAAAATATATAAATTACTATAAATTTTTTAACTTTTTGTACAGAACTTCCATATGAAAGCTCTGATTTGAATAATTTTTTGTATGAATGTTTAGTACCGTGGGATACATTACATATATTACAGGTTTTTTTCTTGTGAGTAAATTATGCAAATTAGGCTAACTTTGATTTATTTAGTGTTACTTTCAGCACTGTGAGTGCAAATCCCAATACGGCTCGGGCTAGAGGCCGTATTTATGAACCGATCTTCACGAAACTTCTTGGGTACCTTTGTTATCACTGTGGGACGAGAAGGAGTGTTTTGGGGTCCAGTCTGAAATTCAAGATGGCCGCTAGCAGCCATTTTGTTCAAAATTAAGTGCAATCAGATTTTTGCGCAGAACTTCCAAATGAAAGATCTGATTTGAATAAATTTTTGTATGAATGTTTAGTACCATGGGATACATTACATATAATACAGAGTTTTTCTCGTGAATAAATTATGCAAATTATGCAAAATCCGGAAATTAGTATTTTTATACTGTACCAATGACCCAGACATAGCTGGTGCTAACTCTTAAAATATAGGGCCAAACACAAATTTTGCCCCCCAATCCCCAAAATTTGCATCTAAAACTAAAGAAAACATGTCCTGAAAGGCCCTCCACACTTCGCCCCTACTGCGCATGCGCAGTGTCAAGGACGTTCCGAAATTGGCGCCATTTATCATTCTAAGTTTGGCCCTTCATCAGTTAACATCTGACTGATCTTTGTGCTTTTAAATCTCAGTTTAAATGATGCCAGACACATAAATATTAGTGAAATGGTGATTCTAAGGAGGATAGAGAAGGAGGAGAGGAAAAGAATGTGTGACAGAATATTATCAGGGCTGTAACTTGAAATTTTTTAATGAAATTATGTTAAGTTACCTATTTTCAAGGCAGCAGCCATTTTGTTGTTATTCTGATTATTAGTTACACTGTTTTTACAAGTGTTTTCCTCTCTCCCTGTCCTTTAAGTTCCCCCTTGCTATTCTCCCATGCTTTTGGCATAGTTTCTGTAATTATTATTACTAAAATTTCTTGGGAGTTTTAGCTGAATAACAGAATGAATTCTGTTCTTTCCCCATGTTTACGTCTTCACCTACGGGTGGTTAGGCGTTGTGTTCTGCATCTACCATCTGATGTTCTGCAGTTTCTTCCCTGGAAGTCTCTGTTTTGCATCAGATAGTGTATTTTTGGTAACTGATTTCGGGCCTGGGTGCCTGGAGTCTTATTTTAGTGTTTTTACACTCATTGTTTACATTTACAACAGCCCTCTGTGTGAGGGGGGGATTTCTAATAAATAATATCTTTATGTTATTTTAATCATAACTAGATACATTATTATTGTTCGTAAGTGTTGAATAAATTGTTTAAAATATTTTAAAAATTTTTGTCCACACTTAGGCTTGGGATCCATTGGGGCTCAACGTTACTTTTCAGAAACTTGGGCTGTTCTGAAAAAATATTTTTTCAAAATATTTTGATTTCATTTATTTTTTCTATATTAATGGATCATATTATTATTATGTATTTTGATTGCCAGGGGTTAGTGCGAGTACCAGGACTTGTTTTCTTTTCACATTGAAAGGATATTGATCAATTGTTTAAGAGGAAGTCTTCCTCTGACTTTATTATCATTCTATATGTGGTCAGTGTACTCGCATTAACTCCTGTTCTGTATCATATGATTTCGATGACAATATGGGAAGCGTATGTCACGGTATGTTGTTGGGGATTTGGACACTCCGGTCCTTTCCCCGCAGGGTCACTCTACTTTATCAATTTCTATTTCAGACGATCAAGATTAGGGTGATGTATCTGTGATGTCTTCCAACAGTGTGCCTCCGTCGTCGCTATTAATGAAGGGCTAGCAGAAAAGTGCTCATGTTATACGCCAATTGCCTAAGAGGACCCTAGTAGGTTCGACGGCCTTTGACGTCCGCTAGCTCGCCCGGTGTAGCGTCCATTCACCGAATGGTTCGGCAGCCGGGTTCGTCCGTTGCGGTCTAGAAGGAATTTTGGGGTGATGCGAGCACTATAAAATTAACTTAATGCACACCCAGTGACGGCGGATCGGAGGGAGAACGGAGGAAGCCTTTTAGTCCGGTTCATAGCTCGTTCCGGTCCATCCGGACGGCAAGCGAGAGAGGCCCCTCTCTCGTTCAACAACATCTGGCCCCAGATGTTGTGGTACAAAATGTGTCGCTAGCGGAGCATACGTCCGTCGCTCGGGACGCTCCGTTGTATAGGCAGTCCGTTGAGACTGCTAAGGCTTCCTCTTCTCGTCAGCGCACACGACCGCACCTTGGCTGCGTGACCGCCGATATATTACCAGCTTCGCCGATCAAGGATTCTTCGGCGACCAGGTCACACCATCCGGCAGCCAGGGATTCGAGACCGATGGACTCCGGACGTTCGCATAGGAAAAGTATGCGGGAGCCATCTGATGCGGAGCTGCCCTCGGCGAAGCAGCGATAGACTGCGCCTCCACAGGTCTCGACGCCGGACATTCTTGTGCACATAGCACAGCTTATCGCAGCATCCCAGCAGCCGACAGAAACGGTGTCGGATCGAGAATTATCCGACAGCGCTGGGTCGGTAGCCGGGGACTCGAGGCCTGCAGACTCCGGACGTTCGCATAGGAAGTGTGCGGGAGTCAACGTACACGGAGCTTCCGGCGGCAATGCATCGTAAGTCCGCTACTGCACAGGCCTCGGGAACGGACGTGCTTTCCTTAATAGCACAGTTTATCGCAGCATCCCAGCATCAACTGAATCTGTCGCATATATTTTATCCGACGATGCTGGGTCGGGACGCTCCGCGGAAGCGGGTACGGATGTCCGAAAGTTTCATCCGGTCCGACGGGATACCGAAAGGGATTCGGAGGATTTCAAGCTTTCCCTTTCGGAACAACATATGCTGCGATGCCGGATAAGAAACTGATAGCGTCGGTGGACTTAGAAATTTTTGGTTCGGTTCAGGGACATCGTCCCTCAGTTCCGACATAGTCCAATAATGTCACACAAACTTTCGAATTATTGAACGACGCTATATATATTATTATTTTATGCTTGCTATCCAAGCATTTCTGGTTTCTTGTTCGAAGAGTTATGGAGATGTCTTTCAAAAGTGTGCCTCTGTCGTCATAGTTAATGAAGAGTTAGCGGCAATAAGTGCTCATGGAATATGTCTATCGCTTACGGAGTGACATTCGCTAGCTCACCCGGTGTAGCGTACATTCATCGAATGGTTCGGCTGCCGGGTTCGTCCGTTGCGGTCTAGGAAGGAGATTTGGGTGATGTGAGCACTTTAATTACTTTAGTACTCACCCAGTGACGGCAGATTGAGGACAGATCGGAGGAAGCCAACAACATAGGGGACCGCATGTTGTGGTTCAGATATTTTACATTCGAAGCATATGTCCGTTGCTCGGGACGCTCCGTTATATTGACAGTCCGAGAGACTGTCTTTAATGCTTCCTCATCCTCACAGCAGGGCACACGACCGCACATTGGCTACGTGACCTCGAGTATCCGATCAGTTTCGGCATTCAGTGATTCCACGGCGAATAGGTCGCGCCATCCGGTAGCCAAGGGACACGAGGCCTATACACTCCGTTCGCTCGCATTCTGGAAGTATGCACGGGGTAACGATCACGGAGCTTCCAGCGGCAATGCATCGTAAGACCGCTTCTCCTTAGGCCTCAGTGACGGACGTGCTATCCGAGTTAGCACAGTTGTTTCGCAGCATCCCAGCAATTGACAGTTTCTCGGTCGAATCAGGAATTATCCGACGGCGCTGGGTCGGTGCGGTCCGCGGTTGCATCAGCTACGGACAACCGAACGCTTTATAGGGTCCGACAGGATGGCGAAAGGGATTCGAAAGATTTCGAGTTTTCCCTTTAGTAGTATCGGAAGATGCCTTTCATATCTTCTGGCATTTCTTCCTGTGATTATTTTTCGGACTTCATTGCTGCGATCTTGGATAAGAGACTTATAGCGTCATTGGACTCGGATTTTTCGATCGGTACAGGGACATTGTCCCTGACTTACCGACGCAGTCCAATATTGTCATTACAACATGTGTTTTATTTTTCGACGCTATATATTTATATATATATACAAGCCTGCTACTAAGCATGATAGTTTAGTTTCTTGTCCGCGTGGCTCATTTCTGCCATTTTATCATTTACAAATAGTTTATTTTGGCAGAGCAGGGCATACCGAGAGTTCATATGCGTCTAGACGGTGTGATTAAAGACTGCATATATTCTTTTTCGCCGTTTATGTCTTTTCCAATTTCAATGTTGGGAACGACATTATGTATAGTAGACTTAACTTAGACGCTTTATTATACGTAATCTGCCTTACTGATGCGTTATCATTACGTCTTCAAGAAAAGATTTACGGGATATTATTCTCAATGTAATTTCTTTTGAGGGCAGTAGTTTGTTCACGTATAACTCCGCCCTTTAGTGGCTGATTGGAGTTGGTTAGACGTGACGCAGCCCTAGCTACATCCACACGTGTGGATAGTAAGGTTAAGAACTCTCTCAGAGTCGCTTCGTTCTCGGAGGAGCTTCTCTTCGACGGCAACTTTCCGGCAATCCATGAATTGCTCGATTTATACATTCTCTTGTCTATCTAGTGTTACAAGAGATTCAGACCGGGGCAAACATTCGGTGGTTGACTCAGAGAGTGCCGCCGCAGTTGCCGGACCCAAGTGTGGCTGTTATGACGGTTTCCAGTCAAACAGATTGGGATATATACTGATCCCTACGGATTCGAAGTGCCAGGGTCTTTGGGTTCCGCAGCCTTTTAGCTATCAGTTTAACTTCCGCGGAATAATGTTTTTTAGGCTTGCTTTATGTCATTGCATGAACATTATTCAGAAACGCATGCCCAAATTCCTGTCCTTTAATTCGACAGTAGTGGCGTATCTCCGGAACCAGGGAGGCACTCTTTCGTTTCCGTTATTCAATTTAATGGAAAGAATCCGTCTGTTGGTTATAGTACACCAAGTTCAGTTTTGGTCCGTCATATTCTGGGTCGTCTGATTGTTTTATCGGACTCCCGTTCTCTTACGGGTCGCTTGTTGCTGTCAGAATGGACTCTCAACAAACAAGTATTCAATCAGATTTGCTATCTATGGGAGCGCCCAATGATGTTTTATTTATGACACAGCTTGCTAATCAATTGCAGACGTATGTGTTGGCTTGTCCAGATCTCTGAGCTAATAGTGTTAACGCTCTATTGATCTATAGGACGGAATGATAGGATACGCGTATCCTCCGGCGCGGTTGTTTTAGCAGGTATTGCTAAGATAAACAACCACAATACATTTCTGTTGATAGCATCTCTATCTTCACAGAGATCATGAGTAATTTACTCTCTTGTCTACTGTGGATCTTAACGTGAAATCTTCCTCTATGTGAGGATCTTTTTTCACTGGGTAAATCGTGTCATCTTTATCACAACCAGCAAGGTCGCAACCTTCATGTATTCCGTTGTGTGGTCCGTATTGCATTGTAAGCACTGTACTGGACGAGCTTTGGACGCGATTTCTTACTATAGGAGATCCTCTTCTTCGCTATTCTATGCGACTAAAGTGGAGGCTCTTCCGTCGTGGTGTAGGGATCATTATGTTCATATTGTTGATCCCTCCATACTACTCATTGCTATTTTTTAGTATACTTGTTTCACAAGATCTACTGCAGCCTGTTATTATTTAGGTTATAGGTTTATGTTACCTCATACCTATGCACTCTACGATAGTTTACAATTGAGTCTTTTGTCTCTTTATCTAAGTCAGTTAGTAACTTTTTGATAAATAGACTTAGAATCTTTAGATTAAATTCCTATACGGATTTTAACTTCGGTTCTTATGTAGCTAAGTAATCATTTGAGCCTCTGGAAACAGTAGTTTTCAAATTCTGACCTTTTAGACAGTAATTCTGTTGGTTTCTCTTTTACTGTAGAGTCAGTGAGTTTCATGCACTATCGATGGATGATTTTCACTTTCATAGTTTCGGAATCAATACTTCCGTTACTATTTAGGTTGGATTGTTGCATAAGAGTTAGGCTCCTATTATCCGGAACCTATTATTTTAAGGTCCTTCCGTCTTCGTATGGGCATAGGCCTTTACTCTTTCCGGGTACAGTTTATGTATTTATAAACAGATATCTGTTTATTACAAGGGCGTAAGCTTCTTCTGTCTTTGATGTCTAGTAGAAGGACGTTACGCTCCATTTATTGTTAATGGATTCTATTAACTAGCGTACTGCTTATGGTATATCATTGACTTAGCAGTTGTGCTTAAGATTTCGGCTCATGAAGTAAGAGTTCTTCTACTTCTTGGGCTTACTTTAATAGTGTCGCTATTATAGATTTTTGAAGGCCGCTCATTGCGCTCAGCCATCCACATTCATGAATTTTATCTTAGAAATATCGAGTCAATTTCTTGAGGCCTCTTTTGTTAGGTCTATTATCTACTGCTCAGAATGTCATTCTCTTAACAGTTGCTACTATAGCTAGGTAGGCTGTCTGTTTCGGCAGTATCTCCGTTCGGCTGCCCTCTTCGCTCTGGGCTATTTGACCCAGGGCAAGAAAAAGGGGGGGGGGGGGGGGGGGAGGGTGTTCCCTTGGGTCACCTGTTTTACTATGAAAACAAGGGGATACCTCCTCCGGAGTTAGTAATTCTGAGCTGTTATTGGGATGGTTGTTTAGTGAGAAGTTTAAGTTTATAAAATTCATTCAAGTCTTAGTTTTTAAAGTATAGCTTTTGAATATTGCATATGTCAACGGACATGATTATGCAATTCTCAGACACTTTTAGGAGGATAAGAGTCTCTATTCTCTAGACTTACTTTATTATTGGCTTACTTTAAAAATTATTAGTATAAGGATTATATTGGATATTAATAGAGTACATGGATGTATGAAGCTCAATTTTGGAAGGTGTTGTATCTTTCTAATTTATCATAAATAAGAAAGATACATGTAAGGCCTATTACTTCTTTTCCCTACAGGGGATGACTCTATTTTATTTTATTGAGCGTATTCCATTTTGCTCTATGTCCTTGGCCCTCCAGCCTTTTTACTATTCAGCTATGTCTGGGTCATTGGTACAGTATAAAAATGTTAAAAAATTTATAGTAATTTATATATTTTTTATACTTACCAATGACCCAGACGGGGATGGCCCTCCCAGGAGTTGGGAACTCTTGCCTCCCCGCTGAGTACATAGCGCTTACCAGGCACTGGTTATTAGAATGATAAATGGCGCCAATTTCGGAACGTCCTTGACACTGCGCATGCGCAGTAGGGGCAAAGTGTGGAGGGCCTTTCAGGACATGTTTTCTTTAGTTTTAGATGCAAATTTTGGGGATTGGGGGGCAAAATTTGTGTTTGGCCCTATATTTTAAGAGTTAGCACCAGCTATGTCTGGGTCATTGGTAAGTATAAAAAATATATAAATTACTATAAATTTTTTAACTTTTTGGTTTTTTATGCGTTTTGGTCAATTTTAAGACAAAAAAAAAAAATTTTTTTTTACACTGAAAATTTGGGGTCCGGGTGGTACTTAGAAAATTTTGGACCAAAATCCGGAAATTAGTTTTTTGTGTTTTGATGCATTTTGGTCAATTTTAAGAAGAAGAAGAAAAAATTTTAGTCTGAAAATATTTTGTTTGGGACTGAAAATTTCCACACAAAAATAATAATCTACAATGATTGGTCTTAATCTGTAGTCCATTGCAGTCACCTTGTAATTCTTTTATTATTGTTGACTGGGCCAAAACAAATACTAATTCCTGTCATATTCTTTATTCAGTTGTCTTGGTCACAGCAAGTACTAATTCCTGTCATATCCAAGTTGAGCTACAGAGTCATTGACTCTTTCATTTTCACTTTTCTACTTTCATACAGTTAAAACTAGAAGTTCTGTCATGAAATGCGCACAAATAGCACGCTGATATGCACGTTAATGTACGCGTTATGGCCCAAGTAAAGCTATCAAATATTCTGTACCTATGGCCTGTGCACAAGCAATGTTTTAGCCAATGGACCTCCAGGTAACCCGGAGGTCCATTGGCAGAAACATTGCATGTGTTTGCTATGAGTAACCAGGAGAACCTGCCGTGCTTTGGGTGTCATTCGATATGGCAATTGCGCGCAATTCCAACGTGCAATTAAGCCTAGATATGTGCACTATTCGTGACAGCACTTCTAGTTTTAACTGTATTCTCAATTGAGTATTTTATTTAACTCTTAACCCGCTGAGTATTTTCAAGATATTTTTTTTTCATCAAATCTAGTCATGGCTGCTGCAAAGCAGCCATGACTAGATTTGATGAAAAATTAATGTAAATATAATAAAAGAAATCATTGATGAAAAAATCCATTCAATTTCCAGGGTGAAACTTACATTAAATGGTCCCAAATTATGTTGATTTCAGTGACAAGAGAAACCTTGTGCTGGGTAGGAATATCCGCCAGCAGCAAGCAAAGAGTTAACAATGATGCTAGGATCGTTCATGGAATAAATTTTATTCATCTCTTTTTATCAGATTGTAACATACTGATGGGAAGATACTCAGGAAGTGATGATGAAAGAAGAAGATATAAGAAGAAAAAGAAACGATATGCACGATCCGTCTCTAGGTTTGTTTTAATAGCATAAAAATGTAAAAATGACATGTACAGTTAAAACTAGAAGTCCTGTCATAAAATGCGCACAAATAGCACGTTGATATGCGCGTTAATGTACGCATTATGGCCCAAGTAAAGCTATCAAATTCTGTACATATGGCCTGTGCACAAGCAATGTTTCAGCCAATGGACCTCCGGGTAACCCAGTGGTCCATTGGCAGAAACATTGCATGTGTTTGCTATGAGTAACCAGGAGGACCTGCCGTGCTTTGGATGCCATTCGATATGGCAATTACACGCATTTCCAACGCGCAATTAAGCCTAGATAAGCGCACTATTCGTGACAGGACTTCTAGTTTTAACTGTATTTCAAAGGCATTATGTAGTACTGAGTTGTCAGAAGTGGTCCTTTTCTTGACCATGTGCAATCTGGTTGTGCTATATTTCCACCTGTGGTAAAGATGGGCTGTATTGGGATTTTTGGTATGGTATCAGCTTCTGTATTTTTTTTACATTTTTTGGGGGGGGGGGGGGGGGAGGGGGGGGGGTAGGACTATACTGTGATATTGGTTTGGTGTTCAGTATCTGACTTGACTGAGATTTGCTTATAGTGCCAAAGGGGAATTCACACCAAGAAAATACAGAATAAGTTCTTGTATCATTCTACCACAGCACCACAAATGCCACTACCAATGAGCTAAACATTGCATTGTTTTGTTAGCACATATCATATCAGTAAATTTGTGACTTGTTCCATATTCATCTTAACCTTTAAAGGCCTATTTCAGGCTTTTCTGATCTTAGAGCATGTGTTCCTAATAAGGCTGTCACGATTTTTGAATTTACAGTACGTGGAGAGTGTATTATCACTAAATCACCTGCAGAGTGGTGATTCCACCCAAGCAATAATTGCAAATTTGTTGCAAAGCATAACCAGTACATTCAAAGTTCCAGCCAATGGACCTCCGGGTTTAACCCGGAGGTCCATTGGCTGAAACATTGCTTGTGTTTTTTGTCGATATGTACAAAATTTGAATGTTATAGCTTGGGTGATAACTCCACTCCATGGGTGATTTAGTTATAATCCACTCTCCACCTACTGTAGGAATCGATTAATCATCGCAAATAATCGATAATAATAGATTAATCGTACCTAGGTGCCCCCCTCTCTCTCTGAAGTCGTTAAAAATGAAGTTAAAGTCAGCTGATCTACCTCAAGTAAACAACGAAGATGATCCACATTTCGTTTGTGAAAAATGTGGTTGCCTGCTGGACTTCTGGCATCGTTTCTGGCATAGTTCACATTGCACATTTTATGTATTAACCCAGGTGATTAGCCTATTAAGTGTGTCATTGGTTGAGTGTAAAACTTAGCGTAAAACAATCACAAAAGGATAACAAGTAACAAGGTTCTGAGTGAAGGAAATAACAATGCATTTTAAAGATATTGGAAACACTATCCAGTATGCAATACCGGAAAAAAGCCTGAACCCTCACCTGGTTTCCTCTGTGACAACCAATGCCTCACAGATAATATATACTGGGAAATATTGTTGGTCAAGGAGAAAACAAACTCATAGTAAGTTTCGTAACTCCAAAGGTGGCTACGTATTGTGTTGCAGTAACTCAGTTTGATGTAGTTGCTCTTGTCGTCATAATTGTTTGACAGACAAATCTTGCACTGGGTTTGCGACACTGATTCTTCAGTCGGAACAGTCAAGGAAAATTCTGAGGGGGCAAGAATTTTTGTTAGAAAAAGCTGTTCTCAGAAAACTGTACTTTCAGTTTCTATATTCTTTCTCATATGCTGGGGCCACCGTTCAGTTACATTTTTAGGTGCATGTTGTAATGTTATACAAATGGAGAGTATACACTACTAGATTGGCAGATATATCTAGTCGCCATTTGCATTGCAGGTCAAATCCAGTTGAACATGGAAACAAGTGTTGCTCTGTGTCTGCGTTTGTGTTGGGGGAAGGAGGGTGGGCAGGTAGGAGTAATGTCTCTGTTTAAATGACTGAGTTTAGATATTTTAGTTATACAAGTGAAAGAACTTTATCACTATTTCAAAGGTGAGTGTTCTAACTTTCAAGGAAGAACATTTCTGACACATGTCGCAACTTCGTAAGTTCGCAAGTTTGCAACTGCCGACCTGTCTTGATTATTACACTAACGGTTCAAAAGTTCAGAACATCAAAGCTTTGAATGTACCTAAAAGATAAATGCTTTACCCGGTAACTGCTTCTTGACTTTTAACGTCGATGTTCTTAACCCTTTACCTTTAGAAGCAATAGTTTTTTTCATCAAATTTTCTTCAATTATTAAAACGGTGTAAAATTGACCCTATTATTCGACAATGAAAAATACTTATCAATTTTGCCATGACCTATCATTAACCAATTAATCCTGACAGCCCAAGTTCCGAATATTCATTCAGAGATTCTGCCGACAATACACAAATCACCTGAGTTTTGATTTTTAGTCAAGTCTTGGCTGCCTCAAGAGGCAGTCAAGACTTGACGAGAAGTCAGTACTAAAAAGTGGACATGTACTATCTAGTGGAAATTCAGAAGAATTGCCCAGGCCTTTGAGAAAAGAAAATCAGTCACTTCTTTCTTGAAAATGAACACTTCAGCTGCTATCAGAGCCTCAAAAAGGTCTTATAAATAGCAGAAGTAGGAAAATTGAATAATGCAAATAATTTTGATATTCACCGATTGGTTCGCTTTTTTTTTATATTCCCATGATATCGGTATCGGTTCGGCTTTTAAGTATACAGTACTGTCACCGTAGATTGGTTGTAAACCACGCATGAACAGTGATTTACATGCATGTATTTACGAGGTAATAAAAAATCAGCAGCAGCAACATTTTAATTAATGATTATTCCTATAATTATTATTGTTTGGAATCTAATATTATTGCGACCGTGGAAATATTGCCCAACCATGGAAAGTGACCAGTCCACGGCGGCTACACTGTATTCACTGTCTCTAACCTGTGGGTCGAGATTTCATACATAATATATTGTGAAAATAGACCAAATAAAAAATCAAGAGAAACAAACTGAAAGAGTATCTGAGATTTAATGTACGTATATGTTGATTTTCAGGGCTTATATTTCGACCAGAATCTGAGAATCAATTCATAGGAAGATTCTTGCAACAAAACCAGTGAGAATCCACGTGGATTCTCGTTGCACCTCTTTTTATCATTCATGTGAAATCAATTGAGTCAATTAACCCTTTACCTGTCATAGCGACAACAAATTAACTAATACAAGGCTAACATGACCTGAAATAACCTGCCACTATATCAGTAAATAAAATTTTAGAAATACAAATTTTAATTTTACAAATATGGCTGTCATTGGAACCGGCTCAATGAGCTGGTTGGAATGACATCTATATTTGTAAGGTTTTATTGGTAAATATTGTTTATTTAAAATTCAGTTGATGTACGTGCATGTCGATTTTCAGAGCTTATATTTCAGCCAGAATCTGAGAAGCAAATTCACACAAAGATTCTTGCAACAAAACCAGCGAGAATCCATGTGGATTCTCGTTGTACCTCTTTTTATGATTCATGTGAAAACAATTGAGTCAATTAACCCTTTACCTATCATAGCGACAGCAAATTAACCAATACAAGGCTAACATGACCTGAAATAACCTGCCACTATATCAGTAAATAAAACTTTACAAATACAAATTTTAATTTTACAAATATGGCTGTCATTGGAACCAGCTCATGAGCCGGTTCGAATGACATCTATATTTGTCAGGTTTTATTGATAAATATTGTTTATTCAAAACTCAGTTGAAGTTTTAAAAATTAAAAAGCTGTATTGGGTAAAGGGTTAACATGTGTTATCAGTATACTGCTGGGGTTTAACCATGGTGGCCTCATGGGATCCCGAGACACTCATAGCAGGTATGTACATGTATTCTCGCAACCATTTTTTCGCGAGAATCCAAATAGATTCTCCCAAGTTGAGATGAAATGTAAGCCCTGAATTTCAGCAAGTGAGTTTCTGATGTTGTGGAGATAAAAATGATTAAAGAAACCCAGTCAAAATTCTCTGTCCACTCTTACGATGACAGTACTGGAAACATTATTATAAGGAGCATGGTGGCTCATTGTTTAGAGCATTGGTCTTTTAACAGGCTGTGGACTGAGAAATATTTCCAGTCAGTGCTGATGGTGTAATGTTGTAAAATGTCACGGGCACCCTCCCCTCAACATAACTGTTTAGGGTAACCCAGTCGACCCTAAAAAGTTTATCGAGTAAAAGACATTCATTTAGTTCTTTGTAACCCTAAATTTCCATCGGACTTGACTGTGAATTTGAAACCGATTTTGGAGTTCAATCTTTCAATAATTATGAGGAGTGATAAATCTATCAGACAGTATAAATGGGGAGCTGCGGTAACTGGTTCTCGTCAGATCACCAAAGTTAAGCAATGCAGAGCACGGTTAGTAGTTGGATGGGCAACCATTTCAGCGACTGATTCGTGCTCCTGCGTTGTGACCTTGGGTAAGGCACTTCACCCCGCTTGCCTACATGGGGGCACAATGTCGTTGTGTACTAAGGCGAACTGCACATCGAAGGTGCCCACGTCTTCAACCAATCTAACCCTGCCTGTGCCACGGTGCAGAGTTCAGAGTTACGATGTTGGAGAGCTGACAGCTGCTCGTCATTGCTCGGTGGTTCTCCGCTTGATCCACCTGTAAAACTGTCACTGACATGATATGACCCTGGCTGTTAATGTGGAGCAAGAGGCAAGTTCCAGTTCAACAAAAGAAACCATATTTGATAAACTGATGAACGTTTCATCGCTGGTGTAGAAAGGTCATGAATATTAATGATTATCGTGTTGAGTTTCGTGTATTGATACTGGATGGGCATACTTTTTATTTTCAGGGACTCATCTGATGATAGCTACTACTCCAGTAAATCTAAGAAGTCAAAAAGGAAGAAAAAGCGTTCCAGAAGCAAATCTTATGAAGGACCATCTGCTAGCTATAGCAGATCACTTAGACGTTCCCGAAGCTTTGATCGACAATTGACAGACAGGGACAGAAGGCCAAGATCAAGAAGCAGAGAGTACAGGCGTTCAAGAAGTTATGAACGATTGAGTCCAAGGAGAAGACGGTCAAGAAGTCTTGAAAGGAGTTATGGCAGATCCAGATCAAGAAGTCGAGAGAGACATCGTTCACGATCTTTTGACAGAAGTTTTGACAGACCAAGATCAAGAAGCAGAGATAGACGGAGACATGGAAGTTATGACAGGGCAAGATCGAAAAGTCGAGAGCGTCAACCTGCTAGAAGTTATGGAAGGTCAAGGTCAAGAAGTAGAGGGAGACGGCGTTCAAGAAGCTTTGAAAGACTAAGGTCAAGAAGCAGAGATAGAAGATCTAGAAGCTATGACCGTGGTTACGAGAGGCGATCCAGAAGTCCTGTCTTTCGGCCCAGAAGCAGGAGTAATGAACGGTAAGCCCATATATTCATTACTTCAGAATGATATTTTTATACTGTACCAATGACCCAGACTTAGCTGGTGCTAACTCCAACAAAACCAGGGCCAAACACAAATTTTGCCCCCCAATCCCCAAAATTTGCATCCAAAACAAAAAGAAATCATGTCCTAAAGGACCTCCATAGTACGCCTCTACTGCGCATGCGCAGTGACGCAGTCGTCCCGAAATTGGCGCCAATTATCATTCTCTGTTTGGCCCTTCATCAGTCAACATCTCACTGATCTTTGTGCTTATAAATCTCAGTTTAAAGGATGCCAGACACGTAATTTTTGGAGAAAATGTGATTCTAAGGAGGATAGAAGGACGAGAGGAAAAAGAAGTGGCAAAAAATAATCAGGGCTGTACTTAAAATTTTTTGATGAAATTATGTTAAGTTGCCTATTTTCGAGGCATGGGCCTCTTGTTGTCATTCTTGCTAATTGTTGCACTGCTTATTCAGTGTTTCCTCTCCCCTAGCCTTCTAAAGTCCCCCCTGGCAATTCTCCCATGCTTTTGGCATATTTTTGAGAAGTTTCATTTCTAAAATTTCCTGGGAGAGTTGCTTGGTTACAGAATGTTTTCTGTTATTTTCCCCATAGTTACGTTTTCACCCATGGGTGTATAACGTTTGTGTTCTGCATCTTCCATCTGATGTTCTACAGATTCTCCCCTGGGAGTCTCTGTTTTGCATCAGATAGAGTGTAATTGATGACTGATTCCGGGCCAGTTTTTTTCAGTGCCTGGAGTCATGTTTTCTAGTGTGTTTACACTGTTTGTTTTCATTGGCAACAGCCTTTTTTGAGGGGGGCTGTTTGCCTTTGTGGTAGTTTATCTCATTATAAGATACATTTATATTATCCGAAAGTGTCTCATTAATTATTTTATATAAATTTAAAATTTTTGACCACACTTTGCCATCGGATCCATCGGGGCTCAACGTTACTTTTCAGCAACTTGGGCTTCTCTGAAAAAATATTTTTTCAAAATTATTTTGTTTTGCAATTGTTTTTTCATTTATTAATGGATCATGTTATTATGTATCTTTGTGTCAGGGGTTTTTGCGAGTAACTAGGACTTATTGTTGTTCTTTCACAATGAAGGGACATTGTTCAAATTGTAATAGGAAGAAATCTTCCTCTGACTTTCATGATCATTGTATTAATTGTAGTCAGTGTTCTCGCATTAATCCCTGTCCTATATGTGAACATTGGGATGAGAAACATTGGAAACGTGTGTCACGATATGTTGTTTCTGGAGAAAGAGCGATGCCGGCTCTTTCTCCACAAGGTCACTCTACTCTCTCAGTTTCTATTTCAGAGGAACCAGAACAGGGTGATGTTTCCATGTTATCTTCTTCAAGTGTGCGTCCGTCGTTACAAATGAATTCAGAGCTAGCGGCAAAAGTGCTCATGGAGATTAGACAAATGTCGTCCGCTAGCTCACCCGGTGTAGCGTCCATTCACCGAATGGTTCGGCAGCCGGGTTCGTCCGATGCGGTCCAAGAGGAAATTTTGGGTGATGCGAGCACTATAAACATAATAGATGCACACCCAGTGACGGCGGATAGTAAACGAGAACGGAGGAAGCCTTTTAGTCCGGTTCCTAGCTCGTCCAGGTCCAGCCGGGCCGCGAGCGAGAGAGGTCCCTCTCTCGTACAACAACATCTGGGACCAGATGTTGTGGTACAAAATGTGTCTTTAGCGGAGCATACGTCCGTCGCTCGGGACGCTCCGTTGTATAAGCAGTCCGCAGAGACTGTTAAGGCTTCCTCTTCTCGTCAGCGCACACGACCGCACCTTGGCTGCGTGACCTCCGATATTTTACCAGCTTCGCCGATGAAGGATTCTTCGGCGACCAGGTCACACCATCCGGCAGCCAGGGATTCGAGACCGATGGACTCCGGACGTTCGCATAGGAAAAGTATGCGGGAGCCATCTGATGCGGAGCTGCCCTCGGCGAAGCAGCGAAAGACTGCGCCTCCGCAGGTCTCGACGTCGGACATTCTTGTGCAGATAGCACAGCTTATCGCAGCATCCCAGCAGCCGACAGAAACTGTGTCGGATCGAGAATTATCCGACGGCGCTGGGTCGGTACGCTCCGCCGAAGCATCGGGGGCGGACGACCGGGAACATCGGGAGGTCCGACCGGATGGTGAAAGGGATACGGATGAATTGGAGCTATCCCTTTCGGAACAACATAAAGCTGCCGTGGACTTCATCCGGCACTTTCTCCCCCAAGTTGTTCCATCGGGCCAGACTGCTGCGCTTCCGGACAAGAGAATTATAGCGTCATTGGACTCTGATTTTTTTGAGCGGTTCAGGGACATCGCTCCCGAGTTTCCGTCGCAGTCCAATAATGTTGCAAGAACATTTGAATTATTGAACGACGCTATATTTAAACTTGCTTCCAGGACGGGGAAAGCAGGTTTCTTGTCCGCTAATACTCTTAACCTGCCTTTCATTAATGCAAGGAATAAATTCGACACGGCAGGACAGGGTATACCGAGAGTTCCTCTGCGTATGGACGACGAGGCGGAAGACTTAGAGCTATCATTACCGTCGTCTGCTTCTATTCCAACCGCGGTGTTGGAAACAGCTATTGCGTCTAACAGAGCCAATTTAGATGCCTTATCTTACGCAGATCACCTTACTAAGGCGTTATCACTGCGCCTTCAAGGGGAAGAGTTTCAGGATATACAATCCTCTTTAAGACTTCTTTCAAGGGCAGTAGCTTATTCCACATGTAACTCCGCCCTTTCAGTGGCAAATCTGGAGTTGGTTAGACGTGACGCAGCCCTAGCTACATCCACACTAGTGGATTCTAAGGTGAAGAACTCTCTTAGAGTCGCTTCGGTCTCAGGAGAACTTCTCTTTGACGGCAAGCTTTCCGCTATTTATGATAAAATTAAAAAGAAAGCTAATGATTCTCTGTTGTTCAGATCCGCTCCTAAAAAGTCGGATACAGCAGACACGAATAAGACAGGCACTTCTGGGTCTAATGCGCCCAAGAGAGGTTCCTATAGAGGTTCCGGTGCGTCCTCTTGGTCTTATTCGAGAGACCGTCAGGATAGCGACTCTTGTTCGGGACGTCCTTCAGGCCGGGACAATCGGTCGGACGCCCCGAGGTCGACGAGGCGAGGTGCGGGTCGTGGAAGACGTGGTTTCTCCTACCGCAGGCCTCGCAGGTCCAGGAGGTGATGGCTTAAACCTCTATCGCATTCCGGTTGACGGAAGGTTGTCGAGTTTTTCACAAGAGTGGGCGTCGATTACGGACGACCCTTGGGTGAGAGGAGTGACTTCGGAAGGTCTAAAGATATCCTTCAAACGAAAGCCTCCATTAACTCGAAGTCCAAAGTGGACTCATCTTCCGTCAAATCCACAGAAAAGAGACGCTCTGTTATCAGAGGTGCAGTCTCTTTTAATGAAGAACGCAGTAGAGGTCGTAGAAAACCAGGAATCTCTGGGATTCTACAGCCATCTGTTTCTGGTTCCGAAACCAGACGGCTCGTTCCGTCCAGTCATAGATTTGAGCTGGATAAACAAGCTGATCGTCGCTCCGAAGTTTTATATGGAGACGATTCGATCGGTCAGAGCGAGTATTCGGGTGAACGATTATGCAACGAGCATAGATCTCAAAGATGCGTACTTTCACGTCATGGTACATCCGACATTCCGAAAGTATCTACGCTTCGCAGTCCTAGGAGTGGTGTATCAGTTCCGGGCCATGTGCTTCGGATTGAATCTAGCACCCTGGGCTTTCACTCGGGTAATGAACTCGGTAATGATCTACTTCCGAGCTCATTCGTCTGCGGTAACGTCGGCCTACCTGGACGACATTCTTCAGAGGTACGGCAACGAGTTAACGCTTCAGAACGATGTTCAGAATCTTCTTCTATTGCTCCGATGTCTCGGTTTCATAGTAAACGAGGAGAAGTCGGATCTGGTGCCGTCCAAGTCATTCACTCATCTGGGAATGAGCTTCGAGACGCACAACAATCTCGTTCGTCTGCCGTTAACCAGAGCGAAATTAGTCAGTTGTTACGCTCGCTATTGTCTGCACGCAGACAAAGTCACGGCGAGAGAATTTATGAGACTGATAGGTCTGTGCGGAGCCGCCGCAGATCTCCTTCCGATGGGGCGGCTACGCACACGTCCTCTTCAAATTTTCCTGACTCAGAATTGGAGTGTGAAAATTCATTCGCTCGATGTAGACGTTCTCTTGTCAGATCAAGTGAAACAAGAGATTCAGACTTGGGCAAACATTCAGTGGTTAACTCAAGGAGTTCCGCTGCAGTTGCCGGATCCGAGTTTTACCGTTATGACGGATGCCAGTCAAACAGGTTGGGGTGCATCATTAATCCCAACGGATTCGAGATGCCAGGGTCTTTGGGATCCGCAATTCCTGTGCAAGCACATAAACATCAAGGAAATGATGTCAATTTGGCTTGCGTTACGTCACTGGATGGACATTATTCACGATGCTCATGTCCAAATCCTATCCGACAATACGACAGTAGTGGCATATATACGGAATCAGGGAGGCACTCATTCAGTTCCGTTGTTCAATCTAACGGAAAGAATCCTTCTGTTTGCGTTAGAACATCACGTTCTTCTTTCGGTCCGTCACATACCGGGTCGTCTGAATGTGCTAGCAGACTCCCTTTCACGAAAGGGTCGCTTGTTGCCGTCGGAGTGGACTCTCAACAAACAAGTATTCAATCAGATTTGCTACCAATGGGAACGGCCAATGATAGACTTATTTGCGACACATCTCAACAATCAGTTGCAGACGTATGTGTCTCCGTGTCCGGATCCAAGAGCATTTGCAGTAGACGCTCTGTCGATCCCTTGGGACGGAATGATAGGATATGCGTATCCTCCAGCGCCGTTAATTCAACAAGTATTGCTAAAGATAAAACAATCTCAATGCAAGATTCTGTTGGTAGCATCTCTGTCGCCACAGAGACCGTGGATAAATCTACTCAGGTGTCTGTTGTGGGACCTACCGCGGAAGCTTCCTCCACGAGAGGATCTTCTTTCGCAGGGGAAATCGCGCCAACTCCATCACAACCCGCAAGGTCTCAACCTTCACGTTTTTCCGTTGTGCGGTCCTTCTTGCATGGCAAGCACTTTACAGGACGAGCAGTGGACGCGATTTCTAACTGTAGGAGGACCTCCTCTTCGCTAAACTATGCGGCTAAGTGGAAGGTTTTTCGTCGTTGGTGTAGGGATCATTCTGTAGATATATTTGATCCCTCTATACCAGACATTGCAAACTTTCTAGTATACTTGTTTGACGAAATCAAACTGCAGCCTGTTACTATAAAGGGTTATAGATCTATGTTATCTGATACCTATGCACATCATGATAGTTTACAAATTGGATCTAATGTCTCTTTATCGAAATTGGTTAGAAACTTTTCGATAAATAGACCCAGAACTCTTAGATTAATTCCTAAGTGGAATTTAGCTTGGGTTCTCCTTAAATTGAAGGAAAAGCCATTTGAACCTCTTGGGACAGTAGATTTCAAATTCTTATCTTATAAGACAGCTTTTCTCTTAGCTTTCTCTTCTGCCAGAAGAGTCAGTGAGCTTCATGCACTATCGGTGGATGATTCTCATTATCGTAGTGTTGGGAACACTATCACCTTCACTACTAATGTGGGTTTTTTAGCTAAGAATCAGGCTCCTAATAAATATCCGGAACCTATTGTTATTAAGGCTCTTCCGTCTTCAGACGGGCGTAGGCCTTTACTCTGTCCTGTTAGAGCACTACGTATCTATAAACAGAGATCTCAGTTCATCAGAAAGGGACGGAAACGTTTCTTTCTGTCTTTGATGCCTAATAGAAAGGACATTTCAGTCCATTCTATTGCTAGATGGATTCAGTTAACTATCCGTACTGCTTATGAAGATTTATCTTCTTCTCAGCAGTCTGTGCTTAAGATTTCTGCTCATGAAGTAAGAGCTCTTTCTACTTCCTGGGCTTATGCTAATAGTGTTGCTATTACAGATTTAATGAAGGCTGCTTATTGGTCTCAGCCATCCACATTTACGAATTTTTATCTCAGAAATATTGAGTCCATTTCTGGAGACCTGCATTGTTTAGGTCCGTTATCTGTTGCTCAGAATGTCGTCCACTAAACAGTTGCAACTATAGTTATGCAGGCTTTCTGTTCCGGCAGTGACTCCGTCCGGCTGCCCTCTTCGCTCTGGGCTATTTGACCCAGGGCAAGGGGAAGGGGGGGGCGGGGGGCGGGTGTTCCCTTAGGTCACCTGCTTTATAGTGAAAAGCAAGGGAATGCCTCCTCCAAGTCAGTATTTCTGAGTCGCTTCCGGGATGGTTTTAAAGTGTAATATTAATGTTTAATTTCATTCATGTCTTATTTTTAAAGTGTAGCTCGGTGTGAAGCATTTGTATATGTCAAGTGTCAAACGGGCTTTAATATACAATACTCGGACACTTTTAAATGATTATAAAGAGTCTCAATTCTCTGGACTACTTTATTTATTGGCTTGCTTTAAAAATAATTAGTATAAAGGTTATACTGGATGTTAATAGAGAACATGAATGTTATTGTGCTCAATTATTAAGGGTAGTGTATCTTTCTAATTTAATATTAAATAAGAAAGATACATGTAAAGCCTAATACTCCTTTTCTCCTTAAGGGGTTACCTCTTTACTATATAGTTGAGCTTATTGGATTTTCCTCTATGTCCTAGGCCCTCCAGCCTGTTTACTATTCAGCTAAGTCTGGGTCATTGGTACAGTATAAAAATGTTAAAAAATTTATAGTAATTTATATATTTTTTATACTTACCAATGACCCAGACGGGGATGGCCCTCCCTGGAGTTGGGAACTCTTGCTCCCCGCTGAGTACATAGCGCTGACCAGGCACTGCCAGTAAGAATGATAATTGGCGCCAATTTCGGGACGACTGCGTCACTGCGCATGCGCAGTAGAGGCATACTATGGAGGTCCTTTAGGACATGATTTCTTTTTGTTTTGGATGCAAATTTTGGGGATTGGGGGGCAAAATTTGTGTTTGGCCCTGGTTTTGTTGGAGTTAGCACCAGCTAAGTCTGGGTCATTGGTAAGTATAAAAAATATATAAATTACTATAAATTTTTTAACTTTCCAGGTTTGTATATTTTCAAATGTGTATGTGATTTGAATGTTTACCTAATACACAAAATATCAGTTTTTATTTTAGGTCCCACAAAGTAGATCTTCTGTTTCTCAGACCTTTTTTTTGTAAAATTGTATGTGGGCGGGCATTTTTTTATTTTATTTTTTGGGGTAATTATTTCTTTACCATCAAAAGTTCATGTTCTTGGTCTGTTTTATGTTTTAGGCCACATAATCTAAAGAATAGAATGGGTGGTCATATTTTTATGCCCCCCCCCCCCCCACCCCCACCCGACTTTGGTCGGGTGGCATATAGTGATTGAAGTGTGCATCCGTCCGTCCGTCCGTCCGTCCGTGTGTGTGTGTGTGTCCCAGCCAATAACTCGAAAACGGTTAGGGCCACAGTCATCAAACTTAACACAATTATAAAGGACCATGGGAGGATGTGTCACACACCATAGCCAGGTTCGTACCCTCAAGGTCAAGGTCACATTTCAAGGTCACACTAAAAATCGGTCAATATTCGTGTCTTAGCCATAAGTCAGAAACGAATCATAGTACAATTGTTAAACTTTTAACAAATGTTAAGGACAGTCAGGTATGTCGCGTATAATAGTTTCCGCCGCATCTGCAAGGTGAAGGTCCTAAGGGTGGGGGGGGGGGGGGGGGGGGTTGGGGTATGTGTTACTTTAGTAACATTCTTCTTATTCATCCCTTGAGTGCAGTTTTATTAACTTGGGTAATATATCAGACATAAATCGTTTACTTTTTACTTTTTTAAGTTTGCATTGGTTATAAAAAGAGAGCAAATGACAGCCAAAAGGATGATGTTGGAGGGCCTGAGAAACATTTTTAACTTTCTTAGGGATTATTTCAAGTTTTTCATAAAAATTTCAACAAAGCCATATCATGTGACCCCATACTGGAATAAGCTGGATGAGCCGTGCCATTGAGGGGTCACATGATATGGTTTTCTTGAAAGTTTTGAAGAATAATATACTTTTAAAAAAAAGTAGGGGATATCCAAACTGATGTTGATATTTTTGGAAAATGGTATTGGATACATTTACATGTGATTGGACACGATATGTTACTTAGTTTACTGTGGATTATGAATGTCACCAGCCCACGCAAACTTTGTGCATGTTTTTCGCACAAGTGCTGCGTTAATGTCTGTGAGTACGTTTTGAAATTTTTATTTGTACTGGACGGGCTTTTTCAGAGGTCTCATCATTCTTTTCTTGGTATAAACTCATTCATCAGTAGTTTCTGGTCGAAACGTAACTTTTGAGGTATATGAAGACTGACATGTGACAAACGTTTGTGTGCCATTGGCATGTTGGAAGATGGCAACAGACAGACTTCAGTGCTCAAATTCTCAACGTTACTCAATCGGTGATTAGCAGGTTGTGGTCACGATACCGTCAGATCAGACAGGCAATGTTGATGACAGACGTTGGCCAGGTCGTCCAAGAGTGACAACTGCTAACCAGGATCAATTCATCCGAACCACAGCATTACGTAACCGCCATCCAAGTGCCTCAGAAATTGGACAGCAGATGCACTGAGCAACAGGTGTCTGAGTTAGTGGTCAGACTATCCGAAATCGCCTACACAGCTGGAATTTGTTCCCTCGACGACCTCAAATAATTCCATGTTTGACTGAACGTCACATCGCAGCAAGGCATAATTGGTGTGGAGCACGACAGCACTGGGACAATTGTCGGTGGAGCAGTGTCATGTTTTCTGATGAATGAAGGTTCACTCTCGACTTCCATGACAGGCGAAACAAAGTGTGGCAGCGGCAGAATGAACGATACCATGATGTATCCATTACGCAGCACGGTCGTTTTGGTGGTGGATCGGTTATGGTGTGGGGAGGCATAACCGTGACAAGCAGAACAGCATTACATGTCATCCAAGGGTGTGTCACAGGGCAGTACTACTGTGATAACATGTTAGCAGCTCATGTGATGCCATTTGCATGCTGTCATGGCCATCAATTCATTTTCCAAGATGACAAGAACAGAACATCACTACACTGTCTTGGCCAGAACTAAGTCCAGACCTTTCACCAATCGAGCACGTCTGTGATATGCTTGGCAGGCGCCTACAATAATGCCCCCTACCAATGCCCAGGAACTCGCCACTGCACTGCAGGAAGAATGGAATAACAGCAGTCAAGCTAATATTGGACGTTTGGTGAGGAATATGCCAAGTTGGATCCCCGCTTGTCTCGTGAACCGAGGAGGATTTACAAGGTCTTGGATTGAATGTGGTAAATTCTCTCCCATGTCTTCTACAGCTCAGTGCATGGAATGTACACTTGTCAGACACCCAACTATTGCGGAACTCATTCACCAGATGCCACAGTGCAGTACCTCAACTGTCTTTTTGATGAAAATATAAAATATTTCTTCATATATCTCACTTTTATCAAATATCCTCTACTTTTTTTTAATAATATAGCTTTTTTGACTGCGCTCACTTCATAAAAATTACATGGGCTTAAGTGGCTGATCTGTTAGGCACTGGGTTATCAACTTGTCATTGATTGTGCTTCCACCCAAAATGATAAAACAAGTTCATTTTTGTATGTTGGGAAAATTGTACGTCATATGTAGTCATGTAATTTTTTTCTATATTTTTTCACAAAAAGTATGAGGCAAAATGACTTTGAAATATACCAATATTTGCAGTAGTTTGTTGATGTAATTTCTGATGAGAAAAATCACAGGAAATTAAGATTTCTGCAAATTTAAAATAGTCTCTCTGCATTAACCCTTTACCTAACAAATCGATTGCGACTGCTGGAAATTTTTCTTTTTCTTTTTTTTTTTTAAAATGAAACCATACCAATGTGAGTCCTTATTGGAATAAGATCGTCAAGCTCATTCCAATGAGTGGTCACATGATATGGTTTTCTTGAAAGTTTTTGACAAATTTGAGAACAAAATTAAAATAATAAATTGTGATATCGTGTGCGTAAGGTAAAGAATTAACATAATCATCAAACCTTTGAATGCTGCTGGCCAATAGTACCACCTGGAAGCGTGGTGGCTCAAACCGAAAGGTCCATGGTTCGATCCCCACCCTAGGCAACTGCATTGTGTTCTTGGGCAAGGCATTTAATCATGTTTGCCAACATGGGGGCATAGTGGCCTCCACCTGTAGAAACTGTCTGACACAACATGACCCTGGCTGTCAAAAGTGTTATTAACCCGTTACCCAACATAACGGCCAAAACTGGCCAGCGCTATTCTCAAAAATCGCCAATTAATTTTCATTATTTTTTCCTTTTTTGTCTCAAAAACATAGGTTATGACCCCTCATTGGAACGAGCTCGAGCTCAGACCAATGAGGGTTCATAACCTATGTTTTTGAGACAAAAAAATTAGTTATTCAAGAATTTTTTTGTGCCATCTGCTTTTCATGTTAGGTAAAGGGTTAAACCCCAGCAAAAAAAAAAAACAAAAAAAAACTCCTGTGATGACGTGACAGGAAAGCAGTACTCTTATCAGAAATAGAGTAATACTTCATCTGTTTACCACAGTTATCCCTGAAAATTGGATCAGTCATTTTATGAATGATTTCTAGACTACATTTGTTTGAATTTTTAAAAAAGTCGAGTTGTGGCTACTCCTCAGCTACCATGGCTGGATTTTGTGTAA
This sequence comes from Pictodentalium vernedei, assembly GCA_031216915.1. Taxonomy (NCBI): domain Eukaryota; kingdom Metazoa; phylum Mollusca; class Scaphopoda; order Dentaliida; family Dentaliidae; genus Pictodentalium; species Pictodentalium vernedei. The sequence continues at coordinate 368,993,731 of CM062290.1, read as the reverse complement.
AGGAACTTTTATAATCAAAATCAAGAAAATACTAAACAAGTAAAGATATTTTGTTCAAAGATTCCTGCCCTATCAGCATCAGTTCTACCGATACTAAAAATAATTACTTGTCATAAGATTCCCCGTGGGAACCCCGGGGAGTAAGCAGCACTTGTTTACTGTGGTAAACCAGTTCCGCTTTACTAGTAAAATAGGACCCAGTCACCAATGCTTGGGGTGAAAGTCCTCTAAAATGGGCAACATGTTGATCAACGATTGACTACACTTGACTTCATCTCCATGTTGTGTCACGATTCGCCATGGTGCATAAATGTGTGACGTTAACCACCAACAAACAAACAAACTTGTCATAAGATAGAGAATAAATGACAGACATACAGTTAAAACCTGAAGTCCTGTCATGAAATGCGCTCAAATAGCACATTGATCTGCGCGTTAATGTACGCGTTATGGCCATAGTAAAGGTATCAAATTCTGTGCATATGGCCTGTGCACAAGCAATGTTTCAGCCAATGGACCTCCGGGTAACCCGGAGGTCCATTGGCAGAAACATTGCATGTGTTTGCTATGAGCAACCAGGAGAACCTACCGTGCTTTGGATGCCATTCAATATGGCAATTACGCACAATTCCAGCGCGCAATTAAGCCTACATAAGCACACTATTTGTGACAGGACTTCTAGTTTTAACTGTATGACAGCTTAACCCTCTGCACACTGATGTCGAAGATCAACAAGCTTCAAATTTATTATTCAGGCTTCGCATTCTCAAAAAGGGCTGCCCTCCTGAAGCCCTCACAAACTTTCTTTTGCTGTTCTACTTCTATTTTTTGTGCACAATTTCTACTGCTCACTTTATCCATATGACAAAAGGGAATATATAATTTGATCAAAAATAAAACTCAACTGCCCCAGTGGGCGTTATGTTCAAACATTCTGTCACATTCATCATACTGGTGGTATGCAGACCTGTTAACTCTCCCGGTTTTACTGTGAATCTCCCGGTTTGAGGCACCAACTTACGCTCTAACGGTCACATCCTATTTTTTTTTTTTTTTTTTTAATAAACTTTATTGAATACAAAGCGACGTCTGCACCGGCATAAAAAACAAGATATCACAGCAAGGGCTGGTGCAGAGCGAAGCAAGCATACATATATACATGATAAAAGAAAAAAACAGTTAAGAAAAGGATAAGCGTAGCACAAAAAGGAAAATTTTGAAGGAAATAATTTTGAGGACACAAAGGAAAGGGAAGATAATACAAAATTAACACATAACGTTCAACCAAGAACAGAAAAAGGTACTAGTGAAAATTAAATTCCAGTTCGTCATTAATGATAGAACAAATAAGTGAAGTACGGGTCCAGTGTTGACAGAATACTTCACTGGGAAAACGAAGAAAATCAGCAGAGAGCCGCAAACATAATCTGCCCAAAAAGGAAGACAGAATCGTTTGGGAAGAAGTCACCTTCAGAGGTTAACAGGTCTGGTGGTATGTGACTCTGGTAATGCCGCAGTAAGATGGAGATTATTTTGAACATTATTGGGGAAAGTACCATTCTACCTTAAGATGCTGTTCACATCTCCCTAGAAATACTGCTAGGGATAGATGTGGTCAGTCTTGTTATTCTCACACTTACTGTATGAAGCAAGAAGACTTCCTTAGGCCTAACAAAACAGATCTCTTTCTCAGGCCATTTTTTTTTTTAAAAGTTCATGTGGGCGGGTAGTTTTTTATTTTATTTTTTATTTTTAGAGTTATTTCTTTGCCATCAAAAGTTCATATTCTTGGTTTGTTTTATGTTTTGGGCCTCATAATCTACAGAATAGCATGGGTGGTGGTGTATTTCATCCCTTGAGTGCAAGAAGGCTTTGCAAAGCCAAAGCCCTGTTGCACTCAAGGGACAAATTTATCAGTTTTATTAACTTGGGTAAAATATCAGACATAAAGCATTTAAATTTTTTTTAAAGTTTGCATTGGTTATAAAAAGAGAGTATGCTGCAACCAATAGAACCATGCAGGAGGGCCTGAGAAACAGATTTTTAACTGTAAATTCATTATGGCGATACCAAATAGTGGCCACGGCTTCGGTGATTAAAACCAGTGATGAAGCACAGGTGAAAAAAGGACAAGAAGTAGGAAGCCGTTAGAATAAAATAGTGACTGGGTTTGGCACCACATTGACCCCTACAAGACTAGTAATCCACCGGAAAACCAAGTCCCATAAGGGCCGAACCAAAGGACAATCTTAAAATAAATGCTTGGTACTCTCAGTGGCACGACAGCACAATTGGCACTTGTCATCCCTGAGATTATACCAAAATGAGACAAGCTGTCTTACAGGAAGAATGTGATGTAAAATCTTCCATAGAAAAATGCGACAAAAGGTATCAATGAAGGGGTGATGTAAATTACGCCAAGTGGAGGCATAATCTATGGAACAATTTTTTGCAACCACCGAAGGTATGGCAGTAAAAGGTGAGACCATTATATTATAATATTGACAAGTGTTGAGGGGGAAAAAGTCATCAGGGACATGTTTGGAAAGAAAAATTTGCATGGCTAACCAGCATTCAGTATAGAATTTTGGTTTCCAAAACGTGTGGCGATTTAAACAAGAAGCCAAAGAGGAATCAAAACGGCATAAGTATAGACCCATCCAATATCTGGTAAATGGTTTCCACTTAGCCTCGCATTCGGGATTAAGAAAGGCTCGTAAGTGTCGTAACCTTAGAGCCCGAACTTTAGTAATTAAATTAATAAGGCCCAATCCACCATCTAATTTTGATAAATAAATAGTGGACCGAGCTAATGGTTCGCCAGCACGGCGATCCCAAACAAAAAGAGCAATTGCACGTTGGATCGACCGTAAGTGCTGTACACTCATTGGAATAACTGAGCATACATACCACAGTTTACTCACAACATAACAATTAGCAAGGGTAACACGACCAAACAGCGGCACTGTGCGACCCTTATAAGATCGTAAAGTATTGATAATCTTAAGTTGAATGGGATGGTAATGATCATCCATGGACAAAGAGACACCATATTTAATGCCCAGGATGACTAAAGAGTCTACCCAGGAGATGCCGAAAGGATGATCAGAACGGGTCCGCCATTTCCCAAAAAACAAACCTTTAGTTTTTGTCATATTGAGCTTAGACCCAGAAGCTCTACCAAACGATTACACCAATAAAACACGTCGAATGGAGTGATCAGAAGTCAAAACACACATGCTATCGTCAGCATATAGTGAGATTTTGACTTGATCAGAAGTGCCAGGATTGGGTAACCCTGACACCTCTGGATCCTTTCTGACCTTATTGGCAAAAGGCTCCAGGCAAAGGATATATAATAAGGGAGACAGGCTACAGCCTTGACGGACAGACCTAGTGACTGAAAAGGGTTCTGAAGGGGAACCATTCACAAGTACACTAGAAGAAATATCACAATATAACAAGTGAATCCACTGAATAAAAGATTTACCAAATCCGAATGCATTTAATGTCTGAAACAAATATTGATGACTAACTCGATCGAAAGCCTTGGCCTGATCTAAACTATTGAAGGAACAAGCCAAGTTCTTGCGCTCGACATAATCAAAAACATTACGTAACAGATGAACATTGTCAAAAATTGAACGACCAGGAACACCACACATTTGATCAGGGTGGACAACGGAACCAATGACATTGTGCAGTTGATTGGTTAATAGTTTACTTAAAATTTTATAATCATAATTAAGTAAACTAATAGAACGATAATTAGATACTGCTTCCGGATGGCTAGGATCCTTCAGAAGTAATTGGATTAAGGACAGCCGTTGAGATGTGGGTAGAATATGTGTCTGTAAGCAGTAATTATACAGACGTAAAAGCCAGGGAGCTAACACGCCCGAAAAAGTCTTATAAAATTCGGCTGTCAAGCCATCAGAACCTGGTGCTTTATTACAAGTTAAGTCGGAAATAGCGTTTACAATCTCATCCACGCTAATATCCTCATCTAAGGCTGTAGCGTCAGCAGAGGATACTTGAGGTAGATCAGATAAAAAATCTTGCGCAATAGAATTATCAAATGGCTCATCCGAAAATAGATCAGAGAAAAAAGACACAAAGGCCTCTGAAATTTTGTGGGAAGAATTTTTCGTGGTTCCATCCACAAGGAGGTGGGAAATTAATTTAGATTTACTTCTACGGACTTCTAATTGTGAAAAATATTTTGAAGGTTTTTCTTGATGGGTTAAATTATCAGCATGTGAGTGAACATAGGCACCCCGTGCTTTACGATCATGCAATTCACGAATAAGTTGTCTTACTGTCACTGTTTCATCAGAATAATAACCTGGATCAGAAAGTTCAATTGAAAGTAATTCACGATAAAGGGACTCCAGTTCATGGAGGCATGCGCAATCCTCCTTAGCTTTCTTTTTGCAAAAGTTTTGAATAAAAATTTTAATTTTATTTTTGGAATCCTCCCACCAAACCGAAACATTTGTGACAGGGACAGAAGTTAAAGTCCCCCCAAAATTAAGAAAAGATTCACAAAATTTACTATCCGAAAAAATGGAAGAATTGCATTTCCAGTAACCCGACCCGAATTTCGGAACTTGAGTTACATTACTAATATTAAAATAAACCGCATCATGGTCTGATAAACAAGCCACAGGTTGCCCTGAAAAGCGACAAGACGGCAATAAAACTTTAGATACATAAAAACGATCTAAGCGAGTAGCTACACCCTGGCGAGTCCAGGTAACCGAAACGGTATTAGGCGAAAAATGCCGAAAAACATCAAACAGAGAGAAATCTGACAAGACAGATAACCACTGTTTGGAATAGGGAGACACTCGTGTATTGCCACCAACTTTGTCAAGGGCAATATTGTCAATAAAATGAAAATCACCTCCTAAAATAACAGAGGAAGTGGTTGCTAAAAATCCAATAATAGTATCGTAAAAAGGTTTACGGTGAGCTTCGGAATTAGGGCCATAAACATTAATTAAACGAGATCCAGTATTGTTTAACAAAATGTCTAAAACAATATATCTGCCATGAGGGTCAAATTGAAATTGACGAAGTGTATAGGGCAGCGAAGTGGAGACCAGTATCCCCACCCCAGCCCGAGCACTAATACCAAAGGCCCAAAAAGCCTCATATTTGGCAAGAAAAGACTCAACTGACTTGCCAAATGAAAGAGACGAAATGTGAGTTTCTTGAAGAAATACTTCGTCAGGAGATTTATCATCAAGTACCTCACGAAGAGATAGCTGCTTGCGAAACGATTGCAAGCCCGCTACATTAAGAGTAAGAAATTGCATAAATGGGGTCAAGAAAAAAGACTAAACCTTGGAATGAGGCAAAAGGACGGTCGAGTGTCCCGAGAAGGGTTACAAGGCCATCAAAATGATTCATTAAAAGGAGAAGTGTTAATCGCATAATTAGGTGAGAATAAAGGTCACATCCTATTTTCTCCCAATTTGACACTTTTCAAAAATAGTTGTCCTGTTCTATTTTGAATCGAATGGAATGGTTTAACGCACCGAAGGTGTGCAGGGGCAGTATGGGGAACAAGCCCCTTTCGACCCTCATTGGCTGTAAATGATTAATTTCCACATGTCTACTCGTGTTGAAGGAGGAACAGGTTCAGGTACTCGGCAGGTGTCACCGGTTGCGGCGTGATGGTCTCTTTGACTGATGTCGGTTGAACCCTCGGGTGAGGACCAGTGTGAGAGGTTGGGTCCTCTCACAAAGATACTACCTCTCCCCAAGGGTGCAGTCGATCTGGATTTTCAGGCAAGTATAGTCTGCCACTTCGGAGATGATATTGAGTGATGGCCATCACTGGCAAGTATAATCTGCCTCAGGCTGTCTCTGTTTGGTTTAACTCTTTGAAGGAAAACAACAACGACCCCTTTCGGGGACCATCAAGAAGCAGACCCGAACTTCCCTGGTTCGGGGGCAGGCCTACATTTGTAATCCTATTGGGTTGGGACAAAAAGATGCACAATGCGCTTACAAAAAGAGGCAGAGGCGGGTCGCAGGACCAACGCTCGCCTCCCCTGAAGTGGTCGACCACTTTTAGGGATGGAGTGGAGGATGTATAGGAACCATGGGGGTTACCGTTTCTGTAACGGTTGGACTGTCCATAGCGGTTATTGGGGTGCTGGTCAAAAAGCATCTTCTGTGTACCTGCTTAAAAGAAGAAGGCAGAATTAGTTTTCATTAGAATAAGAGATAAAAGTAGCACATTATGTTTTAATTGTGATCACAGTTAAGCTGCTGATCAGCCTCTTAGATCACCTTCATAGGGTGATAGTGAGTTTGTAGCGGGAGGGTAACAGGTTTAGACACTAAACCACACGCGAGGGTGTTTCTGTTGTGCCCTTCGCTGGTTTCGACCATATTTAGATTAATTTGAGTTTATTTAGGATCATGATTAAACACTGCAAATCCCACCCCCGGCCGGGGAGGCCCAGCCCACACAAAACGCTCTTGCCTGGTATCTCGAGCATCCTGTTTGGGCCTGCCGTCGAAAAATTTATGGTTTTATAGAGGTAGCACGAACATCGTAGTAAGCCTCGAAAAAAGGTGAGTATTTTGTTGTTATTGGACGCAGATTTGCTGAGATTGTGGGGGCAGGATCTATTTTGAAAATTAAATAAGTTGCATTGTATGCCAAATATATTCTCATACTGTCGCAGTTACGTGAAATCAAAATTATATAAACTCAAAATATAAATTAAATAAAAACATAATCTCTCAAGTATGATTCACTTCAGCTGACCTTTTATATATACTATTGTTATGGTTCATACCAAATTTATCCATCTTGTGTAAAAAAATTATAATTGAAAGTTTGTTGAAAACTGAAAAAAATCTGTTGTGAGACCGAAGAACGAAGAAGGAATGCCTGTGGGAGGCATAACAAGGAAAATATTGATGTATTGGCCGTGCGCAAAAATCTCACTGACAAGCATCCAACCAAATCTCACTGAGAGCTCATCAGAATCTCACTGACAGTCACCTTCAGAGGTTAACAGGTCTGGTGGTATGTGACTCTGGTAATGCCGCAGTAAGATGGAGATTATTTTGAACATTATTGGGGAAAGTACCATTCTACCTTAAGATGCTGTTCACATCTCCCTAGAAATACTGCTAGGGATAGATGTGGTCAGTCTTGTTATTCTCACAATTACTGTATGAAGCAAGAAGACTTCCTTAGGCCTAACAAAACAGATCTCTTTCTCAGGCCATTTTTTTTGTAAAAGTTCATGTGGGCGGGTAGTTTTTTATTTTATTTTTTATTTTTAGAGTTATTTCTTTGCCATCAAAAGTTCATATTCTTGGTTTGTTTTATGTTTTGGGCCTCATAATCTACATAATAGCATGGGTGGTGGTGTATTTCATCCCTTGAGTGCAAGAAGGCTTTGCAAAGCTAAAGCCCTGTTGCACTCAAGGGACAAATTTATCAATTTTATTAACTTGGGTAAAATATCAGACATAAAGCATTTAATTTTTTTTTAAAGTTTGCATTGGTTATAAAAAGAGAGTATGCGGCAGCCAATAGAACCATGCAGGAGGGCCTGAGAAACAGATTTTTAACTTTTTTAAGCCTTAATTAAACACGTCCCTACAGGGAGATAGACAATTTTTAGCCCTCCTGTATTTTTAGTCGAGTTATGACGAAGTCAAACTCGACTCTTAGTTTGGAGAATGACGCGCAGGTGGTTGGGCGGGCATAAACAATTGGTTTCCGGATGATAACTTGATAATGGTTTGACCCATGTTCATGAAACTTCATAGGTAGGTTGGCCTTGGTGAGAGGAAGAACCCTATTTATTTTGGACTCACTACGTCAATGGTCAAGTCACAGTGACCTTGAACATACTAAATCATAAACAATTGGTTTCCGGATGGTAACTTGACTATGGTTGAACCCACATTCATGACATTTCATATGTATGTTGGCCTTCGTGAGAGGAAGAAACCTATTTATTTTGGACTCGATAGGTCAAAGGTCAAGGTCACAGTGACCCGGACTTAGTAAATCAAAACAATTGGTTTCCGGCTGATAACTTGATAATGGTTCGACCCACATTCATGAAACTTCATAGGTAGGTTGGCATTGGTAAGAGGAAGAACCCTTTTTATACTGAACTCGCTATGTAAAAGTTCAAAGTCACAGTGACCTTGAAAATACTAAATCATAAACAATTGGTTTTCGGATGATAACTTGAATATGGTTGAACCCCCATTCATGAAACTTCATATGTATGTTGGCCTTCGTGAGAGGAAGAACCTTACTTATTTTGTACTCGCTAGATCGAAGGTCAAGGTCACAGTGACCTTGAACATAGTAAATCGTAAACAATTGGTTTCCAGATGATAATTTGACAATGGTTCCACCCACGTTAAGAAACTTCATAGGTAGGTTGGGATTGGTGCAAGAAAGAGCCCAATTTATTTGGGAATCACTAGGTCAAGGGTCAAGGTCACAGTGACCCTTCGCATAGTAAATTGTAAACAACTTGTTTCCGGATGATAATTTGATAATGATTAAACCCACTTTTGTGCTGTCACAACTCGACATTGGATCGGTGATCCTATCAACATTTTTCATAATGCCAGGCATGACTTTTCCAATAATGCAAGTATTGTTGAAAAAAACTGGAAGCCCAATGATTATTGAAAACAATATTTGATGTCTTCATAACTGTGTTTGATGTTATAAACATATAGTGATTAAAACAGGCTTTTCAATTTATATATTTTGGGCACATCATTTTCACCAAATTTTGGCACATCAGACATGGAAATTTTATTAATATTATGCTTCAATTCATTTGTAAGACTTCCTCGTTCTTTTTAAAGTAGCAAGAGTGTAGACGAAACCATAAAATAAAAATTAGTATAGGTAAATTTCACTGATTGCTCTAAAATTTTGCCAACCTTCAGAATTTAGGCACATCAGTAAATGCTGTGAATGTGGGGGTAATATACCGTAAAGGCCTGGATTAAAATTAATTTCACAACTGGCAACAGTTTTCATGTTTAATGTCTTTACACAAGTATGTATTTGATGTTTGTAAAAACCAAGAGACTGTAAGATGTCTTTGCAGCATCAGAGAGTATTTGATGGTGGTGAAATGTCTGCTAGCCAGCTAACCAGGAAATGTCCACTAGACTGTTAAGCACAGTGGGGAAATGTCGAGCTTGTGAGGGAGGGGGGTGAATATCCGAGATTGGGAAATGTCCACTATATGGAGATGGGGAAATATTTGGTGGGAGAATATCTGAATACCATTTTAGTGTTTTGTGCTGGAGAGTTTTGAACAGTTTGTTATATGAAGGACCAGCAGGGTGCAGCTCAAAGGCAAATGACCTTTTACTAGTCATAAGGTTGAGTGTTGATAGATTTCCTTGTTCATGTTTTTGTAGATTTAGCAGACATAGACGGTCTCGCTCCAGAAGTTTTGAAGCACATTCTTCGAAATCTAGAAGTAGAAGGTCAAGATCTCACAGTAGAGAGAGACACTCAAGGAGGTAAACTTTTTTTCAGTCTTCACTTATGAAGATGAAACACCACTTTACTTTGAAGATGTTTATCATGCTCAACCCTCTATCTTAGCAAATGGCCACATTTACCTTACACTATGCACATAAATCACTATTCGAGTTTTGATTTTCAGCCACATTTTTGGCCTCTAAAAGTAGCTCATGATTAGACCCCCCATGAAGCTTAAAAATTTGATTTGTTTTGCGCCACACCAATTTGGGAATTTTTAAATCCTCGAGATGTTTTCAAAATTATAAGTGTCTCTTCTTGAACTCTTTTTTATACGCCCGTTTGAAAAACGGTCATATTATGTAATCAGCATGTTTGTCCATCTGTCTGTCTCCATCTGTTTACATTTTTGGTTTTGAACCGATAAATTCAGTTTGAATTATTTGATCTCGACCAAAGTTGGTATGTGTTCTACCCAGCTAGTAATACAGGCCAAGTTCAAATATGGGTTCTGGCCAATTATTTTTACATGAGTTAAATCCCTTTTTCGACTTTGAATCTCAACCAAAGGTAGAATTCAAAACAGTTAACAAGCGAATTTAGCAACACCTGGCAGTGCTCTTGTTCATCAGATGTCCAACACTGGAGACTTAATGAGAAAATGAAAAAATTTATAGTAATTTATATATTTTTTATATTTACCAATGACCCAGACTTAGCTTGTGCTAACCCAAAAATATCTAGGGCCAAACACAAATTTTGCCCCACAATCCCTAAAATTTGCATGCAAAACCGAAAATTAGAAGTCCTAAGTGGCCCTCCATACATTTTACCTTCCGCGCATGCGCAGACGCCAGGAAGTCACCGAATCTGGCGCCGATCAAATCATTCTTTGTAGAAAAAAGATTATAATAATTCAGCGGGGAGGTATGAGTGCCCAGTACTGCCCACTCATGGGAGGGCCATTCCCGTCTGGGTCATTGGTAAGTATAAAAAATATATAAATTACTATAAATTTTTTCATACTTTTATACTGTAACCAATGACCCAGACTTAGCTGAAGGCAGAGGGCCTAGAACTTCCAAAATAGTGGATCAGCATAGATCAAATCCTTCAATCCATGATGGAGAAATTAGAATTTACATGAATGTCTCTTAATACCATAATAGAAGAGACATAACCTAATATGGATCCCAGTTATGTAAATCCTAAATCTAAGCATAAAATCATGTTAATTAGGATGTAACAAATAAACAATTTTAGAGACTAGTCTGGACTAGGCCCTAAAAATTATTATGGCATAGTGAGAATGTGAGAAAATTTCCCATAAACTTATGCCACACAATAATACTGCAGCTGATCGCCGAACATAGTATGGACAAGACACCTTCCTCAATAGTTACATACCCCATAAAGCAGAGAAGTGGACAAAATGACCCCCCCCCCTCCTTTTTTTTTAACATAACTTCAAAAGAAAGAGGGGAGAGCTCTGGAATCAATAAGCAGAACCCGGAAACGATATAAATAAATATCAATCAGGCACTCAAAAAATTAATTCATGAATAATAAATGGTGCTTAATGCCACTTCTCAAGCCAAGGCTATAGCAATGATTTTGGTAAATAACATTAACCACTACAAAATATGCACTGCAGACGCCATATACAGGTACGACGAAATCAGTGAGAAATTTAATATAACATATACATACAAAAGTGGGATAAGATGAACAATCTCTGCAGAGAAAACATGCTCCAAGATCATTCACAGGAGGCCTCTGTAAAATTACATCCGGTAAAAAACACTCTCCAACGTGTACTATTTGGTATCTACAACTATAAACACGTGAGAATATGCGATTTGAGAACCGACAAAATAGAGACCAGGATCTAGAAATGGAGGTAGGTATGATAAACCGGCTCCAAAATCAGAAAATAAATACTGGAAACAAATGCAACAGAACTGCATAAAATCGTATGATGGTGCCATCCAACACGACCCAGACGCAAAGTATGTATGTATTAAAAAATACATACGCGACAGAGTGAGTGTGTGGGGGGGGGGGATTCAAATATATGTCGAAACCTCCTCCCCCACATTACTTAATCATTGCTGGTGCAGACAGCAATAATATAGTGATCATAAAGCTCTTTCACATCTGAATACTCCATAATACCACTGAGAGCGGAGAATGACATGAAGAATAAAACTTCCCTTAAAGAAGAAAACCCTCTAATGGGGAAGCTTCTGGCAAATGCTCAATAGCAGACCCCATAACCTCAATGAAATCAATATAAACAAATGAATTGAAGGATACACATATCCTATCATTCATTCCCATGAAAACGGCTGAGCGTCAATGTATGCGCTCAAAAGCTTTATACTAGCGACACAAAGAATGCAAAACTATTATTCCCATGCGCCGAAAACTTAACTATCCTGAAGAGATCCCACATAAGATCATATAATAGCCAAACAGTTAGAATAAGCACAAAATATAGCCAGTGCTTACTTAAGTGCTGAAATCTTAAGCATTGACTGCTAATTGGAAGATAAATAACCCAAGCAGTACGTATAGCTAACTGACTTATTTAACAATAGAATGAACATAAACATACCTTCTATTGAAAAATAATGACAACAAAAGCGTGACTTCTCTTCTGATAAACTCTGATGATGTGCATAGAGAGACCCTTGGACTCAGGATTGTAACGCAATATATGAACTCACGTCCGAAATATTTGAGAAAACCGTAATATATGCCCAAACTTGACCTTATGTTAAAAGATTCTCTAAAACAAAACAGGTCAAGAGGGAAAAACGTCTACCACTCCAGTTAATAACTGGAGTAGACGTGTTGTAAGCGACCCATCAAAATAACATTCCAAGCCGCTCCACACAACTCCATCCGGTGCATAAAATTATCGCTGTTAATGCGTCAGATAACCAATAAAACGAGCCAAACAGCTGGTTAATTCGCTCTGTGAAACAGATGAACCAGCCAAATGAATAGTGGGATACATGAATCCTATCATAAATCCCATGAGACGTTATCTAGTTCACAAAACAAGTGATCTAAAAAACTATACTCGCTACAATTGCTGAACGTTCGCTTATCGACTGAAAGATAATAATAATTAACCTAATTATCCACTTCCACTCAAAATCGGACGGACCGAGTTCTATAAGAGCCTCGAACCACCGGTTCAGCAGAGTCTGATCAGTAACTCAGCCTGACGAGAAACCCCTATCCAAGTGGCTGTATAGACAAACCTAAGAATTATATATAGGAGAGATACCTATACCTTCGCATGAGCCTTATAAGCGAATTGAGTCCAGGACAAACTCTCCTACTCTTCTGTTGGCTGTGGTCGCTTAGACCCCAACTTAAAGAGTCGAGAATAGATGCTTTCTTGTAGTTTAATCCTACAATAATGAAAGCATACCATCAAAGACTTAGGTATACTTATACCTTGCTATGAGTCCTTATAAACGATTTGAGTCTAGGACAACCTCTCGTACTCTTTCTGCTGGTGATGGTACATTAGACCCCAGCTTAAAGAGACGAGAATTCATTCTTATCATAAAAACTAGAGTTGGAAGACTAAAGCGACCTATGGCAAGTTTTCCACCTAGTCAAATGTAAAGATGAAGACACAAGGCTTCGTTGCATCAGAATAACTCCCACTTAACATTAGTTAAGACTGAGAAATAAATACTAGGTCTGGAAAGAATTTTAAAAGATAAAAATGACCACAAAATTCCTTCCATAGAGACGATGCATCACAGTACTTAAAATTAAAGTACATAAAACCATGAGACTAAATTCAGTCTAAGAAATTATCTTCTCAATTGCATCCGAGCAAACAGCTAAATGATGAAGGTAAGGCTAAAACTAGGATCTTAGCCTGCTCAATCAATGCTTAGGAACTCTCTACATCTTCCCCTGTTGTTTTTAAAAGTATGTGAACCATCACAAACGATTAAAAATACAGAGGAAGAAGATAAGAAACCGAATTACTTTTTCCCGCCGGAATTCAAATATGGTGTCGTTTACAGAATCGAAGACCTGTGACACCTGTGTAGACTTAACCGGAAAGAGATCTTATTACCCTGCTCTTTACCCGGATGAAGTCGGCATCGATCTACGCTAGCGGTTTCTCATAATTGCTCGCAGCATTTTGAATCAACGGAACAAGTTCAAGGAAATGATAAAGTATTGTATCTATATCATCCAAGAGTTGTTCCGGAAGGAAAAGTTATCCTTTCCATCATACATTCAATCAGTTAGAATCACAGTCACCGGCATCTAAACAGGCAGGTGACTGGACCAAATAAGCACTATGAAACAGCTCAAGATTTGAGACAGACGTTGAGTGCTTCTGCCTTAGCAGGAATACTGCGATTAGCTGCACAACTGCGACAGCAAGTCCATTACAGAGGCCTGAGGAGCAGCGGTCAGGAATAGCCTCTTTGCTGGCTGCTCATAGGACAGGGAGTCCGATATAGTTATTACTGCAGACGACCCGATGAATGAAGCCTCATCTCCTTGGCTACGAGATAGTGCGACTTTCTTCACTAAAGATGGACCTTTTGGCGATGCAGACCAGAAATCCTGAGTCACTTATCCAAGTTAAAGCCGGGAGTGCTTGGTAGATGCTAAAGAAGCAAAACTGTAGCTATCCTGGCTAAGAATTGAACTAAGCATACCTGACAATAGCTATGTACGTAAGCTCTGACTGACGCAAGTTCCTACTAACAGCATCCGGCTCCAGATGTTGTTGAAAGAGAGAGAGGGACTCCCTCTTGCTCGCGATCCGGAGAGACCTGGACGAGCATACCTCAGAACTTGCCGTCTTCTCCCTTCCATCAACACTAGTTGAGCATGGATTCAATCAACAGTGCTCGCTACACCCTTATTCTCTCTCGACCGCCATGGGCATACCCAACATCACATCACCCACATACGAGTGAGATCTGCCGGTTGAGCTAGCTGTTTTTAGACGAGGGACGTAAGCCTCTTTGAAACCTAGCCCTTGTCTTTTTTAAAATCATTGAGCACTTTTCCGCTAGCTCTAAATACAATGCATATGCGACTCATCCGGAGTCACGGTCCAAGTATCCAATCTTAACCGTTTCACTGGCGACAGGGAACTGACACCACTCATCGGGTTTTATAGCCCTGTGCAATATAAAGATCACTTTGTCCGTTATGTAGAGGAAACCATAAGACTAGCCGTCCCCGGCTGCCTATTAGACAGGAAGTCCCGGACAGGAGGCATGGACGTATACTCCGACTGACGCAAGTTCCTACATGTACCAACAACATCTGTCCCCAGATGATGCTGTAAGAGAGAGTGGCCTCTCTCTTGCTCGCGGTCCTGGATGACCTTGCCGGTTTCCTCCTTCCGTTGTCGCTGGGTGAGCATAATTGCATATCATATTGTTCGCTCCACCTTATATGATCTCTCTTTTTCTAGCCTGGATCGTATACACCCGGCGTCACAGTTCTCAGGGACCTGAGTAACTACTTCACCGTTCGGGCTGACTAGCGACAATGGACCTGTGCGGTCGTGTGTGCTTTTCGAACATAGAGGAAGCTATAAGACTAGCTGGCCCTGGCAGTCCGTGGAAGAAGTGTCCTGTGGACGTAAGTTCCAACTGACACAAGTTCCTACCAACAACCTCTGACCCCAGATGTTGTTATAAGAGAGAGGGACCTCTCTCTTGCTCTCGATCACGGAAGACCTGGATGAGCGTACCTCAGAACTTGTCTGACCGACACAAGTTCCTACCAACAACCTCTGACCGCAGATGTTGTAATAAGAGAGAGGGGCCTCTCTCTTGCTCGCGATCACCGAAGACCTGAACGAGCATACCTCAGAACTTGTCTGACTGACACAAGTTCCTACTAACAACCTCTGACCCCAGATGCTGTCATAAGAGAGAGAGGCCTCTCTCTTCCTCGCGATCACGGAAGACCTGGACGGGCATACCTCAGAACTTGTCTACTTCCTCCTTCCCATGCTTCCTCCTTCCCGTGGTCGCAGGGTGCGCATGTTCGTATGTTTATAGTGCTCGCTACACCCTTATTTCTCTTCTCGACCGCTATGGACATCCCACACCACTAGTCGATGTGATAGATCTGCCGGTCTAGCTAGCTGGCAACAAGGTCATCAATCCTACGAAGGATCTAGGCACTTGTCTAATACCTGAGCACTTTTGCCACTAGCTCTTCATTGATTTGCGACAATGACAGCACACTGCTTGATGGCGTCACGAAGCCACCTCATGTTCTTGTTCCTCTGTAAATAGAAACTAAAAAACTATAGTGACATTTTGACGAGAGGACCACCGAGTCCCCTTGCCGCGATAGGACTGATAGTGTCCACTCGCCTAACACAAACCATGACGCCCGTCATTCAGATTCTCAGATCTGATACATGGAGTAGAGTTAGTGGTAGTACATCAAGTAAACTCATTACAACGACCAAGTAAATAAAGGAAAGGTTTCCTCTATTTGCCATACTATTAGATAAAAATAATTATCTAAAACTAATATATGTCATTGTACCACCACCAAATCTACACATAATATACCGGTAAGATAACATTAAAATATAATCAATGAAATAAATATATTCAAAAGAAAAACTCTTTCAAAAATAAAATCAAAATTTTTGAAAATTTTTTCCTTATATAAGAGCCCAAGCTCCCAAAAGGGAACGATAAGCCCCAAAAAGCCCAAGTGTGGACAAAATTATAAAAACTGTGTAAAATTAACTACCACACTATCAGAATATTTAATGTTACTTACAACTGTTGTTCCTAAACAAAAATAGGAAACTACCTAGAGTAAACAAAACACCGGAATCAAGACCCAAGGCAACATGGCCTGAAGTCAGTAACAGAAACAAGACTATCAGATGTAAAGCAAGATCTTCCTCAGAAGAAAAAACGATACATTGGATGTAAGATGCATGACCAAAATGCCCGAACACCCTAAGGATGAGGAAGTAACCCTGGGGATGTACAGAATAATCTTCTGCATAAAATGTTAAACTTCCAATCAATTTTATAAATTTTTTTTATTTTATTAAAACAAGCCAAAAAGCTTGGGAGCTTAACTGGGGGGATCAAGGGAAGACAGGGAAGGAATACTAAATAAACAGTGGATAGATCATAAACAATCAATGATAACGTCAGGCTCATGTCTTGAAATTAGGGAACATGGACTAATTTTAATAAATATTATAAAATTACAGCCCTGAACGTTTCAAACCACCGTTTCTTCCTTCCTTCATCCAGTTCTGTCCTTGGATCCACCAATTTAACCATTGATTTGTGTCTGACATCATTATTAATTGAGATTTAAAAGCACAAATATCAGTTGTTATCTGACAGGGGCCAAACGAAGAATGATTTTGTTGGCACCAGATTCGGTGACTTCCTGGCATCTGCGCATGCGCGGAGGGTAAAATGTATGGAGGGCCAGTTAGGACTTCTAATTTTCGGTTTTGCATGCAAATTTTGGGGATTGGGGGGCAAAATTTGTGTTTGGCCCTGGATATTTTTGGGTTAGCACCAGCTATGTCTGGGTCATTGGTTACAGTATAAAAATATAAAGGTTCAGTGTGATTCCACTGCTTTTTTGATTGGTCCAGTTGACTTCACTAAACACTTGAATCACTGTTGAATGCAATACTTGGGGGGCACAGTGGCATTGCGGTAACCGGTTTACGTCAGATCACCGAAGTTAAGCAGCGCCGAGCCCAGTTAGTCCTTGGATGGGTGACCATCTGTGTGATCGATTCTGACTCCCATGTTGTGCACTTGGGCAAGGCACTTAACCCTGATTGTCCACATGAGGGCACGATGACGCTGTGGACTAAGGCATATTGCATGTCGATGGTGTGCATGTCTTCAACCAATCGAACCCTGCCTGTGCTGCAGTGCAGAGTTACGATGTTGGGGCGCTGGCAGCTGCTCATTGTTGCTTGGTGGTTCTCTCCGGGTATTCTGACTTCCTCCACCCGTAAAACTGTCACAGACACAATATGACCCCGGCTGTTAAAGTGTCGTTAAACCATAATTAATAAATAAATAAATGAATGCAATATTTGAAGTGGACTGAAAATATTTATAGTTGTAAGAAGGTGCAATATCTATAACTAGAAGATCAGTGATATTTGCTTTGAGATTCACTTTGATTCAAAAACCTCTGATCTGAAACAGGATTCGATTTGACCTGAAATTTGAGATTTGCAGGACCTTACTTCTCCACTTATTGGTTGGCTTCTGGAAGTAGGTTCCCATCATCCCAGTTGTTGTTGGACCCCCAAAGTAGATTCCGTGGGGAGGGAATCTTCAGTGTCAGGTGCTTAGAGGCAGTGTTCATGCTGGTCCGAAATTATTTGGTGCCACGTGGAATTTTTGTTTCGTGTGAAATGAATATTGTGGGTGACAAATGGAGATTTTAGTGCCAAATGGAATTTGGTTGTAAATGACAACAAATTAAACATGTATCATCCTTTGAGTGCAACAAGGTGCCATCTGCAATGCCAGAGCATTGCTGATAGTATCTTGTTACACGCAAAAGTACGATATCTAATTTAATATTACCTTGCTTAGGGCTGAACGGTATTCAAAACTGAATACCGGCATCGGTATTCCAAAAAATACCGCAGTATACCGGTATATTGAAAATTGTTCAGATATCTGAACATAAGTACCACAATCGAGACTTGAAGCATCACAGTCGGAACGAATTCAGCAGTTCAAAAAATAATTTCCAAAAATGTCTGCAAAACAATATCATGTGACCCCTCATTGGAACGAGCTCCGCGAGCTCGTTCCAATGAGGGGGCACATGATATAGTTTTGTTGAAATTTTTGAAAATTATTTTTTGAACTGCTGAATTTGTATATTACTTGGGCACATGCGGACGATTCCCAGGGGTAAAGGGATAATATTATTCATTTGGGGCTATAGTTAAAACTCAAGACATCTTGAAAATTAAATTGTGGGTAAATAAATAATGACGATAAACCAATATTTTTGTAATTACACCGGTATTCAATCAATATTGGTTTGAATACCGGTATATATCGTATTACCGATATACCGTGCAGCCCTAACCTTGCTCATTTAAGTATTTTAGCTACAAAAAAAACCCACAAATGATAACAAAAAATACATAAAAAAATATAAAAAAAATAATAAATAGATAAATAAAGGAAAAGGTTATTATTAATGTTTACAAAATAATTTCCTGAATATTATTTACTCACTGTTTATTCACTCCAAATAAACTAATAGCAAATAATTAATTATCTTCCAGAAGGTTTATAAAAAAAGATTAAGTGTGATATCAAAAATTAAGTAAGAAAGAAATATTTTGATAAGAATCAGATTAAATGCATAAACTGATAATTCAATTGACCTATAACAAAGAGCCATGATTGTCGTGTTACTTATAGATTATTTGACAGGTATAAATTCTGTCTTGCCTGTGTCATCAAACCACAATTTTATCGAAAATGATGTGTTGAAATAATAAATCACAATAAATGAAACCTACCAAATCTATATTTTGGGTGCCAAATGTTGGTGCCAAATGCTGTATTTTTGGTGTCAAATGATCATTTGTAGTGCCATTATCACCAATGGAACCTGACACCGTGAACACTGCTCAAAAGGTCTGGATGCTCTGTTAGTTTCAGAAATCTGCAAGATTGCAACAGAATTCAAAAAGTGATATACCTATCTCTTCATTTTTTAGCATAAACAGTTCCTGTAATGGCATGGATGCCCCAGTTAAATATTTTAACCCATTATCTAACGAATCGGCCACATCCGCCCACCCAATATGCAAATTAAGCAGTTCAAAAAATGTTAATTTTCAGGAAATTACAACAAAACTATATCATGTGACCACTCATTGGAACGAGCTAGATGAGCTCGTTCCAATGAGGGGTCACATGATATGGTTTTGTTGAAAAATTTTGAAAAAATAATATTTAAAGTCATAAATTGTGATGTCGTCTGCATTGGCTAAAAGGTTAACAACTTTTTTTCCTCTTTCAAGTTTGGAACGACAGACACAAAATTATTGCTCCCTGTCCCAAAGACAGGCACCAAAAGAAATATTATTTGCAGACTTTCCAAGCAAACTCGTGATGAAAATTATTTTAATCCCAAATGGGATTCCCCTCTTCTATCTAGTTGGAACTAATGCTGAAAACTCTGCACCAACAGAATTGTTGTGAAGAATAACAATAGATTTTCATTTGAAAGGTGATTATCTCCTTAGATCATTGTTATTGAATTCACCAACAACACATGCTCTTAGATGCATAAAAAAATGAAAAATTCAGACCAGAAGGCATTCACCTAAATAAAGAAGTGTTTTAGCAGTGACTGACAGTTCCACTGAGCTTATATTTCATCTAAATTTGTGAGAATCCATTTGGATTCTCATGAAAATGGTTGCGAGAATCCATGCCTACTATGAGTTGTCGCAGGATCCCATGACGCCACCATGGTTGAACCACTTCTATACTGATAACGCATGTTAATATTTTACCCAACACACCTTTTTAATTTTTAAAACTAAATTTGCTAATTTTTAAATAATAAATAATAAATAGACGATAAAATAATTAAATGAACAATATTTACCAATAAAATCTTACAAATATGGCCGTCGTTGAAACCGGCTCAATGAGCCGGTTCCAATGACAGCCATATTTGTAAGATTTTATTGACATAGTGTCAGGATATTTCAGGTCATGTTAGCCTTCTGCTGGTTAATTTGTTGCCACTGTGTTAAATAAAGGGTTAAATTGACTCAATTCTTTTCACGTGAATCCTAGCAGAGGTGCAGCAAGAATCTACATGGATTCTCAACGGTTTTATTGTGTGAATCTTTGAGCGAATCGATTCTCGTTGAAATTTTAGCCCTGGTTCCAGTTGATAACCTGTATTAAAAATGTAGGGAATGCCAGAAGGCATTCCAGGGCTTACATTTAATGTGAGAATGGAGTTGGGTGGCTAACCAAAAATTTGGTTTGGTTTAGCTTTTGTTATCAAAACCAAAACCGAAACAATTACAGAAAACCCATTGTCGCAGTTTTCAGCTTCAATGTTAAAAAAAACTCTAATCAGGTCTTTACTTCTCAGAATAAAGAGAGAAACAATCTAATGTTAACCCTGTTTTCAAACTTCAGAGTCATGATACCCCTTTTTCAGAACAGCTGTGCTATTGTATTCGAGCGTGACATTTACCCCAAAAATAGGTGACAGAATTACTTCTTACACATCATGTATTAAACATGCATCTGTTTATCAATTGCAATTTCCTTTACAGAACTGGAACTTGTCACTTGTTCCACATTTATGACGAATATATTTATTTCTACACGTAATTTTGAAAGCTTGAACTCCAAAGTCAACGTCAAAATCATAGTTGAAGTTGCATGGAAATTTAGGGTTACTGACTCTATCAATGAAATCGAAACCGGACCTGATATGAAATTTGAAAATGAGCTCATTCCAAAGAGGGGTCATAACCTATATTATAACCTATGTTTTTGAGACAAAAAGTGAAAAAATAATGAAAATTAATTGGCGATTTTTGAGAATAGCACTGGCCGGTTTTGGCCATTATGATGGGTAAAGGGTTAAAAAGTTGTTTTCAAATATGAGTGAATATTTTTGAATGACAGTGGTCCATGGTCTTATATTCAAGTTGGGCAATGATTTAAAGGAGTTTACCATCATATAAAATAAGGATCTACATTTCAGGTCTTCTGTTGACAGTGCAAGGTCAAGGGATAAAAGAGTGAAAAGATCAAGGAGCCATTCAAAACCAAGAATGTTAGAAAAAGACAAAAGGGAGTATGTATTATTGAAAACTTCGGATAGAGGCATAAAATGTTTCCACTCGAGAATATAGAATAAATGTTCAATCATGACCGGCACCATCTGCTCTTTGTCCTTGACAAGACACTTAATTCCAAATTCCCATGTGGGTGACATGTTGGAGCTGTGTACTTAGACGTATAGTTGAATCTAGAAGTCCCGTCATGATTGCTGCAGAAAAATGCACATTAGTTAATGTGCTCTTTACTGCAGAAGAATGAAGTAGTCTGAACAAGCCAGAAAATAAGCAGACTGTCATCTGCAAAATGAGGTCCCCCGAGGGTGAATTTTGTGATGTTACCCTGCATAGCAGGGTAGCATCACTAAATTTACCCTCTTTGAACCTCAATCTGAATCAGGGTCTCAAAACTAAACAGAAAGAGGTACCCAGAGGATAAATTTGTCCACTGTATGGGATAGCATCATCAAATTCACCCTCTGGGGACCTCATTCTGCAAATGTCAGACTGCTTATTTTCAGGCCTGATTCTGAAATACACAAGAGCGTTTGTGCTGTGCAATGCAAAATGTAATGCACGGTTAACGAGGTCAGTAGTGAAATTGAACCATCAAACAGAAAGAAAATATCAAGATGTGAAGGGTGTTTTACTACTAAATCACTGTGGGCAAGCCAGAAAATAAGCAGACTGTCATCTGCAAAATGAGGTCCCCAGAGGGTGAATTTACCATCTGATTAATTGTTGGAAGAGAGCCCTTTTTCCCAGTAGAGGTTGGTAATGATGTTAATGATCTCTATTTACTAGTATAGAATTGTACAGAGTTGGGGACGCTGTTTTTCTACAGGACTTGGGTTACACTAATGGTGCAATTTGGCAGGGATAAAAGTGCACTTATTCAGCGTGCTATCACTTCAAAATAGTGCACAATAAAGTGACATGACTTTTAGTTTCAAGTGTACTACACGTCGATGGTGCACTAACCTTCAGCTGCTGATAACTTTGCTTGTACCAGGTTAGTAAGTTGTAGAGTGTGTAAGGTGGTTCTCTCCATTTTTTCTGTCATCCCACTCATAAAACTTTCCAACATGATGTGACCTGGTCATTCAGCCTGGAAACTGACTGTACTCAGAATTTGACCTTCTAATAAGATTTTGGTTTCCGACCAGTAACTTCAGT
This sequence comes from Pictodentalium vernedei, assembly GCA_031216915.1. Taxonomy (NCBI): domain Eukaryota; kingdom Metazoa; phylum Mollusca; class Scaphopoda; order Dentaliida; family Dentaliidae; genus Pictodentalium; species Pictodentalium vernedei. Next base: position 368,971,166 of record CM062290.1, on the reverse strand, counting down.
TTTGATTATTTGATATCAACCAAAGTTGGTATGTGTATTCCCCAGTTAGTAATACAGGCCAAGTTCGATATGGGTTCCATCCAATTATTTTTACATGAGTTATTCCCCTTTTTTACTTAAAATTTGACCTTCTACTAAGATTTTTGGTTTCTGACCGATAACTCCAGTTCTGATTATTTGATCTCAACCAAAGATGGTACTTGTATCACCCAGATAGTACTACAGGCCAAGTTTGATTATGGGTTCTGTCTAATTATTTTTACATGAGTTATGGGCCATTTCGACATAGAAATTTCTCATTACCATCAACATTTTGATTTCTGATAAAAACTTGAGTTTGGATTTATAGATCAGGACCAAACTTGCTTTCTGCCTCAGTTATATCAAAATGAAAGTTAAGCTCAAATTGGGGCATGGCCCAATGATTTTTACATAAGTTATGGGGGTTTTAGACTTGGACATTTGCATATTTCAATCAACATTTTTTCAGAACTTTGTTTATGGCATAACTTGAACAATAGTTAACGGATTTCAATTCTTTGTGGTATATGTCTCTACAGCAACAATGTCTATGTCAAGGTCAGTGACCAACCATATATGATGAAAATTATGGAAGTAAATATCTATTTTGGCATTTATCTCTTTGGGAACAATGTCTACCCCAAGTTTGATGAACACCATTATTTGATGAAAATTGTCAGAGGTATTGACCCCCCCCCCCCCCCCCCCCCCCACCCCCATGTCATGTAGGCAATTTTTCCCAAAATGCACATTGAAGTATTCTAGCGATTTTATCAGAAAAACTGTTTTTTTAATGTTTCAGAGATCCAGTTGCTACCATTCCTGGCTTTGAAGATATGGTAAGTATGAAAAAGAAAATATAGCGCTCGGTTAACCCTTTTTCTGCTACACCCACTTTAGCCATATATGGAGGACCTCAATGTACGCCTGTATTCAAGGAATCGTAATAAAATTTATGACATACTTGAAACTCTATCGCCTGATCAATTGTTGGAAAAGGGCTCTCTTCCAACAATTAATCAGATGGTAAAATTGATCAAAGCTTACCAGAACGTGCAGATAATCATCATAAAATAGATGACAAAGTCGCTTTCGGCAGCGTAAGTGTTAATGCTCCCAACCATACCTACACTCCATCCATGTATTTATTTGCTAACCTTTAACCTAACATAATGGAAATATAATGTCAATGGTATGCACAAGAACTGCCATTCAAATTTTTATTGTACTCCCAATCTTGAAGAGATTTTGGGGTATACTGGATTATATGCTTCCATCTGTCCATCTGCAGCATTATCTTAGTAGTGAGTCAATGGATTTCATTGAAATTTCTATGAGGGATCCTTGTGACAAGCCAATCCTGCACATTACAAAAAATTGCCCACATATTTTTCACCAGAGTTATGGTCCTTAATTTGTCAATTTCTTATCATCCTACCCCACAATTGTTTACTACAGGCTTGCACTACAGTGGAAGTCCCTAACTCAGAAAATATACTCTCCATTTTGATCTTTTCCAAGGGATTTGGGAAAGAAAAATGGTGTAAAAGCACCAAGAAAAAATAAGCCAAAAACTGGGTCGAGTGCTACCGGCGCACACCCAGTAGATGATGCTCTTCTCCTTGTACAGATCCAAGGCTTCTGGTACCAGTGCGCAGTCAGTAACTAATGAATCGTTCTTTTTTTTTCATTGATAATGATGGCCTGTGACCAGAATTATGGACCTGGGTATTGTATAATAACAGGACTGTGTTTTATATTTTCTCGTTATTCATTTCAACCACATATTCATTGTATTTTGTATATTCTCCGTGTTCGCGCGCGACTTTCGTGTACGGTGCGTTTCGGACATATAATTTTTTGGTCGATAAATTTATGTTATCCTTTTGGACATTATTATTATTATTGGAGTTAGGTGTCAGTGGGGTCTGTATGAACAGGATTTCTCCTCTCTGTTGAGGGCAGAATTTCTGTTTTTAGCTTAACTTGACAAAGTCAAGATAAGCTATTGCCATCCTGCGTGTAGAAGTCTGTGAGTCTGTTAGTCTGTGAGTCTGTTCACATTTTCCTTTAGCACGGCTACACCCTGCAGTTCTTGTCTGATCATCACAAAATTTCATATGCAGGTTTGGGGTAATGTCGAGATGAGAACGTCACCTTTTGGTCACGATCGGTCAACCGGTATGGCTGCCCGAGCCCAAAACCCGAAAACCATTAGCACAGTCTACAGGTCGTATTTATGAAGGGATTTCATTGCAACTTGTTAGGATGCCTCTGTATAATGCCTAGATGAGGACGTCCCCTTTTGGGCATGATCTGTCAACCGTGATGGCAGCCCAAGCCCGAAACCCAAAAACTTTTAGCACAGTCTGCAGGTCAGGTTTAATATGGAGAGATTTCATTGTAACTTGGTAGGATGACTCCTTATGATATCTAGATGAGAATTTCCCCATTTGGGCGTGATCTGCCGACCGTGACGACTGCCGGAGCCCAAAACCCGAAAACCTTTAGCACAGTCTACAGGTCATATTTATTGAGGAATTTCATTGTAATTTGGTGGGTTGACTTCATATAATGTCTAGATGAGAAAGTCCTCTTTTGGACGTGATTGGGCAACCATGACGGCAACAGGGGCCCGAAGCCTGAAAACCTTTAGCACAGTCTACAGGTCATATTTATGAAGGGATTTCATTGTAACTTGGTAGGATGACTCCAAGTAATGTCTAGATGAGAACGTCCCATTTTGATCGCAATCATTCAACCTTGATGGGTGGCTGAGCCCAAAAACCTTTGGCATAGGCAAAAGGTCATATTTATGGAAGGATTTCATTGTAACCTATTAGGTTGACTCCATATAATGCCTAGATGATGACATCCCCTTTTGGTCGTGATTGGTCAACTGTGATGGCTACAGGTGCCCGAAGCCTAAAAACCTTGAGCACAGTCTACAGGTCATATTTATGAAAGGATTTCATTGTAACTTCGTAGGATCACTCTAGATGATGCCCAGATGAGATTGTTCCCTTTGGTTGTGATCATTCAACCATGGTTTCTGCCCGAGCCCGACGCCCGAAAACCTTTAGCACAGTCTACAGGTCATATTTATGAAGGGATTTCATTGTAGCTTGGTAGGATGACTCCAAATAATGTCTAGATGAGAACATCCCCTTTTGGTCGCGATCATTCAGCCTTTATGCCTGCCCAAGCCCAAAGACCTTTAGCACGGTCTTATTTATGGAAGGATTTCATTGTAACTTGTTAGGTTGACTCCATATAATGTCTAGATGATGACATCCCCTTTTGGTTGTGATTGGTCAACTGTGATGGCTACAGGTTTCTGAAGCCCGAAAATCTTGAGCACAGTCTACAGGTCATATTTATGAAGGGATTTCATTGTAACTTCGTAGGATCACTCTAGATGATGCCCAGATGAGAATGTCCCCTTTTGGTTGCGATCCTCAACCATTATGGCTGCCCGAGCCGAAAACCTGAATATCTTTAGCACAGTCTAGAGGTCATATTTATGAAGGGATTTCATTGTAATTTGGTAGGATTGACTTCATATAATGTCTAGATGAAAACGTCCCCTTTTGGACACGATTGGGCAACTGTGACAGCTACAGGGGCCCGATCCCGAAAACCTTTAGAACAGTCTACAAGTCATAATTATGAAGGGAGTTCATTGTAGCTTGGTAGGATGACTCCAAATAATTTCTAGATGAGAACGTCCCCTTTTGGTCGCGATCATTCAGCCTTGATGGCTGCCCGAGTCCAAAAACCTTTAGCATAGTCTATAGGTCGTATTTATGGAAGGATTTCATTGTAACTTGTTAGGTTGACTCCATATAATGCCTAGATGATGACATCCCCTTTTGGTCGTGATTGTTCAACTGTGATGGCTATAGGTGCCCGAAGCCCGAAAATCTTGAGCACAGTCTACAGGTCATATTTATGAAGGGATTTCATTGTAACTTCGTAGGATCACTCCAGATGATGCCCAGATGAGAATGTCCCCTTTTGGTTGCGATCATTCAACCGTGATGGCTGCCCAAGCCAAAAGCCTGAAAACCTTTAGCACAGTCTTCAGTTCATATTTATGAAGGGATTTCATTGTTACTTGGTAGGTTGACTTCATATAATGTCTAGATGAGAACAGCCCCTTTTGGACACCATAAGGCAACTGTGATGGCTACAGGGACCTGAAGCCCGAAAACCTTTAGCACAGTCTAGAGGTGACATTTATGAAGGGATTTCATTTTACCTTGGTAGGATGACTCCAAATAATGTCTAGATGAGAACGTCCCCTTTTGGTCGCGATCATTCAGCCTTGATGGCTGCCCGAGCCCAAAACCCCAAACCCTTTAGCATAGTCTATAGGTCATATTAATGGAAGGATTTCATTGTAACATGTTAGTTTGACTCCATATAATGCTTAAATGATGACATCCCCTTTTGGTCGTGATTGGTCAGCTGTGATGGCTTCAGGAGCCCAAAGCCAAAAAACCTTGAGCACAGTCTACAGGTCATATTTATGAAGGGATTTCATTGTAACTTCGTAAGATCACTCCAGGTGATGCCCAGATGAGAATGTTCCCTTTTGGTTGCGATCATTCAGCCATGATGGCTGCCCGAGCCCAAAGCCCAAAAACTTTTAGCACAGTCTACAGGTCATATTTATGAAGGGATTTCATTGTAACTTGGTAGGTTGACTTTATATAATGTCTAGATGAGAACATCCCCTTTGGATGCAATTGGGAAACTGATGGCTACAGGGGCCCGAAGCCCAAAAACCTTTAGCACAGTCTACAGGCCATATTTATGAAGGAATTTCAATGTAACTTGATAGGATGACTCATTTTGGAATAATTTCACTGTAACTTGGTAACTTTCGTTGATATACGTTAACTGTGAGGGCCACGTACATTAACTGTGAGGTCTTATTAACCAACACCTCAGCTCTTTAGTACAGTGTACACCTCATATTATTTTTATCAAAAACATAGCATACAGGGAACAGAAATGAACATATTCCCAATTATCACAATTCTTGTCTTATTTCATAATCCTTTCATAAACATTGAATATTATCCTTTTCATCAAACACAACACACAAGTTAAGCTACAGTATCATTGACACTTTCATTTGGGTCCCTGTCAGCTGTCTGGGTTCAGTTGTGTTCCCGCCTGGTCCTTTTTATTTTCTGCCACCTTTCTCTCATAGTTGGGAGTGTTCTTCTACTTTCTACATCTGTTGAGTTCACCTTTTCTTCTACTGCTCTCACCTCTGTTATGCCCAGGACTGTTCTTTGAGGGCAATACCTTTTGTCCAAGCATGAGGTGCGTTCTCGTGGCCATTCCTCCCGCACCCACGGGGAAGGGGAACGCTGTCTTTCGGAGCCTCCATACATGACCACGTCTGGTGAGAGTTATACTCACTCCATGGGGGATGTGCAGTCTTTTCCTGTGGTGGATACTGCGGGAGCTGTTGAGTTGTCTGGTGAAGAGATGCCTGGTTCTGGGCCTGTTGTCCCTCTCCAGTCGACATCTGAGGCTGTCACTAGGGTTGTGACTCCTCCTTTGGAGTCGAGCTCAGTTGCTCTCTCCACTTGTCCACCGATTTCAATAGCTCCCGTCGAATATGCTGCTACTGCTGTTCCGTCTGCAATGTCATCGGCTACTGTTTCAGCCGGCGTCGGCTTATCTCTGCAGGGGTCTGCAGAGATGTCTGGTAGTGTAGAAGTGGGTTATCGGCCTCAGCCTTTCCTGGCTTCAACTCGGTGAAGTCGGAAGGGGCTGCCGGCCGAACCCTGTGCTGTGGTTCAGAGGGTCAGGAATGAAGCCATTTTGCCGGTTCGTTCCCACATCAAACCGGCTGGAATGGGCCGTGAGCTTAGGGTGGGCCTTCTCCTTGCTCACTCAGGTTCTTTCCAAGGGCCTTCCCATTGCCTCCAGTGAGGCTACTAGTAGTTTCCCCTTCCCCCCCCCCCTGGGATTGGAAGCAGGCCGCTTTCTGATCCCCCTGGTGTGCCTACACCATGGGAGGCATTGGCTGGTTTGGGCCTGTGTGTCTTCTGACTCAGAGGATGGGTCAGACATACCTGACGTTGAGGGCCACCAGTCTTCTGACTTGGGGGCAGCTCTTGACTTTGTGTTGAGTTCTTCTGGATCTCAAACCGTCAGACCAGCCGACGGTGTCAGCCAGGTCGCGATCATCGGTAGTGCACCTCCAGCCTGTGGAGCAACCTGCTTCTGGGTGCCTTCGACCATGCCAGTCGGTATAGGTGGTTGAAGCGTTTGCAGCTTTGGACTCTAAGCTGAGTTCCAAGGCTATGAAGACTTCGTTCTTCACCAGGGTTGACAACTTTTTGTCTCCAGTGCGTTATCGTTCCTACGATTCCACCAATCCATCAGTCTGCCATACTTTGACGGTCTTGGATCAGTACTCCACCTCCCTTGTGGTTTCCAAGTCCAATTCGGCCGTTAATCCTATGGCAACTCTGGAGTCCCTGTTGGGCTTATTGAGAGAGATGCTGAGCATGCTTTCTCTCTCCGATCACGTCGTCTCTGCTTTGGCTGTTTATCTGCCTCCAGATAGTTTTGACGGCATACAGGCTCCTTTGCGTGTGATTTTCAAGGTGCTCCTGCATCTTACACGCATACCTGTAACACAGCTATATTGGAATTAGTTCGCCGGGAAGCTGTGTTGGACACAAGCCATTTCCTTCCAGAGGCGCAGCGTGCTGCTCTTCGATCTGCTTCTTTGGCGGGTCCGCAACTTTTCCATGGTTCCATGGCGACAGTCTCGGATGACGTCCTGCATCATTCCAAAGATCAGCTGCTGCTTCGCTGGCTTGATCAGCCTTCTGTTGGAGGCAGTGGACATTCTAAGCCTAACAATCACCCTTCTGCTTCCTCTGTGAAGCCAAGGGCTGATCCTCCTGCTGCCGCTTCTACTTCTTACTCACATGGTACGGGTAAGCATCGGCAGACCAGAGGGAGGACTCAGGATCATTCATCTAATAGAGGGGGTGGTTTCCCCTCTCGGCCCCGCCAAGGCTCGAGATGAAGATCCTCACCTCGATTCATCCCAGGTTGGAGGAAGGATATCAGGGTTCTCAGACCATTGGGCCACAATCACATCCGATTCTTGGATGTTAGATGTTGTTCGGTCTGGGCTGTGATTATGCTTGCGGAGGCACCCCACTCTATTGGAGTGCCTCTTCCAACTCAAGTTCCTAAACATGTTTCACGTCAGGAGCTTTTGATCACGGTGATGGACAATCTTCTGTCAAAGGGGGTGATCGAGGTCATCAAGAGCATTCATTCAGTGGGATTTTATTCCCACCTGTTCTTGTTGCCGAAGAAGGATGGCTGACTCCCACCGGATATCGATCTGAGTATCCTGAACCAGTCTATCATTGCTCCCAAGTTCAGCATGGAGACTTTCAAGTCGGTTCGCCGCTCCATTTACCAGGGAGATTTTGCTTTTAGCATCGAGCTGGCGAGACTTTTGATTCATCAGATTCGCTTTTCTGGGGCGAGTTTACCAGTTCAAGGCAATGCCTTTCGGCCTCAACCTGGCTCCTTGGGCCTTCACCCAACGACTGATGTCGCATGTGATAGCCTTCCATCGCACACAGTCCAGGGTGACTACTTTGGCATATCTGGACGATATCCTCCAGAGGAACTCGAATGCTGCTCTTCTGGAGTCAGATGTCGATACATTGTTGAGTGCTCACATCACTAGGGTTCAGAGTCAACGAGGAGGAGTCGGACCTGGTCCCTTCACAGTCGTTTTGTCATCTGAGGATGGACTTCCATACTCAGGTGAATACGGTGGCAGTTCCCCAGGCAAGGGCTGTGATTCTCTTAGCTTTCGCCCTGACTGTGTCCCAGTCCACGTCCGCGACAGCTTGGAGTATTCTCAGGCTGCTCAGTCTCTGTGGTTCGGTGACAGATTTCATTCCTCTCGGTCGGCTGCATGTCAGACCTCTCCAACACTTTCTGCTCAGTCATTGGAGGCCGAATGTCGATCCACTGGATCTGGTGCTTCAGTTACCAGACTCTCTAAATCGTCACATTCTTCACTGGATGGATGTTTAGTGGATTATGCAAGGAGTTCCGTTGGACTTGCCCATGTCCGATCGTGTTCTGACGGCAGATGCCAGCTATCTCATATAAGGTGCGACGTTGGATCCTCTAGGCCATTCCCTTCACGGTGTATAGGACCAGGATCAAGCAGCTCTTCACATCAACCAGAAGGAGCTTCTTGCTCTTCTGCATTTCCGGCAGTGAATCCCCCATCTTTTGAATTGTCAGGTCCTTCTGTTGTCCGACAATTCGACAGTGGTCGCTTACATTCGGAACCAGGATGGCATGCCTTCCCACTGGTTCTGATTCTGCCTCAGGTTCTGGCCAAGATGAGACCCTGCAGTTGTCGAATCATTCTGATTGCTCCCCTCTCACCTCAAATGGATGTGGATCAATCAGCTCTGCTCTTTGTTGGCGGCGGTTCTGGCTCGTCTCCCTCTTTGTCGCGACCTTCTTCGGGTCAGTAAGCTTCATACCCTCTCAGTTGATCTGACCTTTTTCAGGAGCTCCGCCAACAGTGTTACTTCACCACTGATTGCTCCTTTCTGGCCAAGAATCAGATACCAGGAACAACTTCACCTCCTATCTGTATCAGGGCTCCTACTTTGCCTGAAGGTAATCGCCCTTTGCTCTGTTCGATTCGTGCATTTTGCATTTCTCTCAACGCAGTTCATTAGGAAAGGCAGGAAACGATTCTTTCTGTCTCATATTCCTGGTCATCAGCAGATCTCTCCTCAATCCATTTCTCGATGGATTTGTCTTGCTATTCGTGCTGCTAATGCTCGTCTAATGACTGATGATTGTATTACCAATCATATTTCTGCCCACGAGGTGTGTGCCTTGTCTACCTCCTGGACTTATGCATAACTCCGTCAAGTTGTCGGATGTTATGCAGGCAGCCTACTGGAGAAATGCTTCTACTTTCTCCACCTTCTATCTGCGTCAGTTGCAGGAGCAGTCTGAGGACCTTTTTTCTTAGGGCCCTCTTTCTTCTGCTCAGGCTATTGTCTAACCTAGCCATTAGGCTTCAAGGTCAATTCCAGCCCTGTGCTGTTTTACTGTCCTTTCTGTCTGTGCGTCATCTCTCATTGTCTTTTACTAATGTATGTGATGCTATGGTTTGATACGCTTTGGGAACTCTTCTGTCCACGGTTCCAGTGCAGTCGGGTTATTTGGGGGTTGGTTATGTGATTCCCTCCTCCTATTGTCTATTCAGCCTGTAGTAAACAATTGTAGGGTGATAAGAAATCTAAATTTTATAGTAAATTTCCTTTCTTATTATAGCTACCACATTTGTTTACATGGAGGCCCTCCCGTCTTCTTATTCGGGTAAGAATCCTTCCTCCCTGCTGACCACATAACTCCAATGTTGGCAGATTCAAAAGAATGATTCATTAGTCACTGACTGTGAACTGGTACCAGAAGCTGTGGATCTGTACTAGGAGAAGAGCATCCCCTACTGGGTGTGCACCGGTAGCACTCGACCCAGTTTTTGGCTTATTTTTTCTTGGTGCTTTTTGCATCACTTTTCTTTCCCAAATCCCTTGGGAAAGATTAAAATAGAGAGTATATTTTCCGAGTTGGGGACTTCCACTGTAGTCAAGTCTGTAGTAAACAATTGTGGTAGGTGTAATAAGAAAGGAAATTTACTATAAAATTTAGATTTTTCATAATTTTTTTCCATCTCCAGCAATATCTAAGCGGTGACGGGATGGATTTCAGTGAAATTGGTACGAGGGATCCTTGTGACAAGTTGCTCTGGCTCATGTTATAAAAAAATTGCCCTAATTCTTCAGCAGAGTTACAGTCCCTAATTTGGTTTTAATTTATTTATACTTCAGCAATAGCTCTTATTTTTTGTCAGTTTTGCTTAAAAAACATAGTTAATGACCCCCTCATCAGAATGTGCTCTTAGAGCCCTTTGCAATGAGAGGTCATGAGCCATGCTTTTGAACCAAAAAATAAAAATACTTTAGTTTTTCAAGAAAGATTTGTAAAAGTCTGTGCAAATCACGTCAGTAATGGGTTAGTAATGTAGTAGTATTTCAGACTTTAGTTTGATAGCCTGAACTTGCCTGACCTGTATCACTTATAATTAGATAACTGGTTAACCCTTTACCCATCACACACAATATCAAAATTTGCTATTTCAAATTTTTTTCAAATTTAAAAAAAACCATATCAAGTGACCCTCATTGGAACAAGTTAGATAAGCATGAGCTCTCACATGATATGATTTTGTTGAAATTCAGCTGCCCAATTTGTAACTTATACGAGCAGATGCTGTTAATTTAATTTGTTAGGTAAAGGGTTAATACATTAGTATGTTGGACTTCTAATTTTAGAGGTTGAAAGCTGTTGCCTGATCCACATCACCAGCAAAGAACCCATTAACCCTTTGAGACTTTAGTTATTCTGACGTTCAAATGTCACTGGAAATTCAGTTTTCTCAACGTTTTTCAAAATGCGACGTCAAACGTTGGAAAATATAATTAACAAGATATTTTTCACATTAGTGATTAACTGGTTGAGGGCTAGATTATTTTTGGTGGTCTGAATTTGTTATTCAAAACTTTTGTTATTACAAATTATTGGAGAGTGCCCACAGGCACTCTCCAATAATTTGTAATAAAACAAATTTATATAAACAAAATATTATTTGTGTTTGACTGAATATGAAATATAAGCAAGGAAAGTGTTGGCTTTTGCTCTGGTATCTTCATTTTTTGAAAGCCCTAATAGTGGCTTCTAGCACTCAACCAGTTAAGAAGTCTTGACAACAGGATTATATTAGTATTTTAAGCTGCGATAGCATTTGGCTCAACGGTTGTCACTGAGCACTATTCGGGAGAATATAAGAATTGAGGTAAAACTTTAAAAAATTGAAAAATAATAACAAAGCAATTGACCACAAAGTATCAACGCGCTGTTTGATTTCATACGTCATAAGACTTACAAAAGTTGTCAAAGGGTTAACCACACACATTTGTAGGTGTGCAATTACAAACTGAGCTATGACATATGTCATGTTAACAGTACCCATACAGTTAAAACTAGAAGTCCTGTCATGAAATGCGCACAAATAGCACGTTGATATGCACGTTAATGTACGCGTTATGGCCCAAGTAAAGCTATCAAATTATGTACATATGGCCTGTGCACAAGCAATGTTTCAGCCAATGGACCTCCGGGTAACCCGGAGGTCCATTGGCAGAAACATTGCATGTGTTTGCTATGAGTAACCAGGAGAACCTGCCGTTCTTTGGATGCCATTCGATATGGCAATTGCATGCAATTCCAACACGCAATTAAGCCTAGATAAGTGCACATTTCGTGACAGGACTTCTAGTTTTAACTGTACATCTTCAAAAAAGATAATATAAACTCAAGTTCCAGTTGTGCTCATTTAGTAAACTGTACAAATTTCCAATTATGTTTTTTTTGAATACTTTGATATATTCCACTGGTAAAGTATCTGGTTCCAGTTAAACAAACAAATGCCTTATGCTCACTGGAGCCCACTTAATTGGATATCTCTTAACTGAATAACCCTATTAATTGAATATAATTTCCCAACACGAAACCATTTACCATACCTGCAGTACAAATTTGACCTGTGAATTGAATATAGGTTATAGAGTAAACTCCTGTTAACTGAATAAAAAATCTTGTAACCTGTCAAGAAACAATCCTGACCCTCCCCAGTTTTCCTTTGTTTATAGACCTATTTGACCTATAATACTTCAGACTGGACCTGGCTGGCATTAAACACTTTGTTACTTATTTTCCATTCCCATGAGCACGAGAAAGTTTTGATTTTCAGAACTGAAAAGATGCCAGTCCTTGCATCCGAGGCATTTAGCCAATTGATTCCCAAGCACCTATTATATAAATGAGGAGTTTAATTTCATTCAGCAAGAAATTCTAGCTTTGATTATCTCCCCAGATTTATGTGCAATGCAACTTTAAATTTTCCATTGTGTGGCTGGGGCTACCCTGTCCTGGGGCAGGGTGGCCTGCTAGTTATGTTATAAAGGATAATTTCCCTCCCTGTCAGCAATTATTCAGCCTTGTGTTATAAGATTCTTATTTTGGAGTCTGCATGGCCACCAAATCCTCACTTCTGAGGCATTTGTTGATGTCACGAGTAGTGTGTTCAGATAAAAAGGCCCTTTCATTGGAAGTTATTTAAGAGGCTCCAAGCGTGAACCCCCACTGGGAAATTTCCCAGTATTGTATATAGCCTTACTTTCTCTAGCTTCACCATGGTGTATCAAATCGAGCCATCTGTTGTTCAAACATAAAAGTGCAAGTATAAAAAATGAAATCTTGATTGGAACCAAATAAGCATCCAGGCTTGTGTTCAATATTAACCAAAAGTATAATGTGTTTCACCCAAATTAGGGAAGCTTGTTGACAAGATTGACGTGGAAACATATATACGAACAAATATAGTCATAGCCACATCATGTTTTGTTAATAAGGATACCATACTAGGTGCATTCCGCACACCAAAACAGCTGCATTGTGACTCAGAAAGTAGCTGCCCCTGCTTGCCTCCATGGCAGAAGGGTAATGGTGACACTTGCCCTTACTGCCCTGTGTTTCTGATTTTATTTAACCCTTTACCTAACACAAAAAGCAGACATCATTTGCAAACAAAATTCTTGAATAACCAGGCCTTTAACAATTGCATGAAGTAGCTTTTAGTTTCTGTACCGTTCAAGTAAACATCCTGTGGCTTAACTTTATTCCGTTCGTGCAAGTTCTTTTCTGTAATGTACAACATCAATTGAAAAAGTGAAATAGGTTCAGCCAAAAAAAAAACAAGTGGGTTAAGCAAATTCTTACTCGAATTTGGGGTTAAGCAAATTTTTAATTTTTAAAGTTCTGAATAACTAATTTTTTTTTCATTTTTTGTCTCAAAATATAGGTTATGACCCTTCATTGGAATGAGCTCAATGCACACGTTCCAAAGAGGATCATAAACTATGTTTTTGAGACAAAAACTGCAAAAATAATGAAAATTAATTGGCAATTTTTGTGAATAGCGCAGGCTGGTTTTGACCATTACGTTGGGTAAAGGGTTAAAGCCTAGTAAGGATTTTGAGAATCATTTTGGTTCTAATTTGAATAGGGCATGCTGGTTTGACTCGACTTAATCAGATCTTCATGTTTCAGTGAATCTCAAGTTGGGGCAGTCAGAAACTGTATCCCACTGGTGTTTTAACTCTGCACGCTGATGTCACAAAAAAAAGAAATTTCAGGTGATAATTTTTCTCCTTATTCAACTGGGAATTTAACCAATTGAATATGGTTTGACAGAGCTCAGTCAAACACTGTTTTCGATACTCCTGGAACGTCCATTGAACACATACACAAAAGTATCTCCACTGCCGCCATCTTGGGTGGGGGTGGAAGTTGCTATGAATGAACAATGTTAAACTGGTATAGTGCTAAGTTTTCTTGGTCGTCAAAATTCTGTTCACATGTTATTGCTTTGTTACAATTGATGTGAAAGTGCCTATAGGCAAATCCACACAGACCAAATAATATCACATTAAAAATTAATTAGAGCAAGTACAGTATGTGGAGAGTGTATTATCACTAAATCACCCACAGAGTGGAGATTCGACCCAAGCAATAATTGCAAATTTTTTTGTAAAGCATAACCAGCACAAGCAAAATTTCAGCCAATGGACCTCTGGGTTAAACCCGGAGGTCCATTGGCTGAAACATTGCTTGTGTGTTTTTCAATATGTACATAAGTTGAAAGTTAAAGCTTGGGTGATAACTCCACTCTGCAGGTGATTTAGTTACATTCCACTCTCCACATACTGTACTTCAGGATAAAGTCCAAAAATGGCCTTCCTGCACTCAACCAGTTCATTAAAAAATTATCTCACTTTCCTGGTACCTTGGAATCTCTTGATTGCTTTTTATCACACACCTATTAATGTAAAACACGGGATTTCCACTGTTCTGTCTATATGATAAAAATAAAGTTGTATCGCACATGTGGTGATACAAAACATGTTCGATTTTGTTTCCAACATAAACAGAGAAGGAATCATGTCATCGTTGGCCGAATGCACCAGAGTCAAGATCGCTTGGAAATTCCAAGTTCCTCATTTAGATTTGTTTACCCGGGATATTTAAACAATCAGATTCGCGACAAAAATCTACAAAATAAATATGACATTCTGACCGCTTGTGTCTTGACAAATACTTTCCACAACTGTCATATAATGATGGAGTGTGCTAAACTTATTAGCTATTTAAAAAGTTTTTGTTGTGTTATTCCCTGCAGTTTAGTCAATAAAAGCGTAACAGCTTTCATGCTATCAGGGGTGTGATTTGTCAGTTTTTTTATCTGATTTTTGTTTTTTTCTTGGCCTGTTGCATATTTTTATTATTTTAAATTTATATGAAAATGGTGTTCTAGACCATTTTCATGTAAATTCAAAAATATAAAGTGCAACCAAAAGCTTTATTTCTATTGGCTTTCTGTTGTATGAAGATACAGTGGAACCCTGTTAATTGAATAGCCACTTTGCCAATGAAAATTATTCAATTAACAGGAGTATTCAGTTAACAGGGATTGTATCACTTTCCTGCATTCTAGAGATAAACTTCGCTTTTATTCTATTATATCTAACAAGACATAATAGATTAAATGCCTGTGCTGAGGCCAAATATGTCGAAAAAGAAAGGAAAACTTGGGAAAGTCAGGGTAATTTCTCGACAGGTTACAAGAATTTTTATTCAATTAACAGGAGTTTACTCTATAACCTATATTCAATTAACAGGTCAAATTTGTACTGGAGGTATGGTAAATAGGTTTGTGTTGTGAAATTATTTTCAATTAACAGGGTTATTCAGTTAAGAGATATCCAATTAAGTGGTCTCCACTGTTTTAAGCTTGATTTGGAAATCTTTCCACTGTGCAAACATGATTTCAGTTTTTTTCATTTGGTCCCAATCACACCCCTGTGTTATCCTGTGTTATCAAACAGCCCAGACTATACTCAGCCCAAAAATATGACTCTCACATGACTTTTACCTGCAGGGACTTTTAACCATTAAGGGTCTAGAGATATTCACATATGTTTGCTACACTTTGACAGTCCACATCCTGTGACTTTGCTACTGTAGTTTTTGCAAGCCTTGGCTGCCTACATAGGCAGCCAAGACTTGCCTAAAAACAATCACCAAAGGGCTTAGAGTTAACTTGTGAGTTATTCCAAAGACTGCTGGTAGGGGCACCTATTTTGTTGCAAAAAATGTGATGAAAGTCAAAAATTGGCCCCTAATGGTTAAGTGATTTCTTATCAAGTCTCCACTGGCAGTCAAGACTTACCTTAAAACCACTGCCAAGAGAATCTGACACTTGTTGGTAAACTTTTTGCACAGTGGAGATCCTTTACTTAGATAACAAAATATGTCAAATTTCAACTTCAGGTTTCAAGCTTAACTCTTTAACTGGTAAAGTGCTGGAAGCCCATATTTGGGCTTTAATCTGAGGTGAAGGTACCGCAACTTGAAGGCTTCATACTCAGTGGATGTACTTCGTATTATTTTTGAAGTGATATTATTTAGTCTGTAAGGACTTGCCCTTTTACAATTTATGGGAGAGTGCCTATAGGCACTCTCCCATAAATTGTAACAAGGCAAATCTATGTCAACAAATTTTGACGTCCAAAAATATTTTAGTACTCTACCAGTTAATTAAAGTAATGCCCCAAACCGGCCAGTATTGTTATGTTTTTGCGGAAAAAATGAACTTTCTTTTAACTCTTTATATGCAGCTAATACTTGTCTAGAAATCTTTTGCTAAGTCACTGAGGGCAGATTGACATTGTGCAACAAAAGTTGTGAAACTGTCCAGGCCTTTGAGAATTTTTTTTCCCTTTTTTCAGACTCCTGGAGAGAAAGCACAAATGCGCATGAAGATGGCATTGAAAGCAGCAGGTAAACATAACATAAACTCAACTTCGGCTCCACAAAGTAGATCTTGTGTTTCTCAGGCCATTTTTTGTAAAATTGCATGTGGGCGGGCATTTTTCTTTCTTATTTTTCTTCTCCTGATGAACACATTTTGTCGTAGGACTATTGTAATCAGCTGCATCTGTCCGTGCCTCGGTTCATCTGTGCATCCCTGTGTCCGGACTGATAACTAAAATTGGAGTAATCGAATCAAAAGCAAATTTGGTGTATATGTTCCTTACCCCACTGATTAGGAGGATTCCTAATGTCGATTGGATCCAATAAATTTTGTTGAAGTTATGTCCCTGTTTTGATGCTTTTCTGCCCAATTTCGTAACTTTGGAAATTTGGTGTCTGGATAATAACTTCAGTTTGAGTTATTGAATCAACACCAAATTTTCAGTCCGACCAATTTTTGCTGAGTTATGGCCCTTTTTCCATTTTGACAACTTTGAAAATTTGTTGTCTGGAAATATGTCCAAAATTGCTGTCGGGGGACATACCCCACACCTGGCAGTGGCCTTGTTTTTTTTGTAATTTGCCATCAAAAGTTCATGTTCTTGGTTTGTTTTATGTTTTAGGCTTCATAATCTACTGAATAGCAAGGATGGTGGTGTATTTTGTCCCTTGAGTCTGAGACAGCTTTGCAATGTTAAAGCCTTTTTGCACGTAAGGGACGAATTTATCAGTTTTATTAACTTGGGTAAAATAACAGACATACACTATTTAATTTTTAGTCGAGTTGTGACGAAGTCAAACTCGACTTATAGTTTGGTGAATGTCTGGCGGGCAGGCGGGCGGGCGGGCGTAAACAATTGGTTTCCGGATGATAACTTGATAGTGGTTCAACTCACATTCATTAAACTTCATACGTAGGTTGGTCTTGGTGGGAGGAAGAACCCTATTGATTTTGGACATGCTACGTCGAAGGTCAAGGTCACAGTGACCTTGAACGTAGTAAATCTTAAACAATTGGTTTCCGGATGATAACTTGATAATGGTTCAACT
The DNA here is from genome assembly GCA_031216915.1 of Pictodentalium vernedei. NCBI lineage: Eukaryota > Metazoa > Mollusca > Scaphopoda > Dentaliida > Dentaliidae > Pictodentalium > Pictodentalium vernedei. The sequence continues at coordinate 368,954,060 of CM062290.1, read as the reverse complement.
CACATTCATGAAACTTCATAGGTAGATTGGCCTTGGTGCGAGGAAGAACTCTATTGATCTTGGACTCACCAGATCAAAGGTCAAGGTCACAGTGACCTTTAACATAGTATATCGCAACAATTGGTTTCCGGATGATAACGTGATAGTGGTTCAACCTAGAGTCATGAAACTTCATAGGTGTGTTGGCCTTGGTGCGAGGAAGAACCCTATTGATCTTGGACTCACCAGGTTAAAGGTCAAGGTCACAGTGACCTTGAACATAGTATATCGCAACAATTGGTTTCCGGATGATAACTTGATAGTGGTTCAACCTAGAGTCATGAAACTTTACAGGCGTGTTGGCCTTGGTGCGAGGAAGAACCCTATTGATGTTGGACTCACCAGGTCAAAGGTCAAGGTCACAGTGACCTTGAACATAGTATATCGCAACAATTGGTTTCCGGATGAGAACTTGATAGTGGTTCAACCTAGAGTCAGGAAACTTCATAGGTGTGTTGGCCTTGGTGCGAGGAACTGTTGTCACAACTCGACATTGGAACGGTGATCCTGAGCGGCATTTTTATTTTTTAAACTTGCATTGATTATAAAAAGAGAGCATGCGGCAGCCAAAAAGTCCTTGCAGGAGGTGCCTGAGAAACAGATTTTTTAACTTTTTGGGGTCTTATCAAATATTTTGAAACAGCTATATTATATCAGTGATTTTATAGTGAAGTATTGGAGACGTTTGTTTAATTGGCTTTATGCCTTATTAATTTGGGGTGATTTTTAAATAAAACAACACATACATGTAATCATAAGTATGAAACCATTACCAGGATGCGACCAGTTCCTTAAAAGTGCCTGCTTTTTTAAACAGAAGTTCCAGGCACTTGAAGTTGCTTGAAAATTAGATTTTCTTGCAACATGTCATGGAAAATCCTTGAAAAAAAAAAATTAGGTTAGGCCTATCCAAAAAAATTTCTTGTTTCTCAGACAATTTGTCCTCAATTTTATGGTGAGGAAAGGAGGCTTTCTTGTTTTTTGTTTGTTTATTCACAAAACAGTTCTGAAAATAGTTGGAATCAGAAATGTAACTACTTATACTATTATGTGACAAACCAATGTTTTAAATAAAATTTTTGATGATTATTCCTATAATTAGTGTTTGGAATCTAATATTGCAAAAATAAAAAAAGTCAAAATGCTAAGAAAACACCAACTAACTGTCTGTATTGTTTGATGCAAACTGCAGTTGTATTGGTGTACGGAAGGATTGATTGACATGCACTTTTTCTCCCACCACTAAGGTACTGAGATGTACACAAAGTCGTGTGGGACAGCTGGGAGAGATATGCTTGTCTCACCCCACCCATGTGACAGCTATCTCACCCCACCCACTTGACCAACCTATTTGCGTATTTAATTGGCAACGGAACTATTTAATCATCGCAAATCACATTTGCACATGTATTAACAAACAAAATGGAAGGTCGTTTTGCTTCTGTAAATACGACTGACTTTATAGACGAAAATTGAAACCAGAACGCTCCAAAAAAATCTTCAGCACACCGCAAGTTGGTCTATCAGTTTATATACATCTGATATCATTGCACCCTGTCAACCTGAAGTACAAGTCTGGTAATGACGTGTACAGTCATGTCGATTTCATTTGAGGTCGATTCAGTGCATTAACGCCCAACATGCGGTGCTAGTCTACGTGTTTTGAAGTATGTACCTTTGTATATATCACACTTCTCGACAAGCTTTCTGAATATCTTATTCGTTTTCTTCTAGATTGAATGCACTAAGAAATATTTTTTCCTGGAAAATATAGTATTTTCTTATTAGTGGCGTCGCACTCCTGAGATGGTGGTAGAAAAATCATCTCCGATGGGTATTTGGGTGGGCCAGATAAATCTCACACTCGGTGCAAGATATTTGAGCCAGACACTTGGTAAGCCTTGTGTCTGGCTCAAATATCTTGCCCCTTGGGTGAGATTTCCCCATCCCACCCAGATAACCATCGAGGATAATAAAAATCACAGGAGTTGTTAGTGAGGGAGGAGTTTGGACTAGGATTCATTTCTTTTCTGTGATTGACATGCACAATCACCTTGCTGCATTGAACAAATCATGAGACATTACTGAGGCCATTATCACATAAGTAAGGACAAAAATCAACTTTAATTATAAACAAACTTAATTTTTTGATTCTCAGGCAGCGATGCATTTGTTTTTTCGGCCCTTATTCATCATATTTATTTCAGTGGCAAAATTCAAAATGTATAAAACCATCACAGGGTGTAATTTTAGCAGTATTGCATTACGATTTGTGATGCAATATGTCATATACATTGATACAGTATTGTTATTCTCTTCAAGAAATGTGACATGATTCTCATATGTATGGACAAAATGGATACGAAAAACAATCACAAAGTGATTTTTTTGGTCGCTCTGTGGGCTGTTTTTGTACCTGAACCCCAAACATGTAGTATCTTAACTTTAGAGTCACTATATAAAGAAAAAAAAAATGCCAGTAACACTGTATCGTTCAATATAAAGAAAAAAAGGTTTGACACCTCCAAAGTTGTTTTGAAAAATGTTTTAGCAATGTTTATCACTCAATGGACATTACTCTGGTGTCAGACATCATAGGAATTCTTACCGGTACTCTCAAGAACTCACATTGATTTCCATGCCAGATCAGCTGTTTTGAATCAAGTTTACATCTATAAACAAGATATTTATTGGGAAATTAGAATTAGTTCATTAATGATAATAGTGTGATATTTTATGGAAAATTCAGAAAAATGCAAGTTATTTTCTGAGAAATTCCCAGTAAATTGAAATTCGGGAACTGTGAAATTACAAAATGATTTAGGATCGATTTTGTGATGCATGTAGTGCTCTTTAAAATGGAGATAAAAAATAATAATGAGTATTATTTATTTAAAAAACTCTTATTATTATTTTTGATCTCCATTTTAGTTTTTGTATACATGTATTGATTTTGTGTTGTATGATAACTGTTACAATAAAAACTATCTGTGAAATCAACACGGAAGCTCTAGTATTTAATTTTAGGCTCTCACTACTGGATTTTAGGCAGTGGCGACCATTCCATTAACATCAGGAATAAAAAATAAAAATAACCGCCCTCTCTCATTCGTTTTAAAAAAAAAATCCCTGAGAATCAATTATTTAATTTTGTTTGTCCTAAATGTATAAATCAGGAACATGTTCTCAGATCAGTGTGTATCATAGTGTTATTTGAACAAAATTTGAAAACAACAAAATCAGAATATTTTGAGAATGACAAAATAGAATGACAAGTTGAGTTCAACATTTCCCCAATAATATAACAAGTGTAACATGGAAAGACTGATACAGTGTCATTACTTTTGATTTCCTGCTAAGTTTTAACCCTTTAGCCAACTCATACGATATCAAAATATGTTATTTTAATTAGTATTTTTTAGTTTTTTTCCCCCAAAATTAAAAAAAAAAATATCACATGACCCCTCAGTGGTATGAGGTCGAGCTCATTCCAATGACAGGTCACATGATATGCTTTTCTTGAATTTTTTGGAAAAATAACTTTTTTCCACTGCTTAGTTTGTAACTCATGTGGTTGGATACGGTCAATTTATTAGTTAAAGAGTTAAACAATTCCAATATTCATCTGGTCTCATTTTGAATACAAGTGTTTACCAATCATTTTGAATACAAGTGTTTACCAGTTTATTGATATACCATGCAGCCCTATCATTACTCTGTTAGGCAGCACAAGAACAGTTTTTAAGCTTATTTGTTCTACAAGGATTGGCAAACAAATTTTGCAACTTGTATTAACACCTCTCCTTGGCACAATGGTGCAGGTGTACGGGATGACCTTCATAGCAGGAACTTCGTGGCCTCGCTCTTCTTGAATACTACATGTCCTCACCTGATAGGATAGTGCGCCGTGACAGCATCAAACCCCACAATTAATGCCGACATAGAGTTTTCAGACACACCTCAAGAACTTTCCCCAGTCAAGGAACAGTTGACTTTGATTCATTCATTTGAGCCTAGAAATATTGTCTGAGGTCTGCTAGGTCTTTCTGTCAGCATTCAGGGCTAAAATGAGTTTGTGAATCACAAATAAAAACATTAAAAATCTGTTTCTCAGGCCCTCCCGCATGGTCCTTTTGGCTGCTGCATGCTCTCTTTTTAAAACCAATGCAAACTTAAAAAAAAAAAAAATTAAATGGTTTATATCTAATATTTTACCCAAGTCAATAAAATTGTCCCTTGAGTGCAACAAGGCTTTGCAATGCTTAAGCATTGCAAAGCCTTGTTGCACTCAAGGGACACAATACACCACCACCCATGCTATTCTGTAGATTATGAGACTTAAAACATCAAACAAACCAAGAATATGAACTTTTTAATGGCAAAGAAATAATTGCAAAAATAAAAATTAAAATAAAAAAATGCCCGCCCACATGCATTTTTACAAAAAATGGCCTGAGAAACAGAAGATCTACTTTGTGATGCCTTATTTGTGAATTTTATATGCAGATTATGCAGTAATCTTGATTTATTGATTATTGACAGCTTTCTAAATATTAAGTCAAGAATTTCATATCGCTAAAGACTTTTAAAATGGGATATGTTTTTCAGCTATAAGCTCATATTCAGTTCCAAGAAACTACTGGTCATTATGTCAGGCACAAATGAATTAGTGGCTGCCAAACATGCAAGTTGTTCCTGTCAATGACCAAGACAGGCTACTTATTTGCAGCCTTGATGTACACTCGCCTTTTGAGAAACTGCAATGTGACATAATCAGTTTGTTAGAAAGTGATCTGGTTTTGTTTGAGACATTGCGATTAAGAACATAATCCTGATTGCCCATGTGGTCCTGTGCACTTCAGTGGTGCACATGCCTTCAACTAATGCTAACCCTACTTGTGCAGAGTTGGTTTGTTGAGGAGTCTGACATTACTCACTGCTGCTCAGTGGTTCTCTATGGCTAGTCAGGCTTCCTCCACCTGTAAAACTGTACAACATGAGGTGACCCTGGCTGTCAAAAGTGTCATTAAACCCCAGTAAATAAAAAAATAAATAAGTTAGCAGAGATGTTTGTTTGGTGTACAGTTCTCATCTATCAAGGTTCACACAGGCTATGGAAACCCATCGAAAGCTGTACAAAAATGCTGTGTAATTTTCAGTACTTGGAATGTTGCGGGAGGTCTGAGTTTTTTTAAGGTGCCTTGGAAAAGCTCTGCAATGCTAGAGGACAAAAAAAAAATATAGTGAAATTGATCCATCTGCTTCAGGATGAATCCGATGAAACCACCCTCTGAAGGTGGTTTAGAAACAGTCTTGTGTGGCATCTCTGTTAATGTCACAATATTTACAAGATAGCTGCACGACGATAATATTAAAGTTAAAAGGACAGACCTAAAGTTTGATAAAGTACACATCTTTATGAACATTTATGATCTAAAATGCAAACAGTATGATAAGTATACTTAACTTAATCACAATACCTTGATGATAAAATGGAAACAACACTTCCAAAGGTGTGTTGTGTCCAAATCATGAAAACAACTATAATATGTTGTCTTAAGGAAAGTGGGAGAACCGAGAAGAGCAATCACAGGTATTAAATTCAGAAAGTGGGACAAACGGAAATAAACCAGTAGAGGTTTGTGTTAGCGACCATCATAATAATTTTTGAGCTGTCATCCTAACATTTAGTTCTATACCACATAGCACATGGGCACTTACCTGTATTCTTAACTGCTATGCCTTTAGAAAGTTGATGACTCACCAAGCCAGTAGGCTGTTCATGGACCCCTGAGCAATGCACCTGACGGTCCATAAACAAGATTTGCTTGTTGGATCCTTTTCCCTTTTGGTTTTAAAAGGGAAGGAACAGGTAGATCTCTATCCCTTTTTGGGTGATTATGTTTGCCTGTGCATACTCAGACGTTATTACTTGGTTTGTTTCATATCGACCAATATATCAGTCCAAGAAAACTTCATATCAGCCTGAGACCAAAGGCCGATATGAAGTTAATTCGGGCTGATGAGACTAGCCAAGTAGTAATATCATTATTTATTAACCGTGTTCCCAAAATAGCGGCCACAAACAGCCAGGAAATTGACCATAATAACCTTAGCATATTTTAAAATTTTACAAATGTCTTGATAAAACCAAACAAATATGGATATCATTTTGTAATTATTTGTTTTGATTTAACCCATTACCTAACACAGCTTTTTAAAAAAATAAATTAATTTCAAAGTTTTCGAAAAAAATTCACACAAATTTTCAGTAAAAACCGTAATAATTGTAACCAAGTTGGTTCTAATGATATCCATATTTGTATGGTTTTATTGAAAATTTGTGTGAATTTGTTTCGAACAATGTGTAATTAATTAATTTTTTTAAAAAGCTGTGTTAGGTAAAGGACTAAATCAAAACAAATAATTACAAAATGTTCAAAAAGTCTGAAGTTTTTCCTCTTCTCCTAGTTCAGCTATCTGAATGTCTCGTTGGGAAGCCACGACATTCGGATAGCTGAATTACCTCTTCTCCCACTTCAGCAAATCTCTGCTTATGATTCTGAATCTTAGTTTGCTTTGAATTTTCTGCGCATCTGTCTTTTTTCTTTTCTTCCTCAACTAATCCTTACTTATTGCCATCATAAACCCTTTAGTGGGCGCGGTGGCATTGCGGTAACCGGTTCTCATCAGATCACTGAACTTAAACAATGTTGAACCCGGCTAGTCCTTGGCTGGGTAACCGTCTGAGCGATCGTTTCGGACTCCCACGGTGTGCCCTTGGGCAAGGCATTTAACCCCAATTGTTATGAGGGCATGATGCACTAAGGCATACTGCATGTCAATGGTGCACATGTCTTCGACCAATCTAACCCTGCCTGTGCTGCAGTGTTGAGTTACAATGTTGGTCGGTGGTTCTCTCCAGGTACTCTGCCTTCCTTCACCTGTAAACCTGTCACCGACACAATATGACCTTGACTGTTAAAGTGTCATTGAACCTTAATAAATAAATAAATTAACTCTTTACCCAATGCAGATGATATCAAAATTTATTATTTTAATTACTGTTTTTTAAAATTAAAAAAAAAATTTCAACAAAACTATATCATGTGACCCCCTCATTGGAACGAGCTCGATGTGCTTGTACCAATGAGGGGTCATGTGATTTGGTTTTATTGAAATATTTTGAAAAATTTATTTTTTTCTACTGCTGAATTTGCAAATTATGCGGGCGGATGCGGGCGATTCGTTAGGTAAAGGGTTAATTCCCCTCCTTAGAAAGCTCAGCTTCAAGCTACTCCATTATGCCTGGTAATGCTAAGTCCTTTTGGTCTTTTGAGGAGACCCTCCATGGCTCCTGCAAAAGCAGTTTAAGGAGAGCCGTAATAGCTCTCCTGAAACCTTCAATTCTCTTATTAATAATGGACTTAAGTACAGAATAGCTCTTCTGGCTCAGGTTTAGGGGAGCCATTGTAGTTCCCCCAGATTTTTAAAAATCCAGGCCTGAACGCTTATTTTCCTGATTGTGTTCGATGAATAACAGGGAACAATTTCATATCTGCTGAGCTTGAAATAGGAAATTCTGGGAAAGAAAAATCATATCTAATGAATATGGTTTAACCCTTTGCCTAACATGAAAAGCAGACGACACTTGCAAACAAAATTATTGAATAACTTATTTTTTTCGTTTTTTGTCTCAAAAACATCAGTTATGACCCCTCATTGAAATGAGCTCAACGAGCTTGTTCCAAAGAGGGGTTGTAATGTATGTTTTTGAGACAAAAAATGAAAATATAATGAAAATTCATAAGTGATTTTTGTGAATACCGCTGGCCAGTTTTGGCTGTTACATTGGGTAAAGGGTTAACATTGTATATGGATTTGGAAAATTTGATGTGCAGGCTATGGAAAAACTATGGGAAAGTTTTGGAAAATTCTTCTGTCAAATCTGTATGAACCCTGAATCCTGTTGAACCACAGAGAACACTTTTCATATTAGCCCTTCTCTAAAATGTGTTACAGATGAGATGACCAATATGTTCCCAAAGAAGCTTAACAATTTGAGGAGTTGAAATGAATTCTGTGACTGTGCAAATAAGGTTTCATTAGTTAATGAGATAAAATTAGAATAGCAATATTAATGTTCGGCTCTTGGCAGATTAACCCTTTACCTAACGAATCGCCCGCATCCGCTCATTGAGCTCGTTCCAATAAGGGGTCACATGATATGGTTTTGTTGAAATTTTTTTAAAAATTTAAAAAAATGGTATTTAAAATAATAAATTTTGCTATCGTCTGCGTTGGGTAAAGGGTTAAATCATAAAATGTCCTTTTTGTTATTGTTCTTTATAGCTTTTGCATCTTGCCAAATTAAAGAGCTCAGTGATTCAGCTAGTGTGATCTGGATTTGATTTAATGTGGAAAACAAGTTCTGTTTCTCTGGTAAAATTGAACCTGATAAGACCTAAAAAAAAAGTGAATAAAAAAGTGAAAAATCAGTTTCTCAGACCCTTCCACATGGTCGTTTTTGCTGCCGAAAACCTCTTTTTATAACCAATGCAAACTTAAAAATATTAAAATTAAATGGTTTATATCTGATAAGTTACCCAAGTTAATAAAATTGGTAAATTTGTCCCTTGAGTGCAGAAGCTTTCTTGCACTCAATGTACAAAATATACCACCACACATGCTATTCTGTAGATTATGAGGCCTAGAACACAAAACAAACCAAGAACATGAACTTTTGATGGCAAAGAAATAATTACAAAAATAAAGAAAACAGCCTGCCCGCTTGCAATTTTTCAAAACATGCCCTGAGAAACAGAAGATCTGCTTTGAGGGGTCAAACCAATGGTTGGGGTGGATATCCTCTAAATTGGGCAGCAAAGTATAAATGATTGGTTAAACTTGACTTCACACTTGTGGTGTGGTCAGAATATAGCCACAGATGTAGAAAGTGAACTAGAACACCAATAAATAAATAAATACGGATTTGAGTCACATTTGGGCCTTGATATACTGTTGAAACTAGAAGTCCTAGCACTGTATTGAGCACTATTTTGAAGTAATAGCGGCTGAGTAAGTGCACTTTTTGTCCCTATCAAACTCAAACTTACCCATTAAGCCTGAAAATAAACAATCTATCATTAGCAGAATGAGGTTCCCAGAGGGTGAATTTGCTGATGCTATCCCACACAGTGGTCCAGCTTATCCTCTGAGTACCTCTTTCTGTTTAGGTTGAAAGACCCTGATTCTTATTGAGGTTCACAGAGGGTAAAGTTAGTGATGCTACCCTGCTGTGCAGTGTAGCATTGCCAAATTCACCCTCTGGGGACCTCATTTTGCAGATGACAGTCTGCTTTTTTCTGGCTTGTGACCCATTTGTGTAACTCAATTCATGTAGAAAAACAGCATGCCCAACAATTCCATATTTGTAAATAGAGATCATTAACATCATTCCTAACCTCTACTGGGATACATGTACATGTAATGACGTAAATAAATATTAAAATTTAATTGCATATACAGAATGTGAAGAGTGGATTACTACTTAATTGCAGTACCATTTATTCTCTACTCGAAAAGTAGTTATAATTGTTCATAACAGCAGAACAAACACTTGCAAACATTTATGGCATGGACAGCCAGGTGCAACCCGGTGAACCTTATGATGAAAGTTTGCAAGTGCTTCTTGTGTTTTGTCCTCAGAAATTGTAAATAATTATTTAGTGAAAAATCTGTCCCACAGCGATTCAGTAGTAATGCTCCCTTCCCATACTGCAGGCTCAATATTTTCTTTTTCTTTAATTGGATCAGTCTGTGATTTCACTTCTGACCTTGCTAATAGTGCATTATATTTTGCATTGCACAGCATAAACACTCATGTGTATTTCAGACAACTTCATTCTTTTGCAGTAAGGAGCACATTAACACTGTGAAATATGTCCAGTTTAATGTAGTTCTTTCGAGTGTTGACTTATCTTGAAGTGAACGGAGTGTAAACACTGTAAAATACGTCCAATTGAATGTAGTTCTTTGCGAGCCTTGACTTGTCTAGTAGTACATGGTATTCCAAATGGAATCGGCATCGGAATCAGCTGATTATGAGCTCAAATAACCAGTAATCATTCAGTGGCCATTTTTGTAATCATTTGAACACAAGTCTGTCTAAACCAAACATGGACTGTAGAGCTGTAATTTATTATTTTTAGTTTGGTACGTTCTTCAGGACGTACCAAACTACAAAATAAATTACGGTCTGACAGTCCAGATTTGGATCAATACCTACATGTATTCATTCATGGTAAACCAGTTCAGCATATTAGACATGGGGATAAACACATGTGCTCATCCAACAGGTGGAGCTATGAGTTGCTAGCTAAACCACTGCTGTGACCATAATGTCAGCCTCCCTCCCCCTCCCTCTTCAAAAAAAAAACTATAGCATATCACTTTTGACTTTGATTTTTCAAAAGATGTCACCTTGTATTTTACAGCTGCTGCAGATGAACGGCTCAAGGAACAATCACTTACTCATCCTGCTTCTACTTTTGGGAGTTTAGAGTCAAGTAAAACCTTTTCTGACACTGTCAATGAGATAGAAAGTGCTAGTTTTGTTCAGCAACCCTTCATGTCAGGTCAGACCAAGAAAGAGGTAAGACATGTTGGTATTTTTAATAAGGCCAGATTTTGATGTGTAATGAATATGATGGAAAGTAAAAACCACTCCATTGAATGATTAATGATTCCCAGGAGAGTAAACACTTCAAATTTCTGAGTCATTTGAATCTATTTTCAGTACTGTTTTTGTGGATTAAAAAGAGAGAAAACCCAGCCTCCCTTATAAAAAAATCCTGGAAAAATTGCCTGAATATAATATTTTTATCTCATTTGAAAGTCAGGTTAAGCTAACTCCATCACTTGGCATCGGCCATCCATCGGCCATCAACTTTGCATATGAGCCTTCGTTTTCTCAACCACTGGACCAAACCAAACCAAACAACCAAACTTGGCCTAAATTATCTTTGAAGGATAACCTTCCCAGTTTGTTCAATAGAAGTAACTGAGCCTAATGGGCTAGGGCAGTCCCTGAAAAACTGACATTCTTCAAAAATTTTCTCATAAACCACCAATCCTAATGCTTTGAAATTTTGTGTGTAGCTTCCTTATATGCTCAAGATTCAAGTTTGTTAAAAGAAAGTTTATTGGGAAATATTTGGGCTCATGCTGATAGGGCCAATATTTTTTGTCCTGCCCAAAATTTCTATTTTCTAAAATTTGGTATAAAATATGAGGAATATTCTTTAAAAATATTCTTTTTCAGATTCACCTTTCAGAATGTATTCATATACATGTATGGTATACTGCATCCCTGGAGGGGGATTTAAGTTGGTTCAAAATACAGCCCATGGCTTCATATTAGGGATCCCCATGCATGCTTGAATTTCCACAATCTCAGTATGAAGATTGTTATTTAAAAACCTCCTTCTCAGGATCTACCATTCTGATCCTGTAGTCAGATTTTTTTTCATATTTCAGCATCCTGAGGGAGGGGGAGGAGGAGGAGGGGGAGCATATCCAAACTGGTTCAAATCAAGTCCCTGGGCTCCTATCAGGAAGGACCCAAAATTTAGTCCAGGCCAACATGAGGAACATGCATTAGTATCTTCTTCAGATCCACCTGTCGGAATCTTCTGATAGTTGATATACAGCTTCCTCATAGGGGCCAGGCTCAAGTACAAATACAAATGAATTAAGTTTCTTTAATTGTTGCCTTAGTGTTATATTTTGTCATGGTGGACAAGATCCCCGTGGGAACCCCGGGAAGTAAGCAGCACTTGTTTACTGTGGTAAACCAGTTCCGCTTTACTAGTAAAATAGGACCCAGTCACCAATGCTTGGGGTGAAAGTCCTCTAAAATGGGCAACATGTTGATCAACGATTGACTAAACTTGACTTCTTCTCCATGCTGTGTCACGATTAGCCACAGTGCATAAATATGTGAGGTTAACCACCAACAAACATAGTGGACAAGTCAATAAGGGAGAAAATGTGATATTGAGAACATGACATGTTCGCCTCATTGCCAGATAGACTAAGTAACAAGAGTCCATATGTGTCATAGTCCAATTCCCTCCCAGCTAGGTGTATGAAGTTTGATCAGTTTATACACGAGCACACTAAAACCTATCAGTCAGTTTTTGATGACTCTTGCATAGTGTTCAACCGATTACCAAAAATGGTAACTGACCGATTACTGGTTATCTGAGCTCACAATTGGCCGCTTCTGATTGTAATACCATGCACTACTAGAGAAGTCAAGGCTCGAAAGACCTACATTAAACTGAACATTTTCACAGTGTTAAACTTCATTGACTGGGGTTGCAGTAAAATTACAAGTTGCGCATACTTGGGCAGTAAATGTGGCTCTCAGAGCCACGTTTACCACCCAAATGCATGCGACTGGTAATTTTGCTGCGACCTGAGTCAGTGGAGTGCAACCTTCACTTTTCCGGTATGAGCTGGTGATTGCCGCATGTACGCTCAATTTAAAGCTTTACTTGTCGTTTAACTTGTATATCCCGTAAAGGGGCGTCTAGAGACATTACGATTACACATTGTGGTACTTTCTCAAATGTATTGAATGGTATCATTGACATCATTTTACATTAACAATTGAACAATTGTAGAGGATAGTAAAATGTGGTTAATGAATCATCACAAAATGCTTGGAAACAATCGGTTGAACCAATGTTCCAGGAGCTGTTGCCATTGTCATCCGACTGCCCGATTGTGGTGGCCGATTCTGATCATTGGTTGAACACACCTCTTGCAAAAAACCTTAACCAAACCAGAAGGACCCAAACCACTCGCTCTCATAATATTCTAAAAAAAATTTAAATATTCTGTTCATTAAAATCTTTTTTAATAGAGCTGAGCTAGAAAGAAGTAATTTACTGGGACAAATCTAATAATTCTTTTATTTTTATTCCAGGTTAGTAGTGAGAAAACATTGGAAAATGGTCATGAAATGGCTATTTTTGGAAACACATTCACTATAAAGTCAGATCCATGTGAAAGCATCAAACCTGTTACTGAAGAACCAGACTCCATTATGCATTCAAATGTAAGTTTTACATCGCAAGTTGGGGGGGGAGGGGGGGTGGGGGGCAGAGGGGGTGGTGTCCCTGTAACTGGTTCTTGTCAGACCACTGAAGTTAAGCAACATCGAGCTTGGTTAGTGGCTGGATGGGTGACCATTTCAGCGACTGATTCGTGCTCCTACATTGTGTCCTTGGACAAGGCACTTAACCCTGATTGCCTACATGGGGGCACGATGACGCTGTGCACTAAGGCGTACTGCACATCGATGGTGCGCATGTCTTCAACCAATCTAACCCTGCCTGTGCCGAGGTACAGAGTTCAGAGTTAGATGTTAGAGAGCTGACAGCTTTTCGTTGTTGCTCGGTGGTTCTCTCCGGGTACTCTGAGTTCCTCCACCCGTAAAACTGTCACTGACATGATATAACCCTGGCTGTTAATGTGTCGTTAAACCCTAATAAATAATAAATAAATACAGTTATAAAAAAATACTTCTTCAAAATTGTTTATAATGTCATATAATGATATACACAACAAGATATTAATTGAAATTGTAATTTGTCAGTTAACCCTTTCCGACTATGGTTATCGTAATGTTTTAACGTCACGTAGAATCAGACTTTTGTGATGTCACATGCAATCTTTAAAAGTTGGAGTACGTAATATTATGTACCACAGTCACAAAGTGTGGGAATTTTCATATGTAATATTACGTACCGTAGTCGCAAAGGGTTAAATTTGACGTCATTCTTTCTGAACCCATAATTTGATTGGCTGAGAGCTGGTCCGCTCTGTGCTCTAATCTCAGGTAAATTCACTCTTACCTTGCTCTAATTGCCAGAAGTGGGTCAATTAGAACATATCTGCATCCACGCTACGTGCGAGCAACGACACTAAACCGCTCCTATCACAGATTGAATACACCCTGTAAATTCGATCATGGCAAATAGACCAAACAAATGGCATTTTTTTTTTATTGTTTTTCTTCAAATAAAATGGGTTTGGATAATCTTTTCACTTCAAACAATGACGGAATTACAACGGATATAAATGTCTCTTGTTTTGTTAGACATTCAGGAATTTGACTATGAAAAACCATTTGTTAACTTGCCCCTTCTGGACTCATTAACAAATGGTTTTCCATAGTCAAATTCCTTGAATGTCTAACGAAACGAGATGTTTCAGGGGTTCTTTTGGATGTCTACAGAGGCCGAATATGGGACCCTTTCCCAATGGCATTTTGGCATGATATTTCCCAACTCAAACCAAAAAATTTCCCAATCTCAGTCCTCATTAAAATTTAATTCTTCTTTAACCCTTTACCCAACGAATCACCCGCATCCGCTCACGTAATATGCAAAATCAGCAGCTGGAAAAAATAATGTATTTCGAAAACTTTTAATAATACCATATCATGTGACCCCTCTTTGGAACGACTTCGTCGAGCTCGTTCCAAAGAGGGGTCACATGATATGGTTTTGTTGAACTTTTTGAAAAAAATTTAAAAAATGATATTTAAAATAATAAATTTTGAAATCGTCTGCGTTGGATAAAAGGTTAATTCTTGAAGGTCCAAAGGCAGTTTTTAGATACGTTTGCAAGTTAGATCCAAGGAACCTTGTCAGTTGTTTCTAGGCAAGTCTTGCCTAAACTGCAAAATCACAAAATGTAGACTATAGTGTAAATACCTTGATCATTTAATAGTGTAAGAACAAATTATTTAATAGAGATTACAGAAACTGATCATTATTTCAAGCAACTGGTTGTTATAAATGTGCCTCATGCACTATACATGTAGTAGTTTCTGTAATATATTCTCAGTTCAATATGAAGTAAAATTACTTATTCTTTGTATGTTTCTTCTCCCAAACAAATTCCCAGTTGGAGACTTCACAATGTGAATATTTTTATACTTACCAATGACCCAGACATAGCTGGTGCTAACTCTTAAAATATAGGGCCAAACACAAATTTTGCCCCCCAATCCCCAAAATTTGCATCTAAAACCAAAGAAAACATGTCCTGAAAGGCCCTCCACACTTCACCTCTACTGCGCATGCGCAGTGTCAAAGACGTTCCGAAATTGGCGCCATTAATCATTCTAAGTTTGGCCCTTCATCAGTTAACATCTGACTGATCTTTGTGCTTGTAAATCTCAGTTTAAATGATGCCAGACACATAAATATTAGTGAAATGGTGATTCTAAGGAGGATAGAGAAGGAGGAGAGGAAAAATGTGTGACAGAATATTATCAGGTCTGTAACTTAAAATTTTTTAATGAAATTATGTTAAGTTACCTATTTTCGAGGCAGCAGCCATTTTGTTGTCATTCTGATTATTTAGTTACACTGTTTTTTTCAGTGTTTTCCTCTCTCCCTGTCCTTTAAGTCCCCCCTTGCTATTCTCCCATGCTTTTGGCATAGTTTTTGTAATTATTATTACTAAATGTTCTTGGGAGTTTTAGCTGAATAACAGAATGAATTCTGTTCTTTCTTATCAACCTACTCACAATTGTTTACTACAGGCTTGCACTACAGTGGAAGTCCCTAACTCGGATAAAATACTCGCTATTTTTGTCTTTCCCAAGCAAGTTGGGAAAGAAAAGTGGTGCAAAAGCACCAATAAAAATAAGCCAAAACTGGGTCGAGTGCAACCGGCGCAGACCCAGTACGGGATGCTCTCTCCCAAGTACAACTCCACGACTTCCGTTGCCAGTGCGCATAAACCGTCTCTAAAGACTCATTCTTTTTAAAATCCGCTTCGTGTCGAGATGTTTTTGCACGCTTATCAGTGTTCCACCAGCTCGATGTTTGATGATTCCTGATTCATTATACCACAGTGTATCCTTTGTATTCTCAGGAACAGTGTTTTATATTCTCTTTTTTATATTATATGTCCATAATGTATATTTATTTGCTCTCTCTCGGGTCGCGCGCGATTTTCGCGGGCCACGGGGTTCGGACTTAGATTTTCACAATTATTGTTCATGCTTTTTTTGCAAATTCTTCTAATTGTGTTAGAGTTAGGTGTCAGCGGGGTACCACTCCTACAGTGTTTCTTCTTTCTGTTGAGAGTAGTCTTCCTGTTGGGTGGTTCCCGGTCGACCGTCTGGAGTCTTTGTTTCTGTCACCTTTCTCTCTTTGGGGGTGTTCTGTTTTCTGATCTCACCTTCTCTGCTCCTCTCACCTCTTTCATGCCTAGGACAATTCCTTGTGGGCAGTGTCTGCTGCCTAAGCATGTGGACGATGTACATTCGTCATGTTCCTCCTGTAATGGGTGTTCGGCCGAGCGGCCGTGTGGTGTCTGTGGAACATGGTCTTCCACCTTTTGGGCGTCAGTAAATCGTGTCGTTCGTTCTCGTGGCCGTGCCTCCCGCTCCCGCGGGAAAGGAGAACGTGGTCGTTCGGGGCCTCCCGAGCCGACTTTGTCTGGTGAGAGTTATTCCTCCTCCGTGGGGGATGTGCAGTCTTTTCCTGTGGTGGATACTGCAGGAGCCGTTGAGTGTTCTGGTGTAGAGATGCCTGGTTCCGGGACTACGGTCCCCCTCCAGTCGACATCTGAGGCTGTCACTAGGGTTGTGACTCCTCCTTCGGAGCCGAGCCGGTGTGCTCTCTCCACTATTTCACCAGCCTCAACGACTCTCGACGTATCTACTACTGCTGCTGGTCCGTCTGCTTCGTTGTCTGTTTCAGCCGGCCTCGGCTTTTCGCTGCAGGGGACTGCAGAACTGTCCGATACTGTAGACGTGGGATATCGGCCCCAGCCTTCCCTGACTTCAACTCGGCGAAGTCGGAAGGGGCTGCCGGCCGAACCCATCGCTGTGGTCTCGCCGCCGTCGAGTACCACAGTTGTGTCTTTGGATTCGGATGTTCATAGTGGAAACACTATGAACTCCGTGGCGTTTCCGTCCACTCACTCTGGTCACACGACCAGTTTTGGGGGACCAACGCCTTTTGTGCAGCCTGGACCTTCTGCCCCGCAGAGGTCCGCGGTGACTCTCATGAGTTCTCGCAATATTGATCCTCGGGGTGCATCGTACCCCTATACACGTCTGCCTTCAGATGTTTCGGCTGCCGCCCGTCGTCCCGCGTCGGGTGTTTTGGAGGATCGTGACCCTTCGCTGGTTAAGAGGGTCAGAAGTGAAGCCACTTGGCCGGTTCGCTGCCCTGTCGAACCGGTCCGTACAGGCAGTGAGCTTAGGGAGGCCCTCTCCTTACCCACTCAGGTTCTCTCAAAGAGCCTTCCTGTTGCTTCCAGCGAGGCTATGGGTGGTTTCCAGGCGCCTCCTATGGCGCCGCCTCCCGGGATTGGAAACAGGCCGGTTTCCGATTCCTCTGGTGTCCCGACACCATGGGAGGCGTCGGCTGGTTTGCCCATGATGGGCTATGTGTCTTCCGACTCTGGGGAGGAGTCCGACATGCTTGAGGTCGAGGGCCAGCAGTCTTCGGACTTGGGGGCGGCTCTTGACTTTGTGTTTGGGTTTCTGCCTGAGCTCAAACCTGCTAACCAGCCGACAGTGTCAGCCTGGCTGCGATCATCGGTCGCGCGCCAACAGCCTATGGAGCAACCTGCTTCTGGGCGCCTTCGACCATGCCAGTCGGTACAGGTGGTTGAGGCTTTTTCAGCATTGGATGCCAAGCTGAATTCCAAGGCTTTGAAGACTTCGTTCTTCACCAGGGTTGACACCTTTTTGCCTCCTGTGCGTTATCGTTCCTACGATTCCGCCAATCCGTCAGTCTGCCAGGCTTTGACGGTTCTGGATCAGGACTCCACTTCCCTCGGGCTTTCCAAGCCCAAGTCTGCCGTCATTCCAATGACGACTCTGGAGTCCACGTTGGGCTTATCTAGAGAGATTCTTGGCATGCTTTCTCTCTCAGATCACGTCGTCTCAGCTTTGGCTGCTTATCTGCCTCCAGATAAGTTTGACGAGGTACAGGCTCCTTTGCGTGTGCTGTCCAAGGCGCTTATGCACCTTACTCACACCCATGCCTGTAACACGGCCAATTTGGAATTAGTTCGAAGAGACGCTGTGCTGGACACAGGACGATCCCTTCCCGAGGAGCAGCGTGCTACTCTTCGATCTGCTTCTTTGGCAGGTCCGCAACTTTTCCATGGTTCCGTGTCGACGGTCCGGGATGACGTCCTACGTCATTCCAAAGATCAGCTGCTGTTTCGTCAGCTTGATCAGCCTTCTCGGGGAGGCAAGGGCCGTTCCAAGCCTAACAAGTACCCTTCTGCTTCCTCTGTGAAGCAAAAGGCTGGTCCTTCTGCCGCCGCCTCTACTTCTTACTCACGGGGTAAAGGTAGGGGTCGGCAGAATCGAGGGAAGTCTCAGGATTCTTCATTTAGCAGAGGAGGTGGTTTCTCCTCTCGCGGGCCTCGTCGGGGCTCGAAATGAAGGTCCTCACCTCGACTCGTCCCAGGTTGGAGGAAGGATAGCAGAGTTCGCAGACCATTGGACCACCATCACATCCGTTCCATGGGTGTTAGATGTTGTTCGGTCCGGGCTGCGCATATCCTTCCGACGGCACCCCACTCTGTCAAGGGTGCCTCTTCCAACCACGGTTCCTTCAGACGTTTTACGTCGGGAACTTTTGTCCACGGAGATTGCCAATCTCCTGGCAAAGGGGGCGATCGAGGTCGTCAAGAACGTTCAGTCAGTGGGTTTCTATTCCCGCCTGTTCTTGGTGCCGAAGAAGGACGGCCGACTCCGACCGGTTATCGATCTGAGCATCCTGAACCAGTCTATCATTGCTCCCAAGTTCAGCATGGAGACTTTCAGGTCGGTCCGCCAATCAATTCACCAGGGAGATTTCGCAGCCAGCATCGACCTGCGAGACGCTTACTTCCACGTTCCGATGCATCGGGCGCCAGGTTCGCTTTTCTGGGGCGAGTTTACCAGTTCAAGGCCATGCCTTTCGGCCTCAACCTGGCTCCTTGGGCGTTCACCAGACTGATGTCGCATGTGATAGCGTTCCATCGCACACAGTCCAGGGTAACTACTTCGGCATATCTGGACGATATCCTCCAGAGGCATTCCAATGCTGCCTTACTGGAATCGGATGTCGCCACTCTGTTGAGCTTGCTCACGTCGCTAGGATTCAGAGTCAACGTGGAGAAGTCGGACCTGGTCCCTTCTCAGTCGTTTTGTCATCTGGGGATGTCTTTCCAAACCAAATTCAATTTGGTGGCTGTTCCCCAGGCCAAGGCTGTGATTCTCGCAGCTTTTGCTCTGACTCTGTCCCAGTCCAGGTCTGCGACCGCTCGGAGTTTTCTCCGGCTGATCGGTCTCTGCGGTTCGGTGACGGATCTCATTCCTCTAGGTCGGCTGCGTGTCAGACCTCTCCAACACTTTCTGCTCAGTCTTTGGAGACCGAATGTAGATTCTCTGGATCAGGTGCTTCCGTTTCCGGACTCTCTGTATCCTCACCTTCTTCCCTGGACAGATGTTCAGTGGATTACGCAGGGTGTTCCGCTGGACTTACCCACGTCCGATCGCGTTCTGACGGCAGATGCCAGCGATCTCGGATGGGGTGCGATGTTGGATCCTCTCGGTCTTTCCCTACACGGGATGTGGGACCAGGATCAAGCAGCTCTACACATCAACCAGAAGGAGCTTCTTGCTCTTCTTCTGAGTTTCAGGCAGTGGATCCCTCACCTGTCGAATCGCCAGGTCCTTCTACTTTCCGACAATTCGACAGTGGTTGCTTACATTCGGAACCAGGGTGGCACGCACTCGCTTCCGATGTACGAGTTAGCTCGGGATATTTTACTGCTCGCTCAGGAGGTTCACGCCGGAGTGGTTGTTCGTCACATTCCCGGTCGTCTGAACGTCCTAGCCGACTCCCTGTCCCGACAGGGCAGGGTTATTTCCACCGAGTGGATGCTTCACAGGGCAGTGTTCCAGTCGCTTTGCGATCTCTGGGGACGTCCCCACATCGATCTCTTTGCGACTCGTTGGAACCATCAGGTGGACTCTTTCGTGTCCCCGTGTCCAGATCCTCTGGCTTTTGCCGTGGACGCTCTGTCACTCGATTGGAACAGTCTAGTCGGCTACGCCTTCCCGCCGGTTCCGATTCTTCCTCAGGTTCTCGCCAAAATTCGAACCTGCAGTTGTCGAATCATTCTGATCGCTCCCCTGTCGCCTCAGCGGGTGTGGATCAATCAGCTCCGCTCGCTGATGGCGGCGGTTCCGGCACGTCTCCCGCTACGTCGCGACCTTCTTTGTCAAGGTCGCCCGAGGAGGTTTCACGTCGACCCGACTTCATTGTGCCTTCACGCATATCTTTTGTCAGGTCCTGTCTCCTCCGTAGAGGTTTTTCGAGACGAGCAGTGGAGTGCATTTCTTCTTCAATGAGGCACTCCACTGGTTTAGCTTATGCAGCTAAATGGAAGGTCTTCTGTCGATGGTGTGCTGATCACTCTGTTGATTATGCCAATCCTTCGATTTCACAGATTGCGGAGTTTCTGGTATATCTGTTTGATTCTCGGGGTCTCCAGCCTGTTACCATCAAGGGTTACAGGTCTATGCTTTCAGAGACTTTTTCTTATGTGGGGAAGCGTCGTATCGGCACTAATCCTTTCCTCTTCAAGCTTGTTCGGCACTTTTCTTTGAAAAGGCCTCAGACTTTGCAGCTTACTCCACGATGGAATCTTTCGTGGGTGCTGCTTTGCTATGGGGGGGCGCCGTTCGAACCTTTATCCCAGGTGGATATGCAATTTCTCACATACAAGACGGCTTTTCTGATGGCATTTGCTTCGGCCAGACGGGATAGTGAGCTTCACGCCCTCTCGGTTGACCCGGCCTTTTTTAGGAGTTCTCCCAACAGTGTTACTTTTACCACTGATTGCTCCTTTTTGGCTAAGAATCAGTTACCAGATACTACTCCTCCTCCTATCTGTATCAGGGCTCTTCCCTCTGTTGAGGGTACTCGCCCTTTGCTCTGTCCGGTCCGTGCTATTCGCATTTATCTTGATCGGGCACGCTTCATACGGAAGGGCAGAAAACGTTTTTTTCTGTCTCTCATTCCGGGTCGACAGAAGATCTCTCCTCAATCCATTTCTCGATGGATTTGTCTTGCTATTCGTACGGCTTATAGTCGTTTAGCAGCTGGCGATTGTATTACCAATCGTATTTCTGCCCACGAGGTGCGGGCACTGTCTACCTCTTGGGCTTATTCTAACTCCGTCAAGTTGTCGGATGTTATGCAGGCAGCCTACTGGAGAAATGCTTCTACTTTCTCCACCTTTTATTTACGCCAGTTGCAGGAGCAGTCGGAGGACCTTTTTGCCTTGGGTCCTCTTTCTTCTGCTCAGGCTGTTGTCTGCCATAGCCATTAGGCTTCTTGAAGGTCAGTTTCAGCCTTGTGCTGTTACTGCCCTTTTTTCTGTCTGTGTGTCACACAGGCTCATATGTCTCTTTTCATTGTCCTTTACCAGTGATTGCGACATTATGGTTGATAAGCCTCGGGACCTCTTCCTTCTGCTTCACGGTTCCAGTGCACTAGGGTTATGTGGGGGTTGGTTATGCGATTCCCTCCAGCCTTTTGTCTATTCAGCCTGTAGTAAACAATTGTGAGTAGGTTGATAAGAAATCTAAATTTTATAGTAAATTTCCTTTCTTATTATACCTACCACAATTGTTTACATGGAGGCCCTCCCATCTTCTTTACGGGTAAAGAATCTTTCCTCCCCGCTGATCACATAACTCTAACGTTTACGGATTCAAAAAGAATGAGTCTTTAGAGACGGTTTATGCGCACTGGCAACGGAAGTCGTGGAGTTGTACTTGGGAGAGAGCGTCCCGTACTGGGTCTGCGCCGGTTGCACTCGACCCAGTTTTGGCTTATTTTTATTGGTGCTTTTGCACCACTTTTCTTTCCCAACTTGCTTGGGAAAGACAAAAATAGAGAGTATTTTATCCGAGTTAGGGACTTCCACTGTAGTGCAAGCCTGTAGTAAACAATTGTGGTAGGTATAATAAGAAAGGAAATTTACTATAAAATTTAGATTTTCCCCATGTTTACGTCTTCACCTACGGGTGGTTAGGCGTTGTGTTCTGCATCTACCATCTGATGTTCTGCAGTTTCTTCCCTGGAAGTCTCTGTTTTGCATCAGGTAGTGTATTTTTGGTAACTGATTCCGGGCCTGGGTGCCTGGAGTCTTATTTTAGTGTTTTTACATTCATTGTTTACATTTACAACAGCCCTCTGTGTGAGGGGGGGATTTCTGGAAAATAATATCTTGATGTTATTTTAATCATAACTAGATACATTATTATTGTTCGCAAGTGTTGAATAAATTGTTTAAAATATTTTTAAAATTTTTGTCCACACTTAGGCTTGGGATCCATTGGGGCTCAACGTTACTTTTCAGAAACTTGGGCTGTTCTGAAAAAATATTTTTTCAAAATATTTTGATTTCAATTATTTTTTCTATATTAATGGATCATATTATTATTATGTATTTTGATTGCCAGGGGTTAGTGCGAGTACCAGGACTTGTTTTCTTTTCACATTGAAAGGATATTGATCAATTGTAATAAGAGGAAGTCTTCCTCTGACTTTTATAATCATTCTATATGTGGTCAGTGTACTCGCATTAACTCCTGTTCTGTATCGTATGATTTCGATGACAATGTGGGAAGCGTATGTCACAGTATGTTATTGGGGAATTGGACACTCTGGTCCTTTCCCCGCAGGGTCACTCTACTTTATCAATTTCTATTTCAGACGATCAAGATTAGGGTGATGTATCTGTGATGTCTTCCAACAGTGTGCCTCCGTCGTAACAATTAATGAAGGGCTAGCGGAAAAGTGCTCATGTAAATACGCCAATTGCCTAAGAGGACCCTAGTAGGTTCGACGGCCTTTGACGTCCGCTAGCTCGCCCGGTGTAGCGTCCTTTCACCGAATGGTTCGGCAGCCGGGTTCGTCCGTTGCGGTCTAGAAGGAATTTTGGGGTGATGTGAGCACTATAAATCAACCAAATGCACACCCAGTGATGGCGGATCGGAGGGAGAACGGAGGAAGCCTTTTAGTCCGGTTCATAGCTCGTTCTGGTCCATCCGGACGGCGAGCGAGAGAGGCCCCTCTCTCGTACAACAACATCTGGCCCCAGATGTTGTGGTACAAAATGTTTCGCATTCGGAGCACACGTCCGTCGCTCGGGACGCTCCGACATATAGTCAGTCCGGAGTAGACTGTCAATAAGGCTTCCTCATTCTCATGGTAGCGCACACGACCGCTCTTGGCTACGTGACCACGGATATCCAGTCAGCTTCACCAGTCGGAGTATCATCGGCGACCAGGTCACACCATCCGGTAGCCAGGGATACGAGGCCTGCAGACTCCGGACGTTCGCATAGGAAGTGTGCGGGAGTCAACGTACACGGAGCTTCCGGCGGCAATGCATCGTAAGACCGCTACTGCACAGGCCTCGGGAACGGACGTGCTTTCCTAAATAGCACAGTTTATCGCAGCATCCCAGCATCAACTGAATCTGTCGCATATTTTTTATCCGACGATGCTGGGTCGGGACGCTCCGCGGAAGCGGGTACGGACGTCCAAAAATTTCATCCGGTCCGACGGGATACCGAAAGGGATTTGGAGGATTTCGAGCTTTCCCTTTCGGAACAACATATGCTGTTGTGTATGTCATCTGACTTCGTCTTCTACAGCTTCTTTCGTCGGACCAGATTGCTGCGATGCCGGATAAGAAACTGATAGCGTCGGTGGACTTAGAAATTTTTGGTTCGGTTCAGGGACATCATCCCTCAGTTCCGACATAGTCCAATAATGTCACACAAACTTTCGAATTATTGAACGACGCTATATATATTATTATTATATGCTTGCTATAACCAAGCATTTCTGGTTTCTTGTTCGCAAAGTTACGGAGATGTCTTTCAAAAGTGTGCCTCTGTCGTCATAGTTAATGAAGAGCTAGCAGCAATAAGTGCTCATGGAATATGTCTTATCGCCTACGGAGTGACATTCGCTAGCTCACCCAGTGTAGCGTGCATTCATCGAATGGTTCGGCTGCCGGGTTCGTCCGTTGCGGTCTAGGAAGGAGATTTGGGTGATGCGAGCACTTTAATTACTTTAGTACTCACCCAGTGACGGCAGATTGAGGACAGATCGGAGGAAGCCTGTTAGTCCGGTTCCTGGCTTGTCCAGGTCCGTCCGGGCTGTGAGCGAGAGAGGTCCCTCTCTCGTCCAACAACATAGGGGACCGCATGTTGTGGTTCTGATATTTTACATTCGGAGCATATGTCTGTCGGTCGGGACGCTCCGTTCCTCATCCTCACAGCAGGGCACACGACCGCACATTGGCTACGTGACCTCGAATATCCAATCAGTTTTGTCATTCAGTGATTTCACGGCGAATAGGTCGCGCCATCCGGTAGCCAAGGGACACGAGGCCTATACACTCCGTTCGCTCGCATATTGGTAGTATGCACGGGGTAACGATCACGGAGCTTCCAGCGGCAATGCATTGTAGGACCGCTTCTCCTCAGGCCTCAGTGACGGACGTGCTATCCGAGTTAGCACAGTTGTTTCGCAGCATCCCAGCAATTGACAGTTTCTTGGTCGAATCAGGAATTATCCGACGGCGCTGGGTCGGTGCGGTCCGCGGTTGCATCAGGTACGGACGACCGAACGCTTTATAGGGTCCGACAGGATGGCGAAAGGGATTCGAAAGATTTCGAGTTTTCCCTTTCGTAGCATCGGAAGCTGCCTTTCATATCTTCTGGCATTATCTTCCAGTGATTGTTATTTCGGACTACATTGCTGCGATGTTGGATAAGAGACTTATAGCGTCATTGGACTCGGAATTTTCGATCAGTTCGGGGACATTGTCCCTGACTTATCGACGCAGTCCAATAATTTCATTACAACATGTGTTTTATTTTTCGACGCTATATATGCATACAAGCCTGCTACCAAGCATGATAGTTTAGTTTCTTGTCCGCGTTGCTCATTTCTGCCATTTTATCATTTATACGAATAGTTTAGTTTGGCAGTGCAGGGCATACCGAGAGTTCATATGCGTCTAGACGGTGTGGTTAAAGACTGGAAATATTCTTTTTCGCCGTCTATGTCTTTTCCAACTTCAATGTTGGAAACGACAATGATGTCTAGTAGACTTAACTTAGACGCTTTATCATACGTGAGGCGTTATCATTACGTCTTCAAGAAAAGATTTACGGGATATTATTCTCAATGTAATTTCTTTTGAGGGCAGTAGTTTGTTCACGTATAACTCCGCCCTTCAGTGGCTGATTGGAGTTGGTTAGACGTGACGCAGCCCTAGCTACATCCACGCGCGTGGATAGTAAGGTTAAGAACTCTCTCAGAGTCGCTTCGTTCTCGGAGAAGCTTCTCTTCGACGGCAACTTTTCAGCAATCCATGAATTGCTCGATTTACATGTTCTCTTGTCTATCTAGTGTTACAAGAGATTCAGACTGGGGCAAACATTCGGTGGTTGACTCAGAGAGTGCCACTGCAGTTGCCGGACCCGAGTGTTGCTGTTATGACGGTTGCCAGTCAAACAGATTGGGATATAATACTGATCCCAACGGATTCGAAGTGCCAGGGTCTTTGGGTTCCGCAGTCTCTTAGCAACCATTTATCTTCCGTGGAATAATGTTTTTTAGGCTTGCTTTATGTCATTGCATGAACATTATTCAGAAACGCATGCCCAAATCCTGTCTGTTAATTCGACTGTAGTGGCGTATCTCCGGAACCAGGGAGGCACTCTTTCATTTCCGTTATTCAATTTAATGGAAAGAATCCGTCTGTTGGTTATAGTACACCAAGTTCTGTTTTGGTCCGTCATATTCCGGGTCGTCTGATTGTTTTACTGGACTCCCGTTCACTTAGGGGTCGCTTGTTGCTGTCAAAATGGACTCTCAACAAACAAGTATTCAATCAGATTTGCTATCTATGGGAGTGCCCAATGATGATTTATTTACGACACAGCTTGCTAATCAATTGCAGACGTATGTGTTGGCTTGTCCGGATCTCTGAGCTAATGTTGTTAACGCTCTATTGATCTATAGGACGGAATGATAGGATACGCGTATCCTCCGGCGCTGTTGTTTCAGCAGGTATTGCTAAGATAAACAACCACAATACATTTCTGTTGATAGCATCTCTATCTTCACAGAGACCATGGGTAATTTACTCTGTTGTCTACTGTGGGACTTAACGTGAAATCTTCCTCAATGTGAGGATCTTTTTTCACTGGGTAAATCGTGTCATCTTTATCACAACCCGCAAGGTCGCTACCTTCATGTATTCCATTGTGTGGTCCATATTGCATTGTAAGCATTGTACTGGACGAGCTTTGGACGCGATTTCTTACTATAGGAGATCCTCTTCTTCGCTATTCTATGCGGCTAAAGTGGAGGCTCTTCCGTCGTTGGTGTAGGGATCATTATGTTCATATTGTTAATCCCTCCATACTACTCATTGCAATTTTTTAGTATACTTGTTTCACAAGATCTACTGCAGCCTGTTATTATTAAGGTTATAGGTTTATGTTACCTCATACCTATGCACTCTAGGATAGTTTACAGTTGAGTCTTAGGTCTCTTTATCTAAGTCAGTTAGTAACTTTTTGATAAATAGACTTAGAATCTTTAGATTAAATTCCTATATGGAATTTAACTTCGGTTCTTATTTAGCTAAGTAATCATTTGAGCCTCTGGAAACAGTAGTTTTCAAATTCTAACCTTTTAGACAGTAATTCTGTTGGTTTCTCTTTTACTGAAGAGTCAGTGAGTTTCATGCACTATCGTTGGATGATTTTCACTTTCGTAGTTTAGGAATCACTACTTCCTTTACTATTTAGGTTGGATTTTTGCATAAGAGTTAGGCTCCTAATATCCGGAACCTATTGTTATTAAGGTCCTTCCGTTTTCGTACGGGCATAGGCCTTTACTCTTTCCGGTTAGAGTTTATGTATTTATAAACAGATATCTGTTTATTTCTACGGGCGTAAGCTTCTTCTGTCTTTGATGCCTAGTAGAAGGACGTTACGCTCCATTCTATTGTTAATGGATTCTATTAACTATCGGTACTGCTTATGGTATATCATTGACTCAGCAGTTGTGCTTAAGATTTCGGCTCATGAAGTAAGAGTTCTTCTACATCTTGGGCTTACATTAATAGTGTCGCTATTATAGATTTTTGAAGGCTGCTCATTGCGCTCAGCCATCCACATTCATGAATTTTTATCTCAGAAATATCGAGTCCATTTCTGGAGGCCTCTATTGTTAGGTCTATTATCTACTGCTCAGAATGTCATTCACTTACAGTTGCTACTATAGCTAGGTAGGCTCTCTGTTTCGGCAGTGTCTCCGTTCTGCTGCCCTCTTCGCTCTGGGCTATTTGACCCAGGGCAAGAAAAAGGTGGGGGGGGGGGGGGTCACCTGTTTTACTATGAAAACAAGGGGATACCTCCTCCGGAGTTAGTAATTCTGAGCTGTTATTGGGATGGTTGTTTAGTGAGAAGTTTATGTTTTAAAAATTCATTCAAGTCTTAGTTTTTAAAGTATAGCTTTTGAATATTGCATATGTCAACGGATATGATTATGCAATCCTCAGACTCTTTTAAGGAGTATAAGAGTCTCTATTCTTTAGACTTACTTTATTTATTGGCTTACTTTAAAAATTATTAGTATAAGGATTATATTGGATATTAATAGAGTACATGGATGTATGAAGCTCAATTTTGGAAGGTGTTGTATCTTTCTAATTTATCATAAATAAGAAAGATACATGTAAGGCCTATTACTTCTTTTTCCCTACAGGGGATGACTCTATTTTATATTATTGAGCGTATTCCATTTTGCTCTATGTCCTTGGCCCTCCAGCCTTTTTACTATTCAGCTATGTCTGGGTCATTGGTACAGTATAAAAATGTTAAAAAATTTATAGTAATTTCTATATTTTTTATACTTACCAATGACCCAGACGGGGATGGCCCTCCCAGGAGTTGGGAACTCTTGCCTCCTCGCTGAGTACATAGCGCTTACCAGGCACTGATTATTAGAATGATTAATGCCGCCAATTTCGGAACGTCCTTGACACTGCGCATGCGCAGTAGAGGTGAAGTGTGGAGGGCCTTTCAGGACATGTTTTCTTTGGTTTTAGATGCAAATTTTGGGGATTGGGGGGCAAAATTTGTGTTTGGCCCTATATTTTAAGAGTTAGCACCAGCTATGTCTGGGTCATTGGTAAGTATAAAAAATATAGAAATTACTATAAATTTTTTAACTTTCCCAATTGCATGGGCCCCGTACCCTTTCCCAAGGAGGGCTGAAGGATCCCGGCATTTATCACCTAAATAGAATATGTGTGTTTTCATTTTTAGAATTCACTAAAAAAGAACTGTTCACAATCCAGTGCAATGAGGGATCAAAACCTGAGTTTGAATGTTTTGTATATGGCTGCTCTCTTGAGCAGGCTGTATTATGGTATAGCCATCCCTGTTTGTCCATCCACCTATCCATTAACTTTTGCATGTCCGCACAGTAACTTCAAAATCAAATGCACCATGGGTCCTATATTTTGTGGTGGTGTGGTGGTGACTAGAGGAAGGACCCTCTCTATAATCAGTTTTCTGCAACATCCAGTATGCCCACCATAGCAGCCATCTTGGGTTTTTAGCTCAACTTTGAAGTAAGTCAAATTTGAGGTTATGCCATGGCCTGTTGTCTGTCTGTCCATCAACAATTCAGTACGGCTCGGGGTAGAGGCCATATATATGAACCGATCTTTACAAAACTTCTTGGGTACCTTTGTTATCACTGTGGGACGAGAGCGAGTGTTTTGGGGTCTGGTCCGAAATTCAAGATGGCCACCAGCAGCCATTTTGAACCAAAATTAGTGCAATCAGTTTTTTGTACAGAACTTCTGTATGAAAGTTCTGATTTGATTAAACTTTTGTATGAATGTTTTGTAACATGGAATAAATCACATATAATACAGGTTTTTTCTCGTGCAGAAATTATGCAAATTAGATGGACTTTGATTTATTCAGTGCTACTTATATACAGTAAGTACACATGTCAATACGGCTCGGGCTATGGGCTACGGGCTGTATTTATGAACCGATCTTCACGAAACTTCTTGGGTACCTTTGTTATCACCTTGGGACGAGAACAAGTGTTTTGGGGTACAGTCCGAAATTCAAGATGGCTGCCAGCGGCCATTTTGTACCATAATTAGGTGCAATCAATTTTTTGTACAGAACTTCTATATGAAGGTTCTGATTTGAATAAATTTTTGAATGAATGTTTAGTAACATGAAATACATCACATATAATACAGGTTTTGTTCTTGTGCAGAAATTATGCAAATTAGATGAACTTTGATTTATTCAGTGCTACTTATACACAGTGCACATGTCAATACGGCTCGGGCTAGAGGCTGTATTTATGGGTACCTTTGTTATCACCATTGGACAGAAATGAGTGTTTTTGGGTGCGTTCCGAAATTCAAGATGGCTGCCAACAGCCATTTTATACTGAAATTAGTTGCAATCAGTTTTTTGTACAGAACTTCTAGGACTACATTTGTTATCATGATGGGATGGTAATGAGTGCTCTGGGGCTCGGCCAAAAATTAAAAATGCCTGTTGGACGTCATATTTACAGGAATTCTGTGTATTACATTTTTTGTAGAAAACCTGTAAAGAAGATTTTTTATGTCAGTAATGTTTGCTATAAATTTATTGGGTGCCTTTGTTATCACTGTGCTATGAGAACAAATATTTTTGGGTTCATTCAGACCCATTCTGAGACTCAAAAAGGGAGATAATTAAAAATCTTTTCCAAAAACACCAGACAAAATAATGTTTCTTGAATTCAGCATCCCTAGGATGTGTATATTCAAATGTGTTGAAGCCAAGTTCCTGTGTTAATATTTGTTGTTGTTTGTAGAGGGTAAACATTATTAGCACAACCGGATTTTCTATTTACAATGAGAAAAATAAAACCTCCTCACCCGTGGGAACCCTATGAGTTAAAGATAAAAAGTTCAAATACCTATATTTTAAGAAGGACTGGACAAATATTTATTCATTTGTATGAGTCAAACTTAGAAGGGTTTGAATCAAACAGGCCAAAACAATTGCTAACATTTGGCTTATGGTGTGCCATACAAGCATCCCCATTGTAACATTAACCCCATGAAGACCCACCTTACAATTGTTTACTACAGGCTTGCACTACAGTTGAAGACCCTAACTCGGATAAAATACTCTCTATTTTAATCTTTCCCAAGAGATTTGATAAAGAAAAGTGGTGTAAAAACACCCACAAAAAAATACGCCAAGTCTGGGTCGAGCGCCATCGACGCACACCCAGTAGGGGACGCTCTTCTCTTAGTACAATTCCACGACTTCTGTTAACCAGTGCACAAGCAGTCAGCAAACCATTCTTTTTTTGTCAGCGAAATGTGGTTGATGTGTCGCCATCTTTGCTTTACGATACAGTGATAATTCAACTCGTCGATAATGGTTTTCCTGTGACTGGAATTATGGATCTGAAGATCGTATAATAACAGGACTGTGTTTTATATATTCTCGTTAATATTTTCAACCACATTCTCATTGTATTTTTTTTATTTCATTTTCGCGAATGTTTTTTTGAAATCGTGTCAACGCAGTTCAGCAGTGAAATTTTTCGGTTGATATATTTTATTGTTGTTATTGAAGTTAGGTGTCAATGAGGGACTGTTTGGACAGGATTTCTTCACTCTGTTGAGGGCTGAATTTCTGTTTTTTAGGTCCCTGTCGGCCGTCTGGGTTCTGTCGTGTACCCACCGGTTATTTTTTCTGCCATCTTCTCTCGTAGTTGGGGGTGTTCTTCTACTTTCTGTATCTGTTGAGTTCACCTTTTTCTTCTACTGCTCTCACCTCTGTTATTTCCAGTTTGGTTCCTTTAGGGCAATTGCTTTTGCCCTCGCCTTTGGTGCGTTCTCGTGGCTGTTCCTCCCGCACATGTGGGGGAGGGGGACGCTGTCATTTTGGGGCCTCCCGACTCGACCACCTCTGGTGTGAGTTATACCCCCTCCGTGGGGGATGTGCAACTCCTCCTGCATCTGCGGGGGTGGAGACTGCTGTCGTTTAGGGGCCTCCGGACTGGACCACCTCTGGTGAGAGTTACACCCCCTCCCTGGGGGATGTGCAGCTCCTGCTGCACCCGTGGGTGGTGGGGAATGCTGTCATTTCAGGGCCTCTTGCCTTGACCACGTCTGGTGAGAGTTATTCCCCATCCGTGGGGGATGTGCAGTTTTTTTTTTATCGTGGTGGATACTGCGGGAACTGTTGGATTTCTGGTGAAGAGATGCCTGGTTCCGGGACTTCGGTTTCCGGCCCTCTCCAGTCAACATCTGAGGCTGTCACTAGAGTTGTGACTCCTCCTTTGGAGGCCGAGCTAGGTGGCTCTCTCCCCCTTTCCACCAGTTCCAACAGCTCCCGTCATATCTGCTGCTACTGCTGTTCCGTCTACAGCGTCATCATGCACCGTTTTAGCCAGACTCGGCTTATCCCTGCTGGGGTCTGCAGTGATGTCTGTAGTGTGGTTGTGGGATTTCGGCCTCAGCCTTCCCTGACTTCAACTCGGCGAAGTTGGAAGTGGCTGCCAGCCGAACCCTCTACTGTGGTCTCTGCACCATCGAGTACCACAGTTTGTCATTGGATTCGGATGTTCATGGTGGGGCCACTATGAACTCCGTGGCATTTCCGTCTACTCATTCTGGTCACACGGCTTCTGTGCAGCCTGGACCTTTTGCCCCGCAGAGGTCCATGGCGACTCTCCTGAGTTTCCGCTATGTTGATCCTCAGGGTGTGTTGTACCCCTATACAATCTGCCATCAGATGTTTCGGCTGCCGCCCCACTTCGGGTGTATTGGAGGATCGTGACCCTTTACTGGTTAAGAAGCCACTTTGCCGGTTCGTCCCCATGTCGAACCGGCCGGTACAGGCAGTGAACTTAGGGAAGCCCTCTCCTTACTCACTCAGGTTCTGTCCAAGAGCCTTCCCGTTGCATCCAGCGAGACATCGAGTGGTTTCCAGGTGCCCCCCTATGGCGCCGCCTCCCGGGATTGGAAACAGGCCACTTTCTGATCCCCATGGTGTGCCTACACCATGGGAGGCATCAGCTGGTTTGCCCACGATGGGCTATGTGTCTTCCGACCCAGGGGAGGAGTCAGACATCCTTGATGTCGAGAGCCAGCAGCCTTGTGACTTGGGGGCAGCTCTTGACTTTGTGTTTGGGTTCCTTCCGGATCTCAAACCATCAAACCATCTGACAGTGTCAGCCAGGCCGCGATCATCGGTCGCGCGCCATCAGCCTGTGGAGCAACCTGCTTCTGGGCATCTTCGACCGTGCCAGTCAGTACTGGTGGTTGAAGCATTTTCAGCCTTGGACTCTAAGCTGAGTTCCAAGGCTATGAAGGCTCCGTTCTTCACCAGGGTTGACACCTTTTTGCCTCCGGTGCGTTATCGTTCCTACGATTCTGCCACTCCGTCAGTCTGCCAGACTTTGACGGTTTTGGATCAGGACTCCACTTCCCTCGGGTTTTCCAAGCTCAAGTCTGCCGTCATTCCTATTATGGCTATTACGACTCTGGAGTCCATGTTGGGCTTATCAAGAGAAATGCTGGGTATGATTTCTCTCTCAGATCACATTGTCCCTGCCTTAGCTGCTTATCTGCCTCCAGATAAGTTTGACGATATACAGGCTCCTTTGCGTGTGCTGTCCAAGGCACTCATGCATCTTAATCACACGCATGCCTGTAACACGGCTAATTTGGAACTAGTTCGAAGGGACTCTGTGCTGGACAGCACAGGGGAGCGTTCTGCTCTTCGATCCGCAACTGTTCCATGGTTCTGTGTCCTACGTTATTCCAAAGATCGCCTGCTGTTTTGTCAGCTTGATCAGCCTTCTAGGGGAGGCAGGGGCCGTTCAAAGCCTAACAAGTACCCTTCTGCTTCCTCTGCGAAGCAAAGGGCTGATCCTTCTGCCACCGCTTCTACTTCTTACTCACGGGGTAAGGGTAAGCGTCGGTGGGCTAGAGGGAAGTCTCAGGATTCTTCATACAGTAGAGGAGGTGGTTTCTCCTCTCGCGGGCCTTGTCGGGGCTTGAAATGAAGGTCCTCACCTCGATTCGACCCAGGTTGGAGGAAGGATAGCAGAGTTTGCAGACCATCGGGCCACCATAACATCCGATCCTTGGGTGTTAGATGTTGTTCAGTCCGGGCTGTGAATATCCATCCGGAGGCACCCCACTCTGTCCAGAGTGCCTCTTCCAACCACAGTTCCTTCAGACATTTTACGTCGGGAACTTTTGTCCACGGAGATTGACAATCTCCTGGTAGAAAGGTGGCGATCGAGGTCGTCAAGAACATGCAGTCAGTGGGGTTTTATTCCCGCCTGTTCTTGGTGCCGAAGAAGGACGGCCGACTCCGACCGGTTATCGATCTGAGTATCCTGAACCAGTCTATCATTGCTCCCAAGTTCAGCATGGAGACTTTCAGGTCGGTCCACCGTTCCATTCACCAGGGTGATTTCGCTTCCAGCATCGACCTGCGAGACGCTTACTTTCATGTTCCGATTCATCGGCGTCGCGGAAGTATCTCAGGTTTGCTTTTCGGGGGCGAGTTTACCAGTTCAAGGCCATGCCTTTCGGCCTCAACCTGGCTCCTTGGGCCTTCACCCGACTGATGTCGAATGTGATAGCCTTCCATCGCACACAGTCCAGGGTGACTACTTCGGCTTGTCTAGTTGATATCCTTCAGAGGCAATCCAATGCTGCCTTTCTGGAGTCTGTTGTGATCACACTATTGAGCCTACTCACATCACTAGGGTTCAGAGTGAATGGAGAGAAGTCGGACCTGGATCTCATTCCTCTAGGTCAACTGCATGTCTGACCTCTCCAACACCTTTTGCTCAGTCGTTGGAGGACGAATGTCGATCCTCTGGTTCTGCTGCTTCAGTTACCGGAGTCTTCCTCGTCACCTTCTTCCCTGACCGATGTTCAGTGGATTATGCAGAGAGTTCCTTTGGACTTCCCCATGTCCGATCGTGTTCTGATGGTAAACACCAGCGATCCCGGGTGTGACGTTGTCTCCTCTAGGTCTTTTCCTTCACGAGTCATGGGACCAGGATCTAGCAGCTCTTCATGTTAACCAGAAGGAGCTTCTTGCTCTTCTTCTGTGTTTCCGACAGTGGATCCCCCGCTTTTCGGATTGTCAGGTCCTTCTGTGGTCTGACAATTCTATGATGGTTGTTTACATTCGGAACCAGGGTGGAACGCACTATGTTCCCATGTACGATTTGGTTTGGGATCTTCTACTGCTCGCTCAGGATGTCAACGTCGGACTGGTGCTTTGTCACATTCCAGGTCATCTGAACGTCCTAGTCGACTCCCTGTCCCAACGGGGCAGGTTCTTTTCCACCGTGTGGATGCTCTACATGGAGGTGTTCCAGTCTCTTTGCGATCTCTGGGGTCGTTCCCACATCGATCTCTTTGCGACTTATTGGAACCATCAGGTGGACACTTTCGTGTCCCCGTGTCCAGATGCTCTGGCTTTCACCGTGGACGCTCTGGCCCTCCTTTGGGACGGTCTTGTTGGCTACGCCTTCCTGCCGGTTCCTATTCTGCCTCAGGTTCTAGCCGAGATATGAACCTGCAGTCGTTGAATCCTTTCAATCACACCCCTGTCTCCTTGGTGGGTGTGGATCAATGTGCTCCGCTCTCTGTTATCGGTGGTTCCGGCATGTCTCTCTCTACGTCACGACTTTCTTTGCCAAAGTCGCCCGAGGAGGTTTCAAGTTGACCCGACTTCATTGTGCCTTCGCGCATGTCTTTTATCGGGTCCTGTCTCCTCCGTAGTGGTTTTTAGAGACGTGCAGTGGAGTTGCTTTTCTTCTTCAAGGAGGCACTCACTCCCCTGGTTTAGCCTCTGTGGCTCAGTAGAAGGTTCTTCTGTCGATGGTGTGCGATCACTCTGTTGCTTCTGTCACTCCTTCGATCACACCGATTGCAGAGTTTCTGGTATATGTTTGTTTCTGGGGGTCTCCAACAATGGGTACAAGTCCATGCTTCGGAGACCTTTTTCATATGTGGTACTGCATTGTTTCGGCACTCATCCTTGCCTCTCCAAGCTTGTTCAGCTCTTTTCCTTGAAAAGGCCTGGGACTTTGCAGTTTACTCCAAGATGGACACTTTCTTGGGTGCTGCACTGCTTGGGGAGGGGGGGGGGCGTTCGCGCCTTTATCCTGGATGAATATGTGTTTTTCTCACATGCTCACTCTCCTGCATCCATTTCTCAATGGATTTGTCTTGCTATTTGTGCAGCTTCCGCTCGTCTAGTTACTGGCGATTGTATTACCAATCGTTTTTCTGCCACGAGGGCATGCATTGTCTTCCTCTCTGGGCTTTTACTAACTCCGCCATTTTGTCGGATGTTATACTGTCTGCCTACTGGAGAAATGCTACCTTCTCCATTTTTCTGCGACAGTTGCTGGAGCTGACAGAGGACCTTTGTCCTACGGGCCCTCTTTCTTCAGCTCAGGCTGTTGTCTATCCCAGCCATTCAGCTTCTTACAGGGTCAGTTCCAACTCCATGCTGTCACTGCCCTTTCTGTCTGTGCGTGTGATTCCCTCCATCCTATTGTCTTTTCAGCCTGTAGTAAAGAATTGTAAGGTAGGTTGATAAGAAATATAAATTTTATAGTAACTTTCCTTTCTTATTATACCTACCGCAATTGTTTACATGGAGGCCCTCCTGCCTTCTTATTCGGGTAAGAATCCTTCCTCCCTGCTGATCACATAACTCCTATGTTGGCAGACTCAAAAGAATGGTTTGATGACTGTTTGCACACTGGTTAACGGAAGTCGTGGAATTGTACTAAGAGAAGAGTGTCCCCTACAGGGTGTGCGCCGATGGACCTTGACCTAGTTTGGGCTTATTTTTTCGTGGTGCTTTTACACCACTTTTCTTTCCCTAATCTCTTGGGAAAGATTGAAATAGAGAGCATTTTATCCGAGTTAGGGTCTTCCACTGTAGTGCAAGCCTGTAGTAAACAATAGCAGTAGGTATAATAAGAAAGGAAATTTACTATAAAATTTATATTTCTTTTCTAGTTTAGCATCTAACTGTTTACATCTTTAAAATACTTTACCTATACATTTGTTACAGACTATGGTCAGTATTTATGTACAGACCGTTACAATACTTTATATGTACTTTTGTTATCAGGTCATTACCTAGATGTGTGTCATTGCTGTGTCACATACTATACATGTACATGTCTTACACAAGTTGAGCTACAGGAATCTCCCTTTCGATTTGTGTCGCTGTCCGATTTGTCATTCCAGAGTTATGAGACTTTATTCATCAAAATATAGGCAGTTTTCCACATGTTGGACTTTGAGCAATTTTCATGATTTTTTGGTGGCAAGTATATGTAACCTGACAAGTACACATGTATACTCATATTGTGGGTGCAGATGCTATTTATGTTAATATAGCAGAAATTACACTCAGTCTTCACTTCCAGCATTATTTATGAACAGTTTCCATCTGAGATGATGAATATGACTGATGCCAAGCTATATTCCAGTGAAAGGATTCGAAAGAGAAATGAATTGGGAAGCCAATTTCGAATCGAACAAAATACCAACTTGATGTAGAAAATTGAATCAAATCTTGAAACTTCGCATTGCTCTTAACCCTTTACCCAACGAATCGGCCGCATCCGCCCGCTTAATATGCAAATTCAGCAGTTGAAAAAATATTATTTCTCCAAAAAATTCAACAAAACCATATCATGTGACCCCGTCGAGGGGTCACATGATATGGTTTTGTTGAATTTTTTTTTAAAATTTCGAAAACGGATATTTAAAATAATAATAATTTTGATATCGTCTGCATTGGGTAAAGGGTTAAGTCAGGTCCAGGTGTCAATACTATAAAACTTTTACAATTGTATTTTCTAGAATTGTATTTACTAGTTATGACTTAAATTGGGTTAAAATGAACCATTAGGATTTTCAAAGATCTGGCAATTTGCCAGTTGGCAAATTGCCATATCTTTTAAAATGCTAATGATTAATTTCAGTTAGTTATTTCCATAAATAGAAAACACAATTCTCAAAAATACAATTGTAAAAGCTTTATAGTATTGGCTCCTGGTGTTGACCATGCAGTAGACCCCACTTAATTAGATATTTCTTAATTGAATATCCAGAGTGCTGTGGCTCGGTGGTTTCAGCATTGAACTTCAAACTGAGAGGTCCACAGTTCGATCCCTGCCATGGGTAACTGCATTGTGTCCTTGGGCAAGGCACTTAATCATGAATGGCCATGTGGGGGAAGGTGGAGCTGTGTGCTAAGGCATTCTGCTCATCAATGATGCACCTGTCTTCAACCAATGCTAACTTTGCCTGTGTGGAGTTAGTGCATTGGGGTGTCTGACTGTTGCCTGCTGTTGCTAGGTGGTTCTCTCTGGGTACTCCGACTTCTTCCTCCACCCATAAAACTGTCTGACACAAGGTGACCACACTGATGAAAGTATCGTTAAACACCAATAAATAAACTGAATATACCTTCTAATTGTGTGTAATTTCCTTACACCAAACCATTCACTTTAAGTTTAGTACTGATCTGATCACTCTTGACAACTACTCAATTCTCCATTTTGATACACCTTTGCGACCTAAGTACATCGAATATAGGTATTTATTGTATATGTTGTTTGTGCTCTCACTATCAAACAAGATATAATAGAATAAATGCTAAGTTTATCACTAGAATACAGGAAAATTATCAAATTCCTGTTAATTGAATTCTCCTGTTATTTGAATACTTTTCAAAATGAGTATTTAATTAACACTGCTGTGGGAAACCTAGGACGTGGAACAGTGCTAATTTACTGTGATAATTAAGTTCTGCATCAGGTAAATTAGGATCAGGTAATCTATGGTTGGTGTAGAAGTCCCATAAAGTGGTCAGGATAGGGAAAGCATTGGTACTTCACTTCATACCTATGTTATGGTCATGATATAATCCTATAGTACAGTCGTTGTGAACTGTTCGTTATCCACACGTGGGCTGTGATGTCCATGCATGCATTTACCGAGTAACAAAAATCATCCTCAGCAAAATTTTAATGAATCACCGGTTTGTACCCGGTGCATCATTAATTAAATTTTTGATGATTATTCTTATAATTAGTGTTGGGAATCTAATATTATTATGTCCGTGGAGATATTGCAAACCCATGGAAATTGACCAGAACATGTTTGCCATACTCTAGACGCTTACTGTGACCTCAACTGATACAGTGCTGTAAGCCCATGTTTGAGCTTTAGTGGGCCCTCTACCAGATAAACACCAATAAATAGGGCCTAAAAAGTAAACAAAATCTGTTTCTCAGGCCCTCCTGCATTGTCCTTTTGGCTGCTGATTGCTCTCTTTTTATAACCAATGCAAACTTAAAAAAAATAAAAATTAAATGGTTTATGACTGATATTTTACCCAAGTTAATAAAATTGATAAATTTGTCCCTTGAGTGCAACAAGGCTTTGCAATGCTTTAGTATAAAATATAAAACAAACCAAGAACATGAACTTGTGATGGCCAAGAAATAATTACAAAAATAAAAAATAAAATAAAAACCACCCAACCACATGCAGTTTTACAAAAAAAATGGCCTGAGAAACAGAAGTTCTACTTTGTGGGGCCTAGATAAATATTTAACAGAGCTCGACTCTATTAGCTTGGTCTGAGCACAATGTTTGATCTTGAAAGTGTATCTGTGTTGTTACAACTTTATTTTACAATTTTAGCTTCATGTAAGTTATGAAGACAAGATAGAGAGATGGATACAGAAATTGACATCATACAGAAAACGGAAGATTGAGGGAGAGGCCATATGACATAGCTTTTCTCTTTGAGACATTCTAAAAGGAGAGATATGACAACACTTGGTGAAGCAGACCATTCGTTGAGGAAATTAAAGACAGGTGACCCATCTCATGTCTCTGTTGCTTGCTTGTAATCAAGTGAGTTGAGCCTCTGACAGATGGGTTCCTATCACTGCAAATGGTTACTGACCCTTCATGGAACAGGGTTCACACAGGGCCTTGAATGTGCTCCAAACTCTGCACACAACTGTTAAAATACCAAAATATTGAGCAGCACAGTTTTTTCATAATTCATCTTGGAATTTAATGAATTCCGTCTTGTCTGTATTGGTTAAATTCCCAATTTGCAACTTGAAATTGTGATTATTTTGACATTAGTGGGCACTGAGATAGGAAGATTTGCCTGGACAAGTAGTAATTTAATGTCATTCTGCCAAATCTGAAAATAAGCAATCTGTCATTTGCAAAATGAGGTCCCCAGAGGGTGAATTTGCTGATGCTGTCCCATACAGTGTGACAATTTATCCTCTGGGTACCTCGTGCTGGTTAGGTTTGAAACCTTGATTCAGATTGAGATTCACAGAGGATAAATTTAGTGATGCTACCCTGCTTTGCAGGGTAGCATAACCAAATTCACCCTCTGGGGTCCTCATTCTGAAGATGACAGTCTGCTTATTTTCAGACGTGCATTCTGCTGTAATTTCATCATGTTTGCAAAGGCAAAGAAACAAAAAATCAGTGACAGGCAGTTTATAAAGAACAAATTTGTATCATTTGCATTCTATTGTCTGCAAAAAATGCTTTTCAGCATTACAAGCAATTATTGAACCACATTTACATGCAATTAATGGAATACCAGTGTATGAAAGAAACATGTTTGCTGCCTGCTATGTTACAGTTTACTGCTCAGAACAAGCCAGAAAATAAGCAGACTGACATCTGCAAAATGAGGTCCCCCAGAGGGTGAATTTAGTGATGCTACCCTGCACAGCAGGGTAGCATCACTAAATTTACCCTCTGTGAACCTCAATCTGAATCGGCGTCTCAAAACTAAACAGAATGAGGTACCTAGAGGATAAATTGGCCCACCGTATGGGAGAGCGTAATCAAATTCACCCTCTAGGGACCTCATTCTGCAAATGTCAGATGGCTTATTTTCAGGCCTGGCTCAGAAACAACATCCCCTAAATACAGCTTTATAATGTTCATTTGCTTGTTTCTCGAAATTAAATGTAAAAATAGAGTGACAGAGAGCTAATTGATGGAGAAAGGAATGAAACGAGATAACTTATCTGCTGGCTGCTGGGAAGAACATGCTTTTTGGAATGCAAGACAAAAATGTGTTTCCATATTGGTCATGCATTTGTAAATAGTGGTTAACTACCATAAATATGTTTTGACATAGTAGTGATGTTTACTGTGGAGAAATTGTAAAATTAGTGAGACAGGATAACTAAATCCGGCAAATGGTGATGTAAGGCCATTCCCAATGTCAAGGTTCAGTTATCTCATGCCATTGTTTTTCTCCATCTGTTTGCTCTATGTTAAACTATTTAAGCCTAAAAAAAATTTATCTGTTTCTCAGGCCCTCCCACATGGTCCTTTTGGCTGCCACATGCTCGCTTTTTATAACCAAAGTAATCTTAAAAAAAATAAAAATTAAATGGTTTATGTCTGATGTTTTACCCAAGTTAAAAAAATTGATAAATTTATCCCTTGAGTGCAAGAAGCCTTTGCAATGCTTTAAAATTTCAAAGCCTTCTTGCTCTCAAGGGACGAAATACACCACTACCCATGCTATTCCATAGATTATGGGCCAAAAACATAAACCAAGAACATGAACTTTTGATGACAAAGAAAAAATTACAGAAATAAAAAATAAAATAAAAAAAATGCTTCCCCGCTTGCAATTTTACAAATAATGACCTGATAAACAGAAAATATACTTTGTGTGGCCTTACAGATAAGTTTTACGAAAAAAAAAGCTAATAGATAATAAATAGATGCATTTATATGGAGTTGTAATATTAAATTGCATCCAATATTGTAGCCAGTAGTCAGTTTTTTTTAACCCTTTACCTAACGAATCGCCTACATCCGCCCGCATAATATGAAATTCAGCAGTTAAAAAAATACTATATTTTTATACTGTACCAATGACCCAGACTTAGCTTAGCTGGTGCTAACTCCAACAAAACCAGGGCCAAACACAAATTTTGCCCCCCAATCCCCAAAATTTGCATCCAAAACAAAAAGAAATCATGTCCTAAAGGACCTCCATACTACGCCTCTACTGCGCATGCGCAGTGACGCAGTCGTCCCGAAATTGGCGCCAATTATCATTCTCTGTTTGGCCCTTCATCAGTCAACATCTCACTGATCTTTGTGCTTGTAAATCTCAGTTTAAAGGATGCCAGACACGTAATTTTTGG
The DNA here is from genome assembly GCA_031216915.1 of Pictodentalium vernedei. Taxonomy (NCBI): domain Eukaryota; kingdom Metazoa; phylum Mollusca; class Scaphopoda; order Dentaliida; family Dentaliidae; genus Pictodentalium; species Pictodentalium vernedei. The sequence goes on along the minus strand of CM062290.1, from coordinate 368,912,538 downwards.
AGAAAATGTGATTCTAAGGAGGATAGAAGGAGGAGAGGAAAAAGAAGTGGCAAAAAATAATCAGGGCTGTACTTAAAATTTTTTTGATGAAATTATGTTAAGTTGCCTATTTTCGAGGCATGGGCCTCTTGTTGTCATTCTTGCTAATTGTTGCACTGCTTATTCAGTGTTTCCTCTCCCCTAGCCTTCTAAAGTCCCCCCTGGCAATTCTCCCATGCTTTTGGCATATTTTTGAGAAATTTCATTTCTAAAATTTCCTGGGAGAGTTGCTTGGTTACAGAATGTTTTCTGTTATTTTCCCCATAGTTACGTTTTCACCCATGGGTGTATAACGTTTGTGTTCTGCATCTTCCATCTGATGTTCTACAGATTCTCCCCTGGGAGTCTCTGTTTTGCATCAGATAGAGTGTAATTGATGACTGATTCCGGGCCAGTTTTTTCAGTGCCTGGAGTCATGTTTTCTAGTGTGTTTACACTGTTTGTTTTCATTGGCAACAGCCTTTTTTGAGGGGGGCTGTTTGCCTTTGTGGTAGTTTATCTCATTATAAGATACATTTATATTATCCGAAAGTGTCTCATTAATTATTTTATATAAATTTAAAATTTTTGACCACACTTTGCCATCGGATCCATCGGGGCTCAATGTTACTTTTCAGCAACTTGGGCTTCTCTGAAAAAATATTTTTTCAAAATTATTATGTTTTGCAATTGTTTTTTCATTTATTAATGGATCATGTTATTATGTATCTTTGTGTCAGGGGTTTTTGCGAGTAACTAGGACTTATTGTTGTTCTTTCACAATGAAGGGACATTGTTCAAATTGTAATAGGAAGAAATCTTCCTCTGACTTTCATGATCATTGTATTAATTGTAGTCAGTGTTCTCGCATTAATCCCTGTCCTATATGTGAACATTGGGATGAGAAACATTGGAAACGTGTGTCACGATATGTTGTTTCTGGAGAAAGAGCGATGCCAGCTCTTTCTCCACAAGGTCACTCTACTCTCTCAGTTTCTATTTCAGAGGAACCAGAACAGGGTGATGTTTCCATGTTATCTTCTTCAAGTGTGCGTCCGTCGTCACAAATGAATTCAGAGCTAGCGGCAAAAGTGCTCATGGAGATTAGACAAATGTCGTCCGCTAGCTCGCCCGGTGTAGCGTCCATTCACCGAATGGTTCGGCAGCCGGGTTCGTCCGATGCGGTCCAAGAGGAAATTTTGGGTGATGCGAGCACTATAAACATAATAGATGCACACCCAGTGACGGCGGATAGTAAGCGAGAACGGAGGAAGCCTTTTAGTCCGGTTCCTAGCTCGTCCAGGTCCAGCCGGGCCGCGAGCGAGAGAGGTCCCTCTCTCGTACAACAACATCTGGGACCAGATGTTGTGGTACAAAATGTGTCTTTAGCGGAGCATACGTCCGTCGCTCGGGACGCTCCGTTGTATAAGCAGTCCGCAGAGACTGTTAAGGCTTCCTCTTCTCGTCAGCGCACACGACCGCACCTTGGCTGCGTGACCGCCGATATTTTACCAGCTTCGCCGATGAAGGATTCTTCGGCGACCAGGTCACACCATCCGGCAGCCAGGGATTCGAGACCGATGGACTCCGGACGTTCGCATAGGAAAAGTATGCGGGAGTCATCTGATGCGGAGCTGCCCTCGGCGAAGCAGCGAAAGACTGCGCCTCCGCAGGTCTCGACGTCGGACATTCTTGTGCAGATAGCACAGCTTATCGCAGCATCCCAGCAGCCGACAGAAACGGTGTCGGATCGAGAATTATCTGACGGCGCTGGGTCGGTACGCTCCGCCGAAGCATCGGGGGCGGACGACCGGGAACATCGAGAGGTCCGACCGGATGGTGAAAGGGATACGGATGACTTGGAGCTATCCCTTTCGGAACAACATAAAGCTGCCGTGGACTTCATCTGGCACTTTCTCCCTCAAGTTGTTCCGTCGGGCCAGACTGCTGCGCTTCCGGACAAGAGAATTATAGCGTCATTGGACTCTGAATTTTTTGAGCGGTTCAGGGACATCGCTCCCGAGTTTCCGTCGCAGTCCAATAATGTTGCAAGAACATTTGAATTATTGAACGACGCTATATTTAAACTTGCTTCCAGGACGGGGAAAGCAGGTTTCTTGTCCGCTAATACTCTCAACCTGCCTTTCATTAATGCAAGGAATAAATTCGATACAGCAGGACAGGGTATACCGAGAGTTCCTCTGCGTATGGACGATGAGGCGGAAGACTTAGAGCTATCATTACCGTCGTCAGCTTCTATTCCAACCGCGGTGTTGGAAACAGCTATTGCGTCTAACAGAGCCAGTTTAGATGCCTTATCTTACGCAGATCACCTTACTAAGGCGTTATCACTGCGCCTTCAAGGGGAAGAGCTTCAGGATATACAATCCTCTTTAAGACTTCTTTCAAGGGCAGTAGCTTATTCCACGTGTAACTCCGCCCTTTCAGTGGCAAATCTGGAGTTGGTTAGACGTGACGCAGCCCTAGCTACATCCACACTAGTGGATTCTAAGGTGAAGAACTCTCTTAGAGTCGCTTCGGTCTCAGGAGAACTTCTCTTTGACGGCAAGCTTTCCGCTATTTATGATAAAATTAAAAAGAAAGCTAATGATTCTCTGTTGTTCAGATCGGCTCCTAAAAAGTCGGATACAGCAGACACGAATAAGACAGGCACTTCTGGGTCTAATGCGCCCAAGAGAGGTTCCTATAGAGGTTCCGGTGCGTCCTCTTGGTCTTATTCGAGAGACCGTCAGGATAGCGACTCTCGTTCGGGACGTCCTTCAGGCCGGGACAATCGGTCGGACGCCCCGAGGTCGACGAGGCGAGGTGCGGGTCGTGGAAGACGTGGTTTCTCCTACCGCAGGCCTCGCAGGTCCAGGAGGTGATGGCTTAAACCTCTATCGCGTTCCGGTTGGCGGAAGGTTGTCGAGTTTTTCACAAGAGTGGGCGTCGATTACGGACGACCCTTGGGTGAGAGGAGTGACTTCGGAAGGTCTAAAGATATCCTTCAAACGAAAGCCTCCATTAACTCGAAGTCCAAAGTGGACTCATCTTCCGTCAAATCCACAGAAAAGAGACGCTCTGTTATCAGAGGTGCAGTCTCTTTTAATGAAGAACGCGGTAGAGGTCGTAGAAAACCAGGAATCTCTGGGATTCTACAGCCATCTGTTTCTGGTTCCGAAACCAGACGGCTCGTTCCGTCCAGTCATAGATGTGAGCTGGATAAACAAGCTGATCGTCGCTCCGAAGTTTTATATGGAGACGATTCGATCGGTCAGAGCGAGTATTCGGGTGAACGATTATGCAACGAGCATAGATCTCAAAGATGCGTACTTTCACGTCATGGTACATCCGACATTCCGAAAGTATCTACGCTTCGCAGTCCTAGGAGTGGTGTATCAATTTCGGGCGATGTGCTTCGGATTGAATCTAGCACCCTGGGCTTTCACTCGGGTAATGAACTCGGTAATGATCTACTTCCGAGCTCATTCGTCTGCGGTAACGTCGGCCTACCTGGACGACATTCTTCAGAGGTACGGCAACAAGTTAACGCTTCAGAACGATGTTCAGAATCTTCTTCTATTGCTCCGACGTCTCGGTTTTATAGTAAACGAGGAGAAGTCCGATCTGGTGCTGTCCAAGTCATTCACTCATCTGGGAATGAGCTTCGAGACGCACAACAATCTCGTTCGTCTGCCGTTAACCAGAGCGAAATTAGTCAGTTGTTATGCTCGCTATTGTCTGCACGCAGACAAAGTCACGGCGAGAGAATTTATGAGACTGATAGGTCTGTGCGGAGCCGCCGCGGATCTCATTCCGATGGGGCGGCTACGCACACGTCCTCTTCAAATTTTCCTGACTCAGAATTGGAGTGTGAAAATTCATTCGCTCGATGTAGACGTTCTCTTGTCAGATCAAGTGAAACAAGAGATTCAGACTTGGGCAAACATTCAGTGGTTAACTCAAGGAGTTCCGCTGCAGTTGCCGGATCCGAGTTTTACCGTTATGACGGATGCCAGTCAAACAGGTTGGGGTGCATCATTAATCCCAACGGATTCGAGATGCCAGGGTCTTTGGGATCCGCAATTCCTGTGCAAGCACATAAACATCAAGGAAATGATGTCAATTTGGCTTGCGTTACGTCACTGGATGGACATTATTCACGATGCTCATGTCCAAATCCTATCCGACAATACGACAGTAGTGGCGGATATACGGAATCAGGGAGGCACTCATTCAGTTCCGTTGTTCAATCTAACGGAAAGAATCCTTCTGTTTGCGTTAGAACATCACGTTCTTCTTTCGGTCCGTCACATACCGGGTCGTCTGAATGTGCTAGCAGACTCCCTTTCACGAAAGGGTCGCTTGTTGCCGTCGGAGTGGACTCTCAACAAACAAGTATTCAATCAGATTTGCTACCAATGGGAACGGCCAATGATAGACTTATTTGCGACACATCTCAACAATCAGTTGCAGACGTATGTGTCTCCGTGTCCGGATCCAAGAGCATTTGCAGTAGACGCTCTGTCGATCCCTTGGGACGGAATGATAGGATATGCGTATCCTCCAGCGCCGTTAATTCAACAAGTATTGCTAAAGATAAAACAATCTCAATGCAAGATTCTGTTGGTAGCATCTCTGTCGCCACAGAGACCGTGGATAAATCTACTCAGGTGTCTGTTGTGGGACCTACCGCGGAAGCTTCCTCCACGAAAGGATCTTCTTTCGCAGGGGAAATCGCGCCAACTCCATCACAACCCGCAAGGTCTCAACCTTCACGTTTTTCCGTTGTGCGGTCCTTCTTGCATGGCAAGCACTTTACAGGACGAGCAGTGGACGCGATTTCTAACTGTAGGAGGACCTCCTCTTCGCTAAACTATGCGGCTAAGTGGAAGGTTTTTCGTCGTTGGTGTAGGGATCATTCTGTAGATATATTTGATCCCTCTATACCAGACATTGCAAACTTTCTAGTATACTTGTTTGACGAAATCAAACTGCAGCCTGTTACTATAAAGGGTTATAGATGTATGTTATCTGATACCTATGCACATCATGATAGTTTACAAATTGGATCTAATGTCTCTTTATCGAAGTTGGTTAGAAACTTTTCGATAAATAGACCCAGAACTCTTAGATTAATTCCTAAGTGGAATTTAGCTTGGGTTCTCCTTAAATTGAAGGAAAAGCCATTTAAACCTCTTGGGACAGTAGATTTCAAATTCTTATCTTATAAGACAGCTTTTCTCTTAGCTTTCTCTTCTGCCAGAAGAGTCAGTGAGCTTCATGCACTATCGGTGGATGATTCTCATTATCGTAGTGTTGGGAACACTATCACCTTCACTACTAATGTGGGTTTTTTAGCTAAGAATCAGGCTCCTAATAAATATCCGGAAGCTATTGTTATTAAGGCTCTTCCGTCTTCAGACGGGCGTAGGCCTTTACTCTGTCCTGTTAGAGCACTACGTATCTATAAACAGAGATCTCAGTTTATCAGAAAGGGACGGAAACGTTTCTTTCTGTCTTTGATGCCTAATAGAAAGGACATTTCAGTCCATTCTATTGCTAGATGGATTCAGTTAACTATCCGTACTGCTTATGAAGATTTATCTTCTTCTCAGCAGTCTGTGCTTAAGATTTCTGCTCATGAAGTAAGAGCTCTTTCTACTTCCTGGGCTTATGCTAATAGTGTTGCTATTACAGATTTAATGAAGGCTGCTTATTGGTCTCAGCCATCCACATTTACGAATTTTTATCTCAGAAATATTGAGTCCATTTCTGGAGACCTGCATTGTTTAGGTCCGTTATCTGTTGCTCAGAATGTCGTCCACTAAACAGTTGCAACTATAATTATGCAGGCTTTCTGTTCCGGCAGTGACTCCGTCCGGCTGCCCTCTTCGCTCTGGGCTATTTGACCCAGGGCAAGGGGAAGGGGGGGGGGGGGCGGGTGTTCCCTTAGGTCACCTGCTTTATAGTGAAAAGCAAGGGAATGCCTCCTCCAAGTCAGTATTTCTGAGTCGCTTCCGGGATGGTTTTAAAGTGTAATATTAATGTTTAAATTCATTCATGTCTTATTTTTAAAGTGTAGCTCGGTGTGAAGCATTTGTATATGTCAAGTGTCAAACGGGCTTTAATATACAATACTCGGACACTTTTAAATGATTATAAAGAGTCTCAATTCTCTTGACTACTTTATTTATTGGCTTGCTTTAAAAATAATTAGTATAAGGGTTATACTGGATGTTAATAGAGAACATGAATGTTATTGTGCTCAATTATTAAGGGTAGTGTATCTTTCTAATTTAATATTAAATAAGAAAGATACATGTAAAGCCTAATACTCCTTTTCTCCTTAAGGGGTTACCTCTTTACTATATAATTGAGCTTATTGGATTTTCCTCTATGTCCTAGGCCCTCCAGCCTGTTTACTATTCAGCTAAGTCTGGGTCATTGGTACAGTATAAAAATGTTAAAAAATTTATAGTAATTTATATATTTTTTATACTTACCAATGACCCAGACGGGGATGGCCCTCCCTGGAGTTGGGAACTCTTGCCTCCCCGCTGAGTACATAGCGCTGACCAGGCACTGCCAGTAAGAATGATAATTGGCGCCAATTTCGGGACGACTGCGTCACTGCGCATGCGCAGTAGAGGCGTAGTATGGAGGTCCTTTAGGACATGATTTCTTTTTGTTTTGGATGCAAATTTTGGGGATTGGGGGGCAAAATTTGTGTTTGGCCCTGGTTTTGTTGAAGTTAGCACCAGCTAAGCTAAGTCTGGGTCATTGGTAAGTATAAAAAATATATAAATTACTATAAATTTTTTAACTTTTCAAAAGATATAAACAAAACCATATCATGTGACACCTCGTTGGAATTAGCTCATTGATCTCGTTCCAACGAGGGGTCACATAATATGGTTTTGTTGACATTTTTTGAAAAATTTAATATGATATTTAAAATAATAAATTTTACTGTGTTGGGTAAAGGGTTAATCCATGAAAACTGAGAAGGCACATTTTTCTGGTGTGAGGATTCTCTTTGATCCCCTAAACCTGGCAAGTTCACATAAATAATTTCATAATTCCAGGGATCTCAAACAAACAGTGGTGCCCAACAATATGTGCTACAGTTGAGCCCACTTAATTGAATATCTCTTAATTGTATATCCCTGTTAATTAAATATAATTTCCCAACACAAAACCATTTACCATGCCTACAGTACAAATTTGACCTGTTAATTGAATATAGATTATAAAGTAAACTCCTGTTAATTGAATAAAAAATCTTGTAACATGTCGAGAAATTACCCTGACTCTTCCCAGTTTTCCTTTCGTTATAGACCAATTTGGCCTCAGTACATCCAATACAGGCATTTAATCTATTATATGCTGTTTGACAGAGCTCATGGAGCTCTGTCAAACAAAATATAATAGAATAAATGCTAAGTTTATCTCTAGTATACAGGAAAGTGACACAATCCCTGTTAATTGAATACTCCTGTTAATTGAATAATTTTCATATGCAAAGTGACTATTCAATTAACAGGGTTCCAGTGTATTTGTGATTTTTGTTGCATGTATTTGCTGATCTCCATACAGCTGGATTGCTGCAATGCTCATTGGTCACATACAGAAGAGTGTCTTACCTGCTGCCATCTTAGGTGGGGGCACTGGTTACCATAAATAGACATTGCTCAACAAAAAAAAAAAATTCTCGAAAGTTTTCAATTTTCCAATGTCTCACAATCTTCAATCACTTTTTAAAGAATATACTTTTATATCTGCAAAAAACTGAATATGTTGAAGGCATTTTTTCAAGGTGATTCAGATTGAATATTCACCATAAATTTTACTTCTTATTTATGGAAAAGAAATGCCAATATTGGAAAGTTGAAACCATCTTACTAGTTTTCATGTCAAGTTTCATTTGATGATTTAAAATCTGTTATGCTGTGACTACTGTCACAACATAACAGCTTTCACCTCATCCAATCACTCTAATGGGATGAGTTACCACAATGACTGACCTCACGCCATCTCGAGCGGAAGATTGATTTCGACATTCCAGCAATCCATTTGTGTAATGATTTTACATACATTGCTTTTTGGTCAAGTTTTGAAAAAAAAAACAACCTATAGTTTCATGAATGAAGTTGGTGTGCAGGCAGGTGGGTGGGTTCTAACCCTCTTTTTGGTGGGCAGCTGTATCAGCTCATTAGCATGATAACATGAACAAATATCAATGGATTTGTTCAATATATGATTTGTTAGACTTTCTTGACAATGTCTTGAACTACCAGTGTCATTCGATCATACTGAGCAGACTTATGACTTTTAATTAGTTAGTTTTTGCCTGTTTTCAGCTCATTAGTAGAACAACTTGAAGAAATTTCATTGGAATTGATTTTCTTATGACAAGCCTTACAGATGTGAAAAAAACTCTAACCGGCATGGATGATGGGTAATCCTTGTCTTACACAGAAATAATGCCTGTCGGCATTTGACCCTAAACTAGGGAAGCTCTTCAGTGAGCTTCCCAATGATCAGTGTCCGGTCAGATATTATTGTTTTGGAATACGTGTATAAACATTTTTAACTGGTAGGTGTAGAAGGAGCCACGGTGGTCGAAATAATTTAGATTAAATAAATGCCTGAAAAGTACTTGAAAATTCCTGTGAAAAGAACCTTGAAACATGGTTCTTACAGTCTGGTGAGATTCATGAAAAAGTATGGAAATTTGTGTCAGTCTGGGAAAGCCAATAAGCATAGAAAAAGCATCGGTCAAGCCTCGAGAGTGTTGAAAAAAAAGTATTGAGAATTAATTTTTTGAACAATCAACCCTCTCCTCAACATCAATCTACAAATATTTCCCATGCAACTACATGCAACTAGGAACTTAACCAATTCAATATTGTTTGACAGAGCTCCATTAGCTCTGTCAAACAAAATTGAAGTGGTTAAATTTGTGGTTAAAATGGATGAATGTGCCCACATAAAACAATTTCAACAAAACCATATCATATGACCAATCATTGGAACTAGGTCATCATTATTAAAATAACAAATTTTGAGATCATGTGCATTGGTTAAGGGTTTCTTTTCCATCGTAACAACTTATGCGGACAGGCATGGCTGTCATTGATGTTGTCATTACAAAGTCAGGGACTGGGCTTATTTACAAAGAGGAGACTCGGAAAGTGAAAATTGGTAGGTAGGCTTATTTTCGGTTATGGGCTTATTATACCTAGGTCAGTATGGTAATGCTCGACAGTAATCTTACAGTACATGTTCCAGATTATGTTTGTCTTTTATTGTGGTTTGCTTCTTCTCTCTTTGTGTGTGTCACAGGCCAGATCCACATACAGGTCAATTTAGTATTCATCTAGGTCAGATCCAAATTGGGATTTGAACTTGGCCAGACCCTAATTAGGATTTGGACTAGTCCAATTTAGAACTGGACTGGATCCGATCCAAATTGGGATTTGGTCTATGCCAGATCTAAATCATATGCCCAATACTGTTGAGCCATTGAAAGGTAGTTTCCGTAGCTATCGTGCATGCTTTAGAATGAGGTGTGTTCAGGTCACTGTCTTGAAGGTCGAATAAGTTCAAAAATTTCCTGGATATGCGCTGTCCATTTTTAAGTGATTCTTCAAATTGATTTTGGTGTGATGGAATGAAGGAAGAGTTGATGACATTGGTGATTTCAACAGCCATATGAGAATCCTTGTCGATTGTGTGACCGTGTACAACTGTCTGTTCAGGCAGAGAAATCCCTTGGGCTACTATGTTCCCATCTGCTAGTAGAAAATACTCCTTTCACCATTTAATTGAATGCAGTGCAAGTTTTGTGATAAATACATTTACGCCCCAGTCTGCAAATCCAGTATCATGTGTTGCCCCAGATTTCAAACTTCAAATTGCAAAAAAGATAAAAATGAATACAAATGTCACACGAAACATATATCTACCGAATATAATTTTGATGCAAGGATTCATTGTAATTAGGGCTGCACTGTATATTGATAAACAGATATATACTACAATTTAAACAAGTATCGATTGAATACTAGTGTAATTACAATGAATGTGTCAATGACAAACTTGACAAACTTCAACTTGGTAAGTTATAAGTGAAATGGCAAAATTGAAGATCATTGGTTCCAATGTTATTTGGTGAATCCTCAGCATAACAGCATTGTGTGTGCACAACGTTAGAGCAATCCATGCATTTTTAAATGTAAACTGTAGGGCTGGCTAAAGGAAGAATGTTGATACACAAATGTAGTAAGTATAAAGGTCATTGTAAATGGCAACTTTTTCACAAAAATGAATGCTAATCGATATCTCTTATCTAGAGGTCTCGCCTAATGAGCACACCAAGTTAAAAACAATCCTATGATAAATGCATCCTGTAGGCCATGTCAATGAAGAATGTTGATGCACAAATGCACTAAATTCAAAAGTTGTTGCTAACAGCAACAATTTTTGACGAAAATGAAAAGAAAATTGATAACTCCTGTCTTGGTCACCCTTAATATGCATGCCAAGTTTCAAAACAACCCGACAATGAATGCGTCCTCTGAGGCATGCCAAAGGAAGATGTTAATGCACAAATGTACTAAGTTTGAAGGTCGTTTTGCGTAGCAATTCATAAATATGCCCCTGTAGAGATTGAAAAAGGGATAAGTTACTGCACAAATGCACTAAGTTAAAAGGTTGGTGCTAATGACAATGTTTGATGGAAATGAAAGAAAATCAATAGCTCCAATCTAGAGGTCACCCCAAACACGGATACCAAGTTTCAAAGCAGTCTTTTCATAAATGTGCCCTACAGAGCATGCCAAATGAATATGTTGATGTACAAAGCATCAATTTCAAAGGCCGTTGCTACAGCGATCTAATCATAAATGAACTGAGCTTTGTTCCAAAGAAAATTGTCGACAGACAAAATGCCGAAGTTGAAGGTTGTTGCTGAGGGCAACCTTTTTTGATGGAAATCGAAGAAAATCTACAGCTGTCATCTAGAAGTCACCCAAAACAAGCATACCAAGATTCAAACCAATCCATTCATAAATGCACCCTGCTGAGCATGCCAAAGAAAAATGACAGAGCTCAAAGATCATTGCTAAAGCAACGGTCTCGACAGAAATGAAAGAAAATCTATACCTCGCATCAAAAGGTTGCTCCAAACCAGCACACCAAGTTTCCTGACAATCAGATCATAAATGTGACCTGTGCCGTGTGCCAAAGGAAATAGTCAATGCACGAAAGGGCAAAGTTGAAGGTCGTTGCTAACGGCAACTTTTGGCGGGAATGAAGGAAGCTCCCATCTGGAGGTCAACTGAGGAACATACTAAGTTCCAAATCCGTTCATGAATGTACTTGGTAGGTTGTGCCAAAGGACAATGCCGATCCACAAATGCACTAAATTTGAAGTTCGTTGCTAACAGTAACTTTTTTGACAAAATGAAAAAAATCGGTAGGTCCAATCTAGAAGTCGGCCCAAATAATCATTCCAAGTTCCAAAGCAACCCGATCTTGAATGCGAGCTGTGCAGTGTGCCAAAGGAATATAATGATTCACAAATGCACTAAGTTCAAAGGTTGAAACTCCCGATAGGTTTTGGATATAAACGGAAGAAAATCGATAGTTCCCATGTAGGGGTCAACCCCCAAAACATACAAAGTTTCAAAGCAATCCATTCATGAATGTACCTCGTTGGGCGTGCCAAATGAAAATGCTGATGCACAAATGCACTAAATTTGAAAGTAGTTGCAACTTTTTTGACGAAAATGGAACAATGTCGATAGCTCCCATTTGGAGGTCTCCCTAAATAAGCTTACCAAGTTTCAAAAGCAACCCTATCATAAATGCGATCTGTGCGGTGTGCCAAAGGAATATAATGATGCACAATGCATTAAGTTCAATACCAAGGATAGTTATTGAATATATTGAATCACAACTGCACTAAGTTAAAAGGTCATTGCTAACGGAAACATTTCAACAGTAATGTAAGAAAATCGACAGCTCCCATCTGGAGGTCACTCCAAAAAGTGTACCGAGTTCCAAAGCGATCTGATCATAAATGTGCTCTGTTGGTCATGCGAAAGGAATATATTGATGTATAACTAAACTAAGTTCAAACGTCGTTCGTTGCCAGTGGCAACATTTTTAAGTGGAACTGGAAGAAAATCGATAGCTCCCAATTAGAGGTCACCCCAAACAAGCATACCAGGATTCAAAGCAACGCGATTGTAATTGTGCACTGCAGGGTGTGACAAAGGGAAATATTGATGCATAACTGCACTAAGTTCATTAAAGGTCATTGCCAGCGGCAATGTTGTTTGAAGGAAATGTAAAAAAATTGATAGCTCCCATCTTGAAATTGCCCAAACAAGCATATCAAGTTTCAAAGCAATTCAATCATGAATATGCCCCGTAGGGCATGCCAAAGAAGTATATTGATGCCTGACTAAACTAAGTTCAAAGTTCGTTGCCAATGGGAACGTTTGTTTTACGGAAATAGAAGAAAATCGACAGCTCCCATCTGGAGATCACCCCAAACAAGCATACCAAGTTTCAAAGCGATCCTATCATAAATATGACTTGCAGGATGAGCCAAAGGGAAATATTGATGCATAACTGCACTAAATTCATCAAAGGTCGTTGCCAAACAACATTTTTGACAGAAATGGAAGAAAATGAATAGCTCCCATCTAGAGGTCACCCCCAAAGAAGCATACCAAGTTTCAAGCGATCCAACCATAAATTTGCTCTGTAAGGTATGCCTAAGGGAAATATTGATGTCTGACTAAACTAAGTTCAAAGGTTGTTGCTAGCGGCAAAGCTTTTTGATGGATATGGAATAAAATCGATAGGTCGTAATTGTGCCTGTAAGTGGTTCCAAAGGAATATATTGATTCCTGACTAAACTAATTTCAAAGGTTGTTGCCAATGGCAACTATTTTTGATGGAAATGGAAGAAAATCGATAGCTCCCATCTTGAGGTCATCCCCAAACAAGCATACCGAGTTTCAAAGCGATCCAACCATAAATTTGCTCTGTAAGGTATGCCTAAGGGAAATATTGATGTCTGACTAAACTAAGTTCAAAGGTTGTTGCTAGCGGCAAAGCTTTTTGATGGATATGGAATAAAATCGATAGCTCCCATCTAGAGGTCACCTCAAACAAGCACACCAAGTCTCAAAGTGATTCGATCATAAATGCGGCCTGTGCGGTGTGCCAAAGGAAATTGTGTACGGACGCTGGCGGACGAAAGATGACGGCAATAGCCCAGCTTGACTTCGTCAAGTTGAGCTAAAAATATTGGTTTATCGTGATTATTTATTTACCCACATTATAATATTTTTATACTGTACCAATGACCCAGACTTAGCTGGTGCTAACTCTAACAAAACCAGGGCCAAACACAAATTTTGCCCCCCAATCCCCTAATTGTTGCACTGCTTATTCAGTGTTTCCTCTCCCCTAGCCTTCTATAGTCCCCCCTTGCAATTCTCCCATGCTTTTGGCATATTTTTGAGAAATTTCATTTCTAAAATTTCCTGGGAGAGTTGCTTGGTTACAGAATGTTTTCTGTTATTTTCCCCATAGTTACGTTTTCACCCAGGGGTGTATAACGTTTGTGTTCTGCATCTTCCATCTGATGTTCTGCAGATTCTCCCCTGGGAGTCTCTGTTTTGCATCAGATAGAGTGTAATTGATGACTAATTCCGGGCCAGTTTTTTCAGTGCCTGGAGTCATGTTTTCTGGTGTTTTTACACTGTTTGTTTTCATTGGCAACAGCCTTTTTTGAGGGGGGCTGTTTGCCTTTGCTGTAGTTTATCTCACTATAAGATACATTTATATTATCCGTAAGTGTCTCATTAATTATTTAATATAAATTTAAAATTTTTGACCACACTTTGCCATCGGATCCATCGGGGCTCAACATTACTTTTCAGCAACTTGGGCTTCGCTGAAAAAATATTTTTTCAAAATTATTTTGTTTTGCAATTGTTTTTTCATTTATTAATGGATCATGTTGTTATGTATCTTTGTGTCAGGGGTGTTTGCGAGTAACTAGGACTTATTGTTGTTCTTTCACAATGAAGGGACGTTGTTCAAATTGTAATAGGAAGAAATCTTCCTCTGACTTTCATGATCATTGTATTAATTGTAGTCAGTGTTCTCGCATTAATCCCTGTCCTATATGTGAACTTTGGGATGAGAAACATTGGAAACGTGTGTCACGATATGTTGTTTCTGGAGAAAGAGCGATGCCGGCTCTTTCTCCGCAAGGTCACTCTACTCTCTCAGTTTCTATTTCAGAGGAACCAGAACAGGGTGATGTTTCCATGTTATCTTCTTCAAGTGTGCGTCCGTCGTCACAAATGAATTCAGAGCTAGCGGCAAAAGTGCTCATGGAGATTAGACAAATGTCGTCCGCTAGCTCACCCGGTGTAGCGTCCATTCACCGAATGGTTCGGCAGCCGGGTTCGTCCGATGCGGTCCAAGAGGAAATTTTGGGTGATGCGAGCACTATAAACATAATAGATGCACACCCAGTGATGGCGGATAGTAAGCGAGAACGGAGGAAGCCTTTGAGTCCGGTTCCTAGCTCGTCCAGGTCCAGCCGGGCCGCGAGCGAGAGAGGCCCCTCTCTCGTACAACAACATCTGGGACCAGATGTTGTGGTACAAAATGTGTCTTTAGCGGAGCATACGTCCGTCGCTCGGGACGCTCCGTTGTATAAGCAGTCCGCAGAGACTGTTAAGGCTTCCTCTTCTCGTCAGCGCACACGACCGCACCTTGGCTGCGTGACCGCCGATATATTACCAGCTTCGCTGATCAAGGATTCTTCGGCGACCAGGTCACACCATCCGGCAGCCAGGGATTCGAGACCGATGGACTCCGGACGTTCGCATAGGAAAAGTATGCGGGAGCCATCTGATGCGGAGCTGCCCTCGGCGAAGCAGCGAAAGACTGCGCCTCCGCAGGTCTCGACGCCGGACATTCTTGTGCAGATAGCACAGCTTATCGCAGCATCCCAGCAGCCGACAGAGACGGTGTCGGATCGAGAATTATCCGACGGCGCTGGGTCGGTACGCTCCGCCGAAGCATCGGGGGCGGACGACCGGGAACATCATGAGGTCCGACCGGATGGTGAAAGGGATACGGATGACTTGGAGCTATCCCTTTCGGAACAACATAAAGCTGCCGTGGACTTCATCCGGCACTTTTTCCCTCAAGTTGTTCCGTCGGGCCAGACTGCTGCGCTTCCGGCCAAGAGAATTATAGCGTCATTGGACTCTGAATTTTTTGAGCGGTTCAGGGACATCGCTCCCGAGTTTCCGTCGCAGTCCAATAATGTTGCAAGAACATTTGAATTATTGAACGACGCTATATTTAAACTTGCTTCCAGGATGGGGAAAGCAGGTTTCTTGTCCGCTAATACTCTCAACCTGCCTTTCATTAATGCAAGGAATAAATTCGATATGGCAGGACAGGGTATACCGAGAGTTCCTCTGCGTATGGACGACGAGGCGGAAGACTTAGAGCTATCATTACCGTCGTCAGCTTCTATTCCAACCGCGGTGTTGGAAACAGCTATTGCGTCTAACAGAGCCAATTTAGATGCCTTATCTTACGCAGATCACCTTACTAAGGCGTTATCACTGCGCCTTCAGGGGAAAGAGTTTCAGGATATACAATCCTCTTTAAGACTTCTTTCAAGGGCAGTAGCTTATTCCACGTGTAACTCCGCCCTTTCAGTGGCAAATCTGGAGTTGGTTAGATGTGACGCAGCCCTAGCTACATCCACACTAGTGGATTCTAAGGTGAAGAACTCTCTTAGAGTCGCTTCGGTCTCAGGAGAACTTCTCTTTGACGGCAAGCTTTCCACTATTTATGATAAAATTACAAAGAAAGCTAAGGATTCTCTGTTGTTCAAATCTGCTCCTAAGAAGTCGGATACAGCAGACACGAATAAGACAGGCACTTCTGGGTCTAATGCACCCAAGAGAGGTTCCTATAGAGGTTCCGGTGCGTCCTCTTGGTCTTATTCGAGAGACCGTCAGGATAGCGACTCTCGTTCGGGACGTCCTTCAGGCCGGGACAATCGGTCGGACGCCCCGAGGTCGACGAGGCGAAGTGCGGGTCGTGGAAGACGTGGTTTCTCCTACCGCAGGCCTCGCAGGTCCAGGAGGTGATGGCTTAAACCTCTATCGCGCTCCGGTTGGCGGAAGGTTGTCGAGCTTTTCACAAGAATGGGCGTCGATTACGGACGACCCTTGGGTGAGAGGAGTGACATCGGAAGGTCTAAAGATATCCTTCAAACGAAAGCCTCCATTAACTCGAAGTCCAAAGTGGACTCATCTTCCGTCAAATCCGCAGAAAAGAGACGCCCTGTTATCAGAGGTGCAGTCTCTTTTAATGAAGAACGCGGTAGAGGTCGTAGAAAACCAGGAATCTCCGGGATTCTACAGCCATCTGTTTCTGGTTCCGAAACCAGACGGCTCGTTCCGTCCAGTCATAGATTTGAGCTGGATAAACAAGCTGATCGTCGCTCCGAAGTTTTATATGGAGACGATTCGATCGGTCAGAGCGAGTATTCGGGTGAACGATTATGCAACGAGCATAGATCTCAAAGATGCGTACTTTCATGTCATGGTACATCCGACATTCCGAAAGTATCTACGCTTCGCAGTCCTAGGAGTGGTGTATCAATTCCGGGCGATGTGCTTCGGATTGAATCTAGCACCCTGGGCTTTCACTCGGGTAATGAACTCGGTAATGATCTACTTCCGAGCTCATTCGTCTGCGGTAACGTCGGCCTACCTGGACGACATTCTTCAGAGGTACGGCAACGAGTTAACGCTTCAGAACGATGTTCAGAATCTTCTTCTATTGCTCCGACGTCTCGGTTTTATAGTAAACGAGGAGAGGTCGGATCTGGTGCCGTCCAAGTCATTCACTCATCTGGGAATGAGCTTCGAGACGCACAGCAATCTCATTCGTCTGCCGTTAACCAGAGCGAAATTAGTCAGTTGTTACGCTCGCTATTGTCTGCACGCAGACAAAGTCACGGCGAGAGAATTTATGAGACTGATAGGTCTGTGCGGAGCCGCCGCGGATCTCATTCCGATGGGGCGGTTACGCACACGTCCTCTTCAAATTTTCCTGACTCAGAATTGGAGTGTGAAAATTCATTCGCTCGATGTAGACGTTCTCTTGTCAGATCAAGTGAAACAAGAGATTCAGACTTGGGCAAACATTCAGTGGTTAACTCAAGGAGTTCCGCTGCAGTTGCCGGATCCGAGTTTTACAGTTATGACGGACGCCAGTCAAACAGGTTGGGGTGCATCATTAATCCCAACGGATTCGAGATGCCAGGGTCTTTGGGATCGGCAATTCCTGTGCAAGCACATAAACATCAAGGAAATGATGTCAATTTGGCTTGCGTTACGTCACTGGATGGACATTATTCACGATGCTCATGTCCAAATCCTATCCGACAATACGACAGTAGTGGCGTATATACGGAATCAGGGAGGCACTCATTCAGTTCCGTTGTTCAATCTAACGGAAAGAATCCTTCTGTTTGTGCTAGAACATCACGTTCTTCTTTCGGTCCGTCACATACCGGGTCGTCTGAATGTGCTAGCAGACTCCCTTTCACGAAAGGGTCGCTTGTTGCCGTAGGAGTGGACTCTCAAACAAGTATTCAATCAGATTTGCTACCAATGGGAACGGCCAATGATAGACTTATTTGCGACACATCTCAACAATCAGTTGCAGACGTATGTGTCTCCGTGTCCGGATCCAAGAGCATTTGCAGTAGACGCTCTGTCGATCCCTTGGGACGGAATGATAGGATATGCGTATCCTCCAGCGCCGTTAATTCAACAAGTATTGCTAAAGATAAAACAATCTCAATGCAAGATTCTGTTGGCAGCATCTCTGTCGCCACAGAGACCGTGGATAAATCTACTCAGGTGTCTGTTGTGGGACCTACCGCGGAAGCTTCCTCCACGGGAGGATCTTCTTTCGCAGGGGAAATCGCGCCAACTCCATCACAACCCGCAAGGTCTCAACCTTCACGTTTTTCCGTTGTGCGGTCCTTCTTGCATGGCAAGCACTTTACAGGACGAGCAGTGGACGCGATTTCTAACTGTAGGAGGACCTCCTCTTCGCTAAACTATGCGGCTAAGTGGAAGGTTTTTCGTCGTTGGTGTAGGGATCATTCTGTAGATATATTCGATCCCTCTATACCAGACATTGCAAACTTTCTAGTATACTTGTTTGACGAAATCAAACTGCAGCCTGTTACTATAAAGGGTTATAGATGTATGTTATCTGATACCTATGCACATCATGATAGTTTACAAATTGGATCTAATGTCTCTTTATCGAAGTTGGTTAGAAACTTTTCGATAAATAGACCCAGAACTCTTAGATTAATTCCTAAGTGGAATTTAGCTTGGGTTCTTCTTAAATTGAAGGAAAAGCCATTTGAATCTCTTGGGACAGTAGATTTTAAATTCTTATCTTATAAGACAGCTTTTCTCTTAGCTTTCTCTTCTGCTAGAAGAGTCAGTGAGCTTCATGCACTATCGGTGGATGATTCTCATTATCGTAGTGTTGGGAACACTATCACCTTCACTACTAATGTGGGTTTTTTAGCTAAGAATCAGGCTCCTAATAAATATCCGGAACCTATTGTTATTAAGGCTCTTCCGTCTTCAGACGGGCGTAGGCCTTTACTCTGTCCTGTTAGAGCACTACGTATCTATAAACAGAGATCTCAGTTTATCAGAAAGGGACGGAAACGTTTCTTTCTGTCTTTGATGCCTAATAGAAAGGACATTTCAGTCCATTCTATTGCTAGATGGATTCAGTTAACTATCCGTACTGCTTATGAAGATTTATCTTCTTCTCAGCAGTCTGTGCTTAAGATTTCTGCTCATGAAGTAAGAGCTCTTTCTACTTCCTGGGCTTATGCTAATAGTGTTGCTATTACAGATTTAATGAAGGCTGCTTATTGGTCTCAGCCATCCACATTTACAAATTTTTATCTCAGAAATATTGAGTCCATTTCTGGAGACCTGCATTGTTTAGGTCCGTTATCTGTTGCTCAGAATGTCGTCCACGAAACAGTTGCAACTATAGTTATGCAGGCTTTCTGTTCCGGCAGTGACTCCGTCCGGCTGCCCTCTTCGCTCTTCGCTCTGGGCTATTTGACCCAGGGCAAGGGGAAGGGGGGGGGGGGGGGGGTGTTCCCTTAGGTCACCTGCTTCATAGTGAAAAGCAAGGGAATGCCTCCTCCAAGTCAGTATTTCTGAGTCGCTTCCGGGATGGTTTTAAAGTGTAATATTAATGTTTAATTTCATTCATGTCTTATTTTTAAAGTGTAGCTCGGTGTGAAGCATTTGTATATGTCAAGTGTCAAACGGGCTTTAATATACAATACTCGGACACTTTTAAATGACTATAAAGAGTCTCAATTCTCTGGACTACTTTATTTATTGGCTTGCTTTAAAAATAATTAGTATAAGGGTTATACTGGATGTTAAAAGAGAACATGAATGTTATTGTGCTCAATTATTAAGGGTAGTGTATCTTTCTAATTTAATATTAAATAAGAAAGATACATGTAAAGCCTAATACTCCTTTTCTCCTTAAGGGGTTACCTCTTTACTATATAGTTGAGCTTATTGGATTTTCCTCTATGTCCTAGGCCCTCCAGCCTGTTTACTATTCAGCTAAGTCTGGGTCATTGGTACAGTATAAAAATGTTAAAAAATTTATAGTAATTTATATATTTTTTATACTTACCAATGACCCAGACGGGGATGGCCCTCCCTGGAGTTAGGAACTCTTGCCTCCCCGCTGAGTACATAGCGCTGACCAGGCACTGCCAGTGAGAATGATAATTGGCGCCAATTTCGGGACGTCTGCGTCACTGCGCATGCGCAGTAGAGGCGTAGTATGGAGGTCCTTTAGGACATGATTTCTTTTTGTTTTGGATGCAAATTTTGGGGATTGGGGGGCAAAATTTGTGTTTGGCCCTGGTTTTGTTAGAGTTAGCACCAGCTAAGTCTGGATCATTGGTAAGTATAAAAAATATATAAATTACTATAAATTTTTTAACTTTCAAGATATATTATAAGTTATCTCGGGCAACATCCAGGGTACATGGAGATTTAATACCTGGATGTCGGTTTTCAACCATGAGGCGCAAGCCGAATGGTTGAGAAAGAGACATCCAGGTATTAAATCTCCATGTACCCTGGATGTTGCCCGAGATAACGATTTTTTCCCACCTCCTAACACAGAAATAATGCCGAGATGTAAAATATGATCCCACATTAAGACTTAGGCGATGAAGTTTAAACCCAAAGTGCAAAAGTATATTTGCGAACCCGATTCAATCTGTTCAGTTCTCATTGAATATGACAGCCAGCAAATGCTTCTACTCATAGGGCTGCAACGATGTTTTTTAATTTGTATTAGTATTCACTACAATACGACAATAAGTTGGATATAACTTAACAGTTCTAATAGGAATTTCTGCAACCGATGTGACCCAGTCGGGGTCAAAGGTTATTTTTATCACCCGGATGTTTCTTGAGTGACAAACGGGGAACAACGGCGCGCGCTCTTATCACCCGCATGTTTGAAGATAGCCGATACCATTGCAATTTGTTTCGGTCGCGTTGACCAATCAGAAGACGCGATGCTTACTAATACAGGGACAATGATTTTTAGTCGAGTTGTGACGAAGTCAAACTCGACTTATAGTTTGGTGAATGGCGGGCGGGCGTAAACAATTTGTTTCCGGGTGATAACTTGATAATGGTTCGACCCACGTTCATGAACCTTCATAGGTAGATTGGCATCGATGAGAGGAAGAAACCTATTTATTTTGGTCGGGCTTGGTCCAAGGCCAAGGTCACAAGTGACCTTGAACATAGTAAATTGTAAACAATTGGTTTCTGGATGATAACTTGACTATGGTTCAATCCACATTCATGAAACATCATATGCAGGTTGGCCTTCGTGAGAGGAAAAACTCTATTTATTTTGGACTCGCTAGGTCAAAGGCCAGGGTCACAGTGACCCTGAACATGTATATCAAAACAATTAGTTTCCGAATAACTTGATAATGGTTCGACCCACGTTCATGAAACTTCATAGGTAGATTGGCATCAGTTGGAGGAAAAACCTTATATATTTTGGACTTGCTAGGTGAAAGGTCAAGGTCACAGTGACCTTCAACATAGTAAATCGTAAAGAATTGGCTTCCAGATGATAACTTTATAATGGTTTGACCCACATTCATGAAACTTCATAGGTCGTTTGGCCTAGGTGAGCAGATGACCCCTACTTATTTTGGACTCGAAAGGTCAAGGTCACAGTGACCTAGAACATAGTAAATCGGAAACAATTGGTTTCCAGATGATAATTTGACATTGGTCCCACGCACATTCATGAAACGTCATAGGTAGGTTGGCATTGGCACAAGAAAGAGCCCTATTTATTTTGGAATTACTAGGTCAAAGGTCAAGGTCACAGTGACCCTTCACATAGCAAATTGTAAACAACTGGTTTCCGGACAATAAGTTGATAATGATTAAACCCACTTTTGTGCTGTCACAACTCGACATTGGATCGGTGATCCTATCGGCATTTTTATGTGTACCCATACTATGTATGGTACACATAATGCCGGCATCTGGGGTGACCATCCGTCGTTCGTCCATCCTTTGTCCGTCCATCTGTCTGTCCGTCTGTCCGTCCATCCGTCCATCTGTCTGTCTGTCCGTCCGGTGTCTGTATCCATTTCTTTGGCATTCGATAACTTGAAAAATATTGCTTGGATTGTCAAGTTACTTTATATTTGTGTTCAGGTTACTGATGTGCCGAGCTGTATAGTTTTTGGTGTAAATCGGATAATTTGATCCTGAGATATTAACCCTTTGTCCTTCAAATTGAAAATTCCTCCAATCCCTTTGGCATTCGATAACTTGAAAAATATTGCTTGGATTGTCAAGTTACTTTATATTTGTGTTCAGGTTACTGATGTGCCGAGCTGTATAGTTTTTGGTGTAAATCTGTTATTTTGATCCTGAGATATTAACCCTTTATCCTTCAAATTGAAAATTCCTCCAATCCCTTTGGCATTCGATAACTTGAAAAATATTGCTTGGATTGTCAAGTAACTTTACATTTGTGTTCAGGTTACTGATGTGCCGAGCTTTATAGTTTTTGGTGTAAATCTGATAATTTAATCCTGAGATATTAACCCTTTATCCTTCAAATTGAAAATTCATCCAATCCCTTTGGCATGAGATAACTCAAAAAATATCAATCCGATTGTCATGTTACTTTTTATATTTATTCAGGCTACTGATGTACTGTGCTGTATATATAGTTTTTTATGTAAATCTGATAATTTGATCCGGAGATATTAACCCTTTATCCATCAAATTAGACACTCCTCCAATCCATTTCTGGATGTACCCATACCATGTATGTTGTACATAATGTCGGCATCCATAGTGGCCCTCCTTTATACAGTTTTCTACTAGTTGCGCGTATGGGTACACATCTGACGATTTCATCGGCCTATTTTTTTTTTTAATACCGACACCGATATTCTGTTTCGAATACCGTGCAGCCCTAATCGTAATGCTGTAATTACATTCAGTAATTTTATTTTCAGTTCGCACATTGTTTAGGCCTAAGAAAGTTTAAAATCTGTTTCTCAGACCCTTCCGCCAGGTCCTTTTGGCTGCCGCATGCTCTCTTTTTATAACCAAAGTCAACTTAAAAATAAAAACATATTATTACCTAAGGTAATGAAATTGATAAATTTTTACCGGGAGTGCAACAAGGCTTTGCAATGCTCTAGTACTCAAGGGATGAAATACATCAACACCCATGCTATTCTGTAGATTTTGAGGTCTAAAACATAAAACAAACCAAGAACATGTACTTTTGTTGGCAAAGAAATAATTACAATAATAAAAAACAAAATAAAAAAAACGCCCACCCACATGCAATTTTACAAAAAATTGCCTGAGAAACAGAAGATCTACTTTGTGGGGCTTTATTGTGTAGTTAATATTCGTGTCTGTTCTTTGTGCAACAAGGCTTATCACGTTACAATTTAATTTTCTTTTTTTATATCCGATGTACTTGCATATGTTTGGTCGAGGTGAATTTTTCATTAACTCGATGAACATTTTTTCTGTCGTATGAATATTTTTGCTTTGTTCCGCTCTTTTGTCTAATAAAATATGGACGTGTCCAAAGGGCTCAGTTGAGGCCTAAAAAGTTAAAACTCTGTTTTTCAGCACCCCCCCCCCCCCCCCTCCGCATAACTCTCTCTTTATAACCAATGCAAACTTAAAAAATAAAAATTAAACGGTTGATATTTTATCCAAGTTAATAAAATTGATAAATTGTCCCTTGAGTACAACAAGGCGTTGCAATGCCTTAGCATTGCAAAGCATTATTGCACTCGAGGGAGGAAATACACCACAACACATGCTATTTTGTACATTATGAGACCTAAAACAAAACAAACCAAGATCATGGCAAATAAATAATTATAAAAATAAAATAAAAGGCCGCCCGCCCACATGCAGTTTTACAAAGAATCGTCTGAGAAACGAATCTCCTTTGTGGGGCCTAAACTGTAATTGTTACAGGTGATCTGTTAGTATTCACGTGGGCTGTTCTCGCTGATATTTCAATTCAGTTCTCGAGAACGCGTGTTAGGCTAAGTTGAAAATACTAAAACTTTCCAAAAAAATCTACAGGGATTTCGGCGGCAAGGGTACATTATATTATAAACAAACACTCTAAATTACCTTATAACAGTTGAAATGAATTATCTGCATCTTTATCGGAGACTTGGAAGTACGATTGTGGGACGGGTGTGTTATGTTTGTACGAAGCGCTTCTTATGTGTTGGGATTACAAAATGAGAAGAAAAATTGGCATTTATTACTCATCTCACGACTTGGATTGAGAGGCCTGGCCTGGCAAAGTTAAGTGTTGTGGGCAGGGGTACAGAACAAAATATTTTTCTGCTGCCAAAGCAGCAGAAAAATACTCCCTTTCTTCATTTCACCATGTTTTGGGTTAAGTGTTATTCCTCATAGGTGAAGGTACAAGGTCTTCCCCGAGATAAAAAGGCATTTCGTGCCAATTGGAGCACCCCGAGTACTTTTGAACGTTTAATTACTCAAAAATAAATGGTACGACTGTTGAAAATTGCTCAAGAAATATCAGGGTACATGAAAAAGTTTTAAGGATTTCATGCATGAATGCATATAAGGTTGACATTTTTCGGGAAGTGTGGGAGCGAGTCCCCTCGTGACAACGCTGCTGAATGAACCGTATCTACGATGTCAGTATATCCAGGTACACATGTGAGATGAAATAATTTATGCAATGAGACGCATAAATTGGATATGTACAGTACAGCCGCCGTGGTATAGTCACTTTCCATGGGTGGGCAATATTTCCACGGACACAATAATATCGATTTCCAGACACTAAAATTATAGGAATCATCACTCAATATTTATTGCCGACACGTGTGCGGAAGTCTGTTAGTCTGGCAGTCTGCGAGTCTGTTCACATTTTCATTTAGCACAGGCTACACCCCGTAGTTCTTGTCTGATCGTCACGAAGTTTCATATGAAGATTTGGGGTCATGACTAGATGAGAACGTCCCCTTTTGGTCGCGATCGGTCAACCGGTATGGCTGCCCGATCCCGAAAACCATTAGCACAGTCTACAGGTCGTATTTATGATTTCATTGTAACTTGGTAGCACGCCTCTGCATAATGCCTAGATGAGAACGTCCCCTTTTGGGCATGATCTGCCCAAGCCCGAAACCCCAAAACTTTTAGCACAGTCTGCAGGTCATATTTAATATGGGGGATTCCGTTGTAACTTGGTAGGATGACTCCGTATGATGTCTAGATGAGAACATCTCCATTTGGTCGCGATCTGGCAACCATGACGACTGCCCGAGCCCAAAACCCGAAAACCTTTAGCACAGTCTACATGTCACATTTATGGAGGGATTTCATTGTAACTTGGTAGGTTGACTTCATATAATGTCTAGACGGGAACGTCCCCTTTTGGACGTGATTGGGCAACTGTGACGGCTACAGGGGCCCGAAGCCCGAAAACCTTGAGCACAGTCTACAGGTCATATTTATGAAGGGATTTCATTGTAACTTCGTAGAATCACTCCAGATAATGCCCAGATGAGAATGTCCCCTTTTGGTTGCGATCATTTAACCATGATGGCTGCCCGAGCCCGAATTCCGAAAGCGTTTTGCACAGTGTACAGGTGAAATTTATGAACGGGTTTCATTGCAACTTGGTAGGTTGACTTCATATAATGTCCAAATGAGAACGTCCCCTTTTGGACGCGATTGGGCAATTGCGGCGGCTTCAGGGGCCCGAAGCCCGAAAACCTTTAGCACAGTCTACAGGTCATATTTACGAAGGGATTTCATTATAACTTGGTAGGATGACTCCAAATAATGTCTAGATGAGAACGTCCCCTTTTGGTTGCGATCATTCGACCATGATGGCTGCCCGAGCCCGAAAACATTGAGCTCAATCTACAGGTCATATTTATGAATGGATTTCATTGTAACTTGGTATGCTGACTTCATATAATGTCTAGATGAGAACGTCCCCTTTTGGACGCAATTGGGCAACTGTGACGGCTACAGGGACCCGAAGCCCGAAAAATATTAGCACAGTCTGCAGGTCGTATTTATGAAAGGATTTCATTGCAACTTGGTAGGATGCCTCTGTATAATGCCTAGATGAGAACGTCTCCTTTTGGTCATGATCTGTCAAACGTGATGGCTGATCAAGCCCGAAACCCAAAACTTTTAGCACAGTCTGCAGGTCATATTTAATATGGAGGGATTTCATTGTAACTTGGTGGGATGACTCCGTATGATGTCTAGATGAGAACTTCCCCATTTGGTCGCGATCTGTCAACCGTGAAGACTGCCAGAGCCCCAAACCCGAAAAACTTTAGCACAGTCTACAGGTCATATTTATGGAGGGATTTCATTGTAACTTGGCAGGTCGACTTCATATAATGCATAGATGAGGACGTCCCCTTTTGGATGTGATTGGGCAACTGTGACGGCTACAGGGGCCCGAAAACATTTAGCGCGGTCTACAGGTCATATTTATGGAGGGATTTCATTGTAACTTGGTAGGATGACTCCAAATAATGTCTAGATGAGAAAGTCCCTTTTGGTCGCGATCATTCAACCTTGATGGCTGCCCGAGCCCAAAACCTTTAGCCTTGTCTATAGGTTGTATTTATGGAAGGATTTCATTGTAACGTATTAGGTTGACTCCATATAATGCCTAGATGATGACATCCCCTTTTGGTCGTGATTGGTCAAATGTGACGGCTACAGGGGCCCAAAGCCCGAAAACCTTGAGCACAGTCTACAGGTCATATTTATGAAGGGCTTTCATTGTAACCTTGTACGATGACCCCAAATAATGTCTAGATGAGAACGACACCTTTTGGTTGAGATCATTCAGCCTTGATGGCTGCCCGAGCCCAAACACCTTTAACATAGTCTATAGGTTGTATTTATTGAAGGATGTCATTGTAACTTGTTTGACTCCATATAACGCGTAGATGATGACATCCCCTTTTGGTCGTGATTGGTCAACTGTGACGTCTTCAGGGGCCCGAAGCACGAAAACCTTGAGCACAGTCTACAGGTCATATTTATGAAGGGCTTTCATTGTAACCTTGTAGGATGACCCCACATAATGTCTAGATGAGAACGTCCCCTTTTGGTCGCGACCATTCAGCCTTGATGGCTGCCTGAGCCCAAAACCCCAAAACCTTTAGCATTGTCTATAGGGCGTATTTATGGAGGAATTTCATTGTAACTTGTTTGGTTGACTCCATATAATGCCTAGATGATGACATCCCCTTTTGGTCGTGATTGGTCAACTGTGACATCTTCAGGGGCCCAAAGCCCAAAAACCTTGTGCACAGTCTACAGGTCATATTTATGAAGGGATTTCATTGTAACTTCGTAGGATCACACCAGATGATGCCCAGATGATAACGTCCCCTTTTGGTCGCGATCATTCAACCATGATGGCTTCCCAGCCCAAAACCCGAAAATGTTTAGTACAGACTACAGGTCGTATTTGTGAAGGGATCTCATTGTAACTTAGTAGAATGACTCGGTATAATGTCGAGATGAGGACGTCCCCTTCTAGTTGCAATCGGTCAACCATCATGGCTTCACAGGCCTGAATCCCGAAAACCTTTAGCACAGTCTACAGGCCATATTTCTGAAGGGATTTCAATGTAACTTGATAGGACTCGTTTTGGAATAATTTCACTATAACTTGTAACTTTTGTTGAGATACGTTGACTGTGAGGAGGGCCACATACATTAACTGTGAGGTCCACATTAACCCACCCCTCAGCTCTTTAGTACAGTGCACACCTCATTATTTTTATTAAAAACATAGCATACAGGGAACAGAAATTAACATATTCCCAATTATCACAATTTTTGTCTTATTTCATAATCCTTTCATAAACAATGAACATTATCCTTTTCATCAAACGCAACACACAGACAAGTTAAGCTACATTGTCATTGACACTTTTATTATTTCCTGATAAACACATGCGTGGACATCACTGCCCACGCGTGGATAACGACCAGTCCACGGCGACTGTACTGTACTTAGCTTGTGTAAATTATTCGCTGGTCCGTTCAATTGAACTGCTGCAAAATGCGCGTTAAACGCGAGCTATGCTTGTTCAAAGTGCGTGATGTCTCATTGGAAAACTCACTGTTCAGTAAAATCTGAACCATATGGCAGTTTTGTTAATTTCAGATCCTGGTTTTATCATCTGTTGATTTTCTTTTTTAATTTGTAGCAAGCAAATCGCGATTTACAATTTCATAACTTTTTGGACGCTTGCATTGAACTACTGTATTCCGGCAAGGGGAATGGAATAAGTATTAACATCAAGTTAGGAGGGTCTACTGCTTTTTTTGTTTACATGATTACCTGTATTAAGTGCAACCGTCATGAGACTGATAGGTGACACACCCATAAAAACAAACTGTCATACTATCAGTTGAATTAATTTGCCCAAAGAATGCAACACATAAGCTCTTATTCCTAATCTGTGCTCCCCAACCCCCGATAACTTTTCTCTTACTTGAAACAAGTATATTGCCCCCAGAGCGCCCTTATCTATGAATATATAGGTCTAAAGTGCAATACGCTGTGTTGTTGAACACCGTGATGTTTGAATAGGACAAGCAGAGCTAATTTCAAAAGTCATCTTCCCAATCGCATAGTGTAATTTTATTTATATCGGCAAATGTCAATATATTTTACGCTCTATCTTTCATGTGGTCCCTCAGTTCTGCTACATCTAATGATACCAACATACCTCCATTCCTGAAGTTCATTCCTACTCTTCGTTAAACAATGGTGACCTCAACCAGGAGTAAACGAACAACAAAAATTGAGACCTTCTTCAACAAAAAGGACAATAGCCTCTTTATTCCAGTCTGTTGTACCTAATGGTTTTAAATTTTTTTTATGTGACCAGTTACTGAAAGAATGCGGTAGCTGACTTTCAGCAACAGTTCTTTCCGATTCATGCCAGGTGAGTAGCAGATGCACATGCTCATTAATTCAGGTTCTGTGCCTTACAGTAACCTTTATTTTGGTGTATAATATGCCCGTGCTTATCAAAGATAAGTCTAAATTGAGTATCAAGAAGTTGTGCCAAAATATGTTCTCCTTCTTTGGATATAATATTAATAATATAGCACGTACATTTCGTGACCATACCGTTTAAACTGATTACCCTAAAAGTCGGTTATCAAATTGTTACATCTACAAATACATCCCGTGGCCTTAAATAGAATATATAATTAAGCAGTAGTAGGACTAGATTCGTGGCTCTGGCAATTTATCAGTACGTCAACAGTTCTCATTTCCGACCTGTTGACAGCAGCGAGATATGTTTGGGTCAAGAGTGTAATTTAAAACCGACGTGAACTTTGCGATCAAGGTTTTTTTCTAATAGGCCTACAAATACACATACCAACATATATCGCTGATCGCTAAACAAGTGGATCGCTGAACGCTCATTAGCCACATATAGAAAAGTCGCCATCTCGAGGGGTGGGGTGGGGGGGGGGGGGGGGGGGCAGATTTTGCTATAGATAAACACTGCTCTATTACAAAAAAAATCTTGAAGGTTATCAATTTCGCTTTTCAAAAACTATACTTTGATGTCTGTGAAAAATGAATATGTTGATGTGCATATTTCTCACCGAAATGCAGAGTGTATTTTCGTTATTACTGACAGAAAGGGGGAGGCCCTAGATTTGAAGGCTGATGTCGTGTTACTAGCCTTCGTGTCCGATACGAGGTCACGAGGTAACCCTGGCTGTTGAAGGTGTCGTCAAACTCCAACAAGTAAATAAATACTAGTCTTCGTACTAGGTAAACGCCGTGGAGTTTCATGATGTGAAAGCTGTTATGCTGTGACTGCAGTCACATCATAGCAGATTTCACGTCATCAAACGTCGATTGGGAGGAGTTATGGGGTTGATTGACTTGACCCCGTCTTGTTGTGTTTACCAGGTTGAGTTTTAGCTGATGTTCCACCAATCCAGTTCTGTAGAGATCAGCGGCATTTGTGCACACGGGTGAGAAATATATATTAATAACATTAATTTTGAATTATACAGACAATTAGTGAGACATCGGTTCAACGGACACACTTCTGAAACAAGTCGGTCTTGTTTTCGGTGATTATGTGTCTCATTATCAGTGTTAGCCTCTGTTTTGCTAAACGCGCGGACTGTGTTGTGCTGTTGGTTGTCGCGTGGTGGCCCTCGTATCGCCTCTCGAGATGAGATAAATTTATTTAATCCTTCGTTGCAGGAAATTCAAGACAGAACGATGGACATACAGCAAGTCATAGATTTATTTGGCAAATTCCTCTGTTTGTTGCTGTAAATAGATGTATTCGTCCATACATGTAATATTAACACTGGTGAAAAGACATAAAATCTAGTGGTTTTTGTGGTTGATCAGTCTCCATGACATGAATTCGCCCACAACTTTAAGGAAATGACAGGTAAACAACCAAGCTGGCTATTCCATCTCCTTGTAATTTTTGCACCTCGGAACCATTTGTTTATCGTTTACATCATGATTTTGTACCTTCCACATTGTTTATTTTTTGTTGTATATTTTGAACGGTGCACTTATTGCAGAATAAAATATTGATTACGAACTAATGGTAGAGTATCTGATGAAAATCATTCTTTTGCAGGGATGTAGGAATCACGTCGAACTGTGCCGTTGGGTGTGTGTGTGTGTGTGTGTGGGGGGGGGGGGGGGTGATGACCCATTTGCCTTAATGGTATGGTAGGCAAACAATACACAAAACTATGTTTGGGACTAATGACCTTCTCCATTCAGAAAGGTAATCACTTGTGTATCAAATGTCTGCCCGGCAGAGATCGCGCTGTCGGGTGCCAATTTACCCAATTGCACTAAATTTGATTTGGCACCCAAAAATCTTCGCTGGTTAAAATTCAGGCACCAAAAAAGTTTCTTTCACTTCTGAAGGAAAGTCATTGAAGCAAAGTAAAGCGCGATCGACGACCACACACCAAAACAAAATTTTATTACTTCTTTTGTCAATTAGATGTTAGAACATGTGTTTGGACAAACTTCCAACGTTAATTGTCATTGAGTTTCTTCAATAAAACATTGTAGATTATACCCCCGCGGAAACCCCGGGAAGTGAAGTAGTGCTTGTTTACTGTGGTAAACAAGCTCTGTTTGACTGGTAAAATAGGACCCAGTCACTAATGCTTGGGGGGCGAGTCCTCTAAAATTGGCAACATAGGGTATAAACGATTGACTGACCTTGACTTTATCTCCATGTTGTGGTCATGATTAGCCATTGTGTAAAGTGTGTGACCTTAAACACCAATAAATAAATAAATAAATAAATAAATAAATATTGTAGATTATAAACTTTATAATAGCAGCATTTAATTAGATAAATACTTCACACCATCGCGACTCGCTCGCGCGAGTATGAAATATTGGTGTCTTCCCACGAAGCCAACATTTTGAATTTTAGGGTAATCAGGTAAGATTAAAAATGTTGTCTGAGAGGGAATTAATGTTATGGAGAACAATAGGCGCTAATCCCCAATTAAGCTATACTCTGTTTCACATTTTTACCTGGTATCCAAAGAAGTTTCTCGTAGAAAGTGACCAGGTATATTTAAAATGAATAAACCTTTATCCACTTACACTTTCTAAGAATTCTTTCTCTACAATTTATTTTTAATATACCTGCCTGGTCTTCTAAGAATTCTCTCATAGAAAATTTTGAGGAAACCAGGTATATTTAAAATAAATTGTATTTAAAATAAATAAACCTTTATCAACAGCAGTAGACACAGAAACACTGAAGGTGAAGTAGAATGGAGGACTCTACAATTTATTTTAAATATACCTGCCTGGTCTTCTAAGAATTCTCTCATAGAAAATTCTGAGGAAACCAGGTATATTTTAAATAAACTGTAGACTTCCCAATTCTACACCTTTATCAACAACACTGAAGGTGAAGTATAACACAAATTTTAGTCTGAATGCACTAAATCCGAAGCCTTATCAGCATATCTCATAATGTCAATTTCTCCCATTTGAAGGCGGGTTTTCAACAAAGAAAGACGAAAATCCAGTTGTCGGTATTTTCTTTTCTTGGGGTGCGGTATTCCCCCAGCTTGCAACTGAATAAATTTGGCTTCATTTGTTGCCTGGATTTGTTTTAATAAAGTCAACAAAGAACATATATTTGGATGTGAATGCCGACACAATTTGTTTATCGTGCTGTGCCATCCTTCAACGTCGTTTGTCGTACGGGCACCGTCATTGTCCTAATGGTTCCATCTCTCTAAGGGTGAACCTTCAACCCATGTCTCGGTTACATAATCTGTGAAATGACCCACTTCTGCGCTATTGTCGCCATTGCTCTCCGGAGCATTGAACCACACATCCTCAACTTGGTGGATTGGAACTAAGGGAAGAACTGCTGCTCGACGCACTAGCAGTTTTATGTTCTCATCATTTCTGTATCTTGCAGCCAGCCCAATGGCCTGTGTTTTTCTTCATATACACTGCGTAAAATGAAAATAACATCCATTTGGTGAAATTGAAGGATAGACAGCGACCACTGCATTTCTTGCTGCTACCTCAAAATCCATTAGAAGTGAAAACAATTCAATAAAAATACTGATAAATGTGTTAAACAGTTGACCGTCAAAAAGCACCTCTGTTTTTACTAACTTTTGTCAAGTTGAGCTAAAATCGGCCGATGGCACTCTGGCGACAAAATGTCTATCGGAATTTCAGTGTTGAATTAGTTCGCCCAAGTGGCATCCCTTACGACTACTGGCGGGTTTTTTCCGTGACAAATTGTCCGTTTACGCTTGAAATAGTTGTTCATTTTTAGCTTAACTTGACAAAGTCAAGATAAGATATTGCCATAACGCGTGCGGAAGTCTGTTAGTCTGTGAATCTGAGTCGGTGAGTCTGTTAACATTTTCCTTTAGCACAGGCTACACCCCGTAGTTCTTGTCTGATCGTCACGAAATTCATATGCAGGTTTGGAGTCATGTCGAGATGAGAACGTCCCCTTTTGGTCGCGATCGGTCAACCGGTATGGCTGCCCGATCCCAAAACCCGAAGACCATTAGCACAGTCTAGAGGTGGTATTTATGAAGGAATTTCATTGTAACTTGGTAGGATGCTTCTGGATAATGCCTAGATGAGGACGTCCCATTTTGGTCATGATCTGTCAACCGTGATGGCTGCCCAAGCCCGAAACCCAAAAACAAACTTTAACGCAGTCTGGAGGTCATATTTAATATGGAGGGATTTCACTGTAATTTGGTAGGTTGACTCCGGATGATGTCTGGATGAGAACTTCCCAAAACCCGAAAACCGTTAGCACAGTCTACAGGTCATATTTATGGAGAGATTTCATTGTAACTTGGTATGTTGACTTCATATAATGTCTAGATGAGAACGTCCCCTTTTGGACGTGATTGGGCAACTGCGACGGCTACAGGGGCTCGAGGCCCGAAAACCTTTAGCACAGTCTACAGGTCATATTTATGAAGGGATTCCATTGTAGCTTGAAAGATGACTCGTTTTGGAATAATTCCACTGTAACTTGGTAACTTTCGTTGACATACGTTAATTGTGAGGGCCACATACATTAACTGTGAGGTCATATTAACCCACCCCTCCGCCCTTTTGTGCAGTGTACACGTCATATTATTTTTATTAAAAACATAGTATATAGGGAACAGAAATTAACGTATTTTCATTGTAGCTTGGTAGAATGACTCCAAATAATGTCTAGATGAGAACGTCCCCTTTTGGTCGCGTTCATTAAGCCTTTATGGCTGCCCGAGCCCAAAAACCTTTAGCATAGTCTATAGGTCGTATTTATGGAAGAATTTCATTGTAACTTGTTAGGTTGACTCCATATAATGCCTAGATGATGACATCCCCTTTTGGTCGTGATTGGTCAACTGTGACAGCTACAGGGGCCCGAAGCCCGAAAACCTTGAGCACAGTCTACAGGTCATATTTATGAAGGGATTTCATTGTAACTTCGTAGGATCACTCCATATGATGCCCAGATGACAACGTCCTCTTTTGGTCGCGATCATTCAACCATGATGGCTTCCCAGCCCAAAACCCGAAAATATTTAGTACAGACTACAGGTCGTATTTGTGAAGGGATCTCATTGTAACTTAGTAGAATGACTCGGTATAATGTCGAGATGAGGACGTCCCCTTCTAGTTGCAATCGGTCAACCATCATGGCTACACAGGCCTGAATCCCGAAAACCTTTAGCATAGTCTACAGGCCATATTTATGAAGGGATTTCAATGTAACTTGATACGATGACTCGTTTTGGAATAATTCCACTGTAACTTGGTATATTTCGTTGACATACGTTAACTGTGAGTGCCACATATATTAACTGTGAGGTCATATTAACCCACCCCTCCGCCCTTTAGTACAGTGTACACCTCATATTATTTTTATTAAAAGCAGCATACAGGGAACAGAAATTAACGTATTCCTAATTATCACAATTCTTGTCTTATTTCATAATCCTTTCATAACAATTGAACATTATCCTTTTCATCAAACACAACACACAGACAAGTTAAGCTACAGTGTCATTGACGCTTTCATTTAAAACCCGATCAATTTATTTGGATCAGGCGGCGAAGTACACACGTTCCCATCCTATTACCGTTTTGGCACCAAAACTTTTTGTTTGGCACCAAGGTATTCAGAATGACTGAAATGTGACACCAGGCAGTTTGTAGCCAACGTTAACACTGCTGACCGGTGGGGAGATTTCTTATATATGGAACCAAAAACATTCACTATTCTCGAGTTTGAAGGCCGTAGAATAGATCTGTCGTAGTTTCAAGTTAGCGCATTTCAGTCGTGAACTCTCCCTCAAATCCTGATTATCTGGTATCATCAGTCTTTTGGTGCAAATTTACATTGGCAAAGATGATATTGGTCCAGTTACTTTCCTTCTCCACCCTCTTCCCCCACACACGTTTTGCTCGCGTGTTTACCTTGTGGTTGGTCTGTCCCCGCGGGAACCCCGGGAAGAGAATCAGTGCCTGTTCACTGCGGTCAACAGGCTGTGTTTTACTGGTAAAATTGGACCCAGTCACCAGTGCTTGGGAGGTGCAAACCCTCTCTAAAATGGGCAGCATGGCTTATTAACGCTCACCCCGGTCTTGAGTTGATACTCATGTTGTGGTCATGATCAGCCATTGTGCAAAAATATGTGACCTTAAACACTAAATAAATAAATAAATAAATAAATAAATAAATAAATAAATAAATAAATAAATAAATAAATAAATAGGGTTGGTCTGTCTTGGTCATCATGTGAGGGAGGTCTGTGTCTGGTAGGAACCGTTCAAAATCCACGACGACTTTCACTAGACATTCTGGTGATGGCGTCTAGATTTTGGCGAACTCGACATTCCTATGTTTCCTAGGTGACTTATATCTGGTAGTAGTTTGCTTGTGTCATGCAGGATTGACCATCACATGAGGGTGGTCGGTGTGAGATAGGAGAGCACAGCACCCAGTAGCAAGGACGCATTGGAAAATTACTTCTCCTTGAATTACCCCCTCCTTCCCCGCAATTTCGCCAATTTTAACTCTTCAGAAGGGCCCATCAAGCATATGCAACCTATGTTTTCTTTAAAATGTTTTCAAAACCCTTCAGCGCCCTTTCTTTGGTAAAACCTAATGTTACTAATTCTTCACGCAATGTTGTACCGCTCTTATTAGATGCAAATCCCACAGTATGTCAGCAGTTTTACACGCTTTTCTTTGTATTACTAACAGATCTCCTGTATAGTCTGGTCTAAATATATGACAAAACCCCAGGAGGGTCGGTAGCTCCTCCCAACCGCCGCCCTTCCGTTATATCTATACCCCTGTTGTGGACAACATAGCAACTTCTCGCTCAACAGTTTCAGATATGAAAGACGGCAAGGGTGGTAAAATGTTATCTAATGCGCAATTGTCAGAATTGTGGCAGCACGATCAAAAAACACTTATTCCACTAATAAAATCAGTTTTCCAAGCAACAGATATGAAAATTAATACACGTATTGCATTTGAAAGCGATCTTTATATTGTCCCTTGTATTACTGCTTATTGATTTATTAATAAGTTGGATCAGAAAGATATTACCTGACAGTTAAACGTCAGAGACGAGTATCCTTTACAGATAAAGAACACAAATAGCGTAATAACACTTTATTAATCTATGAAAAATAGAAAAGTATTTTGGCAAATCTATTAAGGCGTTTAAACATTACAGTCACGATGCGAATTTGACAGGCCAGGGCTTATATTTCGACGAGAATCTGAGAATCGATTCACGCAAAGATTTGCGCAACAATACTAGTCAGAATCCATGTAGATTGTCGCTGCTAGAATTCGCCTGAAAAAATTGAGTCAAATTAACCCTTTACCTAACATAGCGGTAGCAAATTAATCAATGCAAAGCTAACATGACGCGAGATATCCTGCCTCGTTGTCGATGAAATTCTACCAAAATGGGTGTTATTGGAACCGGCTCAATTAGCCGGTTACAATGACATCCATATTTGAAAGGTTTTATTGGTAAATATCGTGTATTGTTTAAAAACTTCTGTCGGCGTTTAAAAACTTAAAAAGCTATTTTGGATAAAGAATTAACATGTGTTATCAGTATACAACAGGAGTTCAATCATGATGGCCTTATGGAATCATGGGGCACTCATACTAGGTATGGATTCTCGCAACCATTTTCACTAGAATCCAAATGGATTCTCCCGAATTTCTATGAAATATAAGCTCTGCAGGTGATGTCATAATATAGACATTATATATTTTTCTTCCTCTATTGCAATTTTGGCGTAGTGTAATGTCTGTTTGTTGAGCTTTACCTTGAAATAAAAATGTGTTGTTCTCTCATTGTGCTTGTACTGGATCTATGATGCAACCCTGAAAACGAGTCGAATCGCGATGAAATATTCTATAAAAGCACATTGGGGATATTACACTTCTATCTACCATTCAGGCAACAAAATGATTTCTTAAAAATAGTCGCCTGCAGACAAAAAAGTCAAGTCGCACTCAACACAACTTCCCCAAGTGTGCTTACATTTCTTAGTCTTTTACTTGGTGGCCAGTCACATACTGAAGAAGAGTTTGATGAATGTGGAGTGCATGATCCTGAACTGATCAGAAAAAGACGCGTCCTTAGTATTGTGCAAGACCTGGTTTTTAGAGTTTGTGGAAGGAAGAAAGCCCCTCCTAAGCATGTTGGGCTTGGATTGTCATTGCATGAGGCAACTAGATCCAAATAATCTTATAGACTTATTTCACAGGGTTGGGCATGTCATCGGTTATCAGCATATACTTCGGATAGACACTAGTATGGCAGAGACAACACTACAGAGTATGGATTTAGGAACTGGCACAGTGGTGCCACCTAATTTGGTAGCTGGCCGATTTCTTCACTTCTCTGTTGATAACATTGACATAAATGAAGGCACATTGGATGGTAAAAACACATTCCATGCCACTCACATGGCAGCATGGCAGCGAGGACCTCCCAAGTGCAATATCCTTGACAATATTGAGGCATCTAATGATACAACACTACAAGTTCCAGATGTTATGGAGAAAGTTACTGAAGTGAATTTTACACCATCTAGTGCTGAGCCTCAGTTTGGAGATGTCAAACTGCAATGGTTTCGGGCAGAAGATGATATGACAACACAAGCTGACACTGAGGTTGTAGATACAGCATTTCTGTACTCACGCAAGAGTGCACAACTAAAGTCATCGTGGACAAGTTTTAATCAGACCCACAGTGAGATCAATCCACCGAGAACAACAACAGGGTACATGCCAATAATTCAAGCCCCAACTCATGATCTTTCAACCATGAATACTGCTGTTGTCAGAGCTCTCCATGTGGCAAAGTCTCGGAACAATAAATATGTGGTTATAACTGTGGACCAAGCTCTATTCCCGCTGCTGATGGAATTAAAGTGGTGAGTTCCTGAGTATAACGATGTACTCATGCCTCGTTTGGGCGGCCTCCACATTTCCATGAATTTTTTGAAAGTACTGGGCCAACACATGTCAGGTTCTCGATTACAGCACATTTGGGAAGAATGGGCCTTTTGGGTCCAAATTCTGCTGAAAAGATTATGGATGGAAAATCGTATGCCAGAGGCACTAAAGCTCACAAGTTGACATGGCAAGTATTATGGAGACTGTTGCTACCAAACATTCAATGCTATCTGGAGACAAAAGATCTGAACATGGCACATAGACTTTCAAAAGCAGCAAAAGAACAAGATGTTGAGACTCTAATTACTGTACTTTGATCAGAAAGCTTTCTTAGGCAAATAAACCTTTTTTGAAGGCCCAAGACGATGATGTCCTTTTCAAGTTCTGGTGGCAATATCTGCATATTGTTTC
The DNA here is from genome assembly GCA_031216915.1 of Pictodentalium vernedei. Classification (NCBI taxonomy): domain Eukaryota; kingdom Metazoa; phylum Mollusca; class Scaphopoda; order Dentaliida; family Dentaliidae; genus Pictodentalium; species Pictodentalium vernedei. Next base: position 368,874,308 of record CM062290.1, on the reverse strand, counting down.
TATCTTGCTCAAGTCTACCAGAGCACCGCGCGAAGGTCTGTGGGATAAATACCTTGATGCATGGCGTGCCGTGCTACCATACTTTCACAGATATGACCACATCAACTATGCTAGGTGGGGGTAGAGTCTACTTGTCAGAGATGAACAAACTACCAGAGGAAGTAGCCAATGAATTCCACCAAGGGAACTTTGTGGTCAAAGGTTCTGACAACATTTTCAACCAAGTAGATCCAGACCACAGTCTAGAATGGCTGAATGGAATTGGGAAGCAAGCAGGTGGAATAATAGGCATTACAAAAACAAAATCTGCTCTATGTCGATGGGCACTTTCACACAATATGCGGGCGTGCGTGGCATTTCAAACCAGAGAAATGATTGACCTCCATATTGACAATGATCTTTCTCCAAATGAAGCCACCCCCAGCCGGATGAAGCGAGATAATCTCGACGAAGACCACATTCTTGAAGTTCTGAGAAGCTTTGGTGTCTTCGAAACAGCTCAGTCATGTAGTCAGCTTGTGAACATTGCGACTAAAGATGTTGCCTTATCAAACATACAAGACTCGCTCCTTAATGCCGAGAAACTTGGTAAGCAGCAGTTATTGGACTTTGTTTCGCAACGATTAATTGATAGGAGTCTCAAGCTCATGGATACAGTGCACAAGGCAAAGGCTTTAACATTTTCGTCCCTTTATGATGTACCAATTGATGTAGCTAGAGGAAAAACAGAGGTTCTAAAACCAGATAGGCAAATTTTTCAACGTCTGATTTCTGCATATCAAGCTGGCCGACCAGTGGATCTTGACAAAATTCTTCTTCCCATAAGTATTGCAGAAGGAAATGGATCCCTCAGATCAGGAAACAAAGCAATATTGGCGGATGTACTGACCGAGGATATGAATTGTTCTGCTGAAATTAAAATACCCAATGACGAAAATTCATGCTTGGTTATAGATGGACAGGCCACTGTTGTGCTTTTGGGGAGCCCAGTGAAGCAAAGACATTGAGTGATTATGCGGACAGATTTGTCAATCACATTCTTATGATTGGAAAAAGGTTTGACTGCATTGATGTCACTTTTGATCATTATAAGGACACTGGTACCTCAATTAAAGATGGTACAAGAGAAAAAAGAAAGAAAACGTTTCGACCAATTCGACGTCTGATAGAAAACAGAGACGTTCCTTTGCCCTCTAATTGGAACGACTTTTTGACATTATCGGAAAACAAAACAGACCTCTCTGCATTTCTTTCTCGTGAAATCATCAGATTAGTACCAAGTAGTAAGACTGTCGTCGTTGCTGGGGGCTAGAGATGGAGGTAAAAAGTCAGCGATCCTGAAGTCGATGTAAGCATGTTGAAATCTGATCACGAAGAGGCAGACACGAGAGTAATTCTCCACTGTATTCATTCAGCTGCTGAACACACCGTCGTATCAGCAAGTGATACGGACATCACCATTCTTCTTCTAGCTCACTTCAACAAAATGCAATGTGAAACCCTCTGGCTAAAAGCAGGAACATATAAAAAGCCTGAGTATATACCTATTCATTAAATTTTAAAAACACTTGAATCGCAGCAATATGTTCTCGACGCCATACTTGCTTTCCATGCAATCACCGGTTGTGACACAGTGTCATACTTTTTGGGACACTCAAAGAACACATCATGGGATGTGTTTTTGAAGAACCATGAACTGCTGGAAGCAATCGGAAAGTCTGAGACATTGTCTGAGGAAGACGCTCGCAAGGCACAGGCCTTTATTTGTCGCATCTACAAGATTCCGTATGACACCTATGACAAAGGACGCATGCACCTATTCTGTAAATGTAAACATCCAAAGGCCTTACCCCCTACAGGCGATGCAGTTCAATTTCACATCCAAAGGACAAACTATCAAACATTTCTATGGAGGCAGGCTAATGTTTTTGTTCCCATATAGCCATCGCCAACCTCTTCCGGCTGGAAAGACTGTGATGGAAAACGTAAGCCCATATTCACCAGCCTTCCTCCTGTACCAAAAGCATGCAGGGAAATTGTTTTCTGTGGATGTACAAAGGGTTGTGTATCTAAAAACTGTTCATACAAAAAGGCAGATAACCTGCTCTGCTGTGCAGCTTGCAAGTGTTCTGATGCTCCAGTGCCCTGCACAAACCTGAAATAATCCTATGCCTTAGTTGTTTTCTATACTGACAATGCACATTTGTCATGGGAAAATCCCTCAATGGTCTCTGATCCATTTGCCCAACAAACATCCACCCCACCCCGGGATGGGGTACAATGTCTGTGGGGCAAGTAGGTCAAAGGTCATTAACCAATTCTTCTGTGTATCATGAAATGATGAGGGTTAGATGTGTTCTGTACTGACCATTATTCGGGGAAAATGCTCTATGACCTTTGACCCATTCGCCCTTACACATCTCATACCCCGCTCTTCAGTGGGACATAGTACCTATGGGGCAAGTAAGTAAATTGTGATTGGGAAACCTTGCATATAACTATTATTATGCCTTTCAAGAGCGAAAAATCACGAATAGAGTTCTGAATCTGAAATTTGTAATTTTATCTGAAAACCCAACCGTTTTCTAGAAAACAAGGTTTTTAATTTTCTTTCAATATACATTTCCATGTAAGTTAAAAGATGCAATCTGCAGAATACAACTTATCCGTCACTACTTTTGTTTTTCGTTTCATTTATTACATAGAAGGTTCAAAATTGTAAAAATTAAGAAAAAATACAAAAAATTGAACCTTATGACCTTTGACCTTTATTTTGATCCCTTGAATGGCAAAACTGTGCCGGGTAACACCCCTAGTCGTTTTCAGCACTTAAAAATCTTGAAGAAAAAGAGTGTTATCTGCTTTTCTTCAAAAATGCTTCATGCGTTCACTTTTTCTGAAAACTGTACTAGTCTAATACCTGGAATTACCTCATGAGTGTGGATCTGAAAGTTTTTTATTTTTCACGAGCTCTTGCGCGAGTGAAAAGTAATTCTTTCAGGTCCACACGCCTCGGCACACGACGTCGCCATGAACGTAGCCTTCAAGGAACGATTAGCAGATCTTTGTTATTGTTTTTAACCCTTTACCCAACGCAGACGATATCAAAATTTATTATTTTAAAAACCATTTTTTTTTAAATTTTTCAAAAAAATTCAACAAAACCATATCATGTGACCCCTCGTTGGAACGAGATCGACGAGCTCGTTCCAACGAGGGGTCACATGATATGGTTTTGTTGAAAGTTTTGGAAAAATAATATTTTTTCAACTACTGAATTTGCATATTACGCATAAAATAAAAAGAAAATCTACTCTATTTTAGCGAATATCGCGAATTATTTCATTCGTGTGGACATTGCTCGGTATTTTTTCATTTGTTTCAATTCTTGTTTATCATTTTCCAATTCTTTTATTTCAGAGTTGTTCGTTTGACAACATTGCTTATCATATTTAGAAATTTATAAATCCTTACAATCCAAACATTTTAATAAAAGACGGAAGAGTGTTAACTTTGTAATAAACCTCCCAAGGGCTAAAAAGCATTGATACTTATACAGCCGGATTGCTGCAACGTGAGCAAAAACGTCGCCACTGAAGCCGCCCCACTCCTAAGATGCCGTCAAGCGAATCAACGCGATAACCCCTCCCAATCCACGCCGTTTGATGACGTGAAAGCTGTTACACTATAGAGTAACAGCTTTCACCTCGTCAAACACATGGCGCCCTACCTTGCCTAAAACAGGGTTCGTACAGGTGCTTGAAAGTGCTTGAATTAAAAAATCGAAATTCCAGGGCCTGGAAAGTGCTTGAAAATCATATCTCCATTAGTCAAGTCCTGGAAAGTGCTTGAAAAATATGTAATGTCAATGATCTAGCGTGTTATGAAAAAACATTGCTTAAATAACTTGCATAATTGCATAGATTAACAATGCATAAAGTCGGTGTTTTTTATAAAAAAAAAACAAAACAGAGCGCGCCTCCTTAACCCTTTACCTAACACGAAAAGCAGACGACACTTGCAAACAGAATTCTTGAATACCTATTTTTTTGTCATTTTTTGTCTCAAAAACATAGGTTATGACCCCTCTTTGGAACGAGCTCATCGAGCTCGTTCCAAAGAGGTGTCATAACCTATGTTTTTGAGACAAAAAATAAGAATTAACTGGCGATTTTTGTGAATAGCGCTGACCGGGTTTGGCCGTTACGTTTTTTAAAGGGTTAATCATGCATCAGGTATTAGTATGTTATCAGCAGGTACGCAAGTATGAAATAGGGTCGGCATTATTCTATCAAAAGGTCCTGGAATATGCTTGGAAAAAGTCCTTGAAAGTTCTGGAATTTTTTTATTTCTGAAGGGTTTATGAACCCTGCTAAACCTAATAACACTTTCAAATCTAGAAACTTGTTTTTCTCAATAATAACTAAAATATGTTGTAAATATCCAATTTACATTGCCACGAAAAATATAAAAAAAACATCAACATATTTATTTTCGCAGAGATCAAACTATATTGTTTAAAAGCTATCGAAGATTGCTTGGTGTCGGGAAAATGAAAACCTTCGAGATTTTTTTATTAGTTGAGCTTTGTTTATCACATAGCAACTTCCATCCCCCAACATGGCGAAATTTTCTGTACGTGACCACTGTGCGTTCCCAGCAGACCAGTTATATTGAGATCGGTATGTGTGTGTGTGTGTATGTGTGTGTGTGTGTGTGTGTTGTGTGTGTGTGTGTGTGTGTGTGTGTGTGTGTGTGTGTGTGTGTGTGTGTGTGTGTGTGTGTGTGTGGAGGGGGAGGGGGGGGGGGGTGTAAATTCCTAATTAGATATAATTGCTCAAGTTTTATCTCTGAAAACGCACCAACCCGCGATAGAAAAAAGACACCAATCAATATTTCGCCGTTATCTAATTCTACTGGAGAATTATCTGTTGCTCACGTACTGGAACACACAACGTTTAAGATTAATAGTTTGTATTTTGCGGTGGTATTTATATCAAATGTGCACCACTTGAACTTCCACCAAAAGCCAATGAAAATGTATGTTAGTTTCTTCTCAAATTCGCCGTATGTAGGTTGAGGCGCCATCTATGTCCACTTGAGCTTCACGATAGCGAAAATTTCACCCGGGGGTGTTATTCTTCAAGACAAAATCATTACTTTCCTCTGTAGTAATGTTTACCAGCCAATGTCAACAAATGCTTCAAGCAACTTATTCCCGTTGTTACCCAAATTCAAGCAAAATCAAATGTTTTAACCATTTGTGAACTAATGTATAGTCATAGCCATCCTAGATACCGAGTAGTGCTCCTTTTCCTCGTCTGATCAGTTAGCACCTCCACAGTCGATCTTTTCGACAATTTTGTAAAACATCACTTTTCTGCCACTAAACTAGTGAAACACCCTCTATGGGGAATGAAATTACATTTGTCATGCACATCGGTTGAAAGTCCTCCTCTAGAATCCAGAGTATGTACCCCCTCCAGAGATTGCACTAGAAGAATACCCCCTTAGAGCCCCAAAAGCAGCACCTTTGTTGTTGGTTTACATTGAGAGCTCTCACCTCCCTCATTTATATGCCGACTTAATACGTAGTGATACAATAGAATTTCAGCAGTACACAATCTGACATATCTCGATACAAGCTCTCAAGCTATCAGTCTAATTCTGTAAGGAATTTGGCCCTGTTATGGTCCGAAATCTGTCTAGCCCTCAAATAGTCCATCGCCTATGTTCAAATTCACCCTTCTGGAATATTTCAGTTGGTCAGTAAAGCGAACCTCCGCTTCGCCTTTCTGACCAACTGATACATTCCAATCAGTTGACAGTAAAATACCTTAAAGATTCATTTTCTTTGAATTAACGCCAGAAATATTTCACAATCGACACTTTATTTGACTGACTTGTTGATCACATTACCATTAGAAACTAAGAGTCACCACAGTCGCAGTTTTATGAGTACGCCGCGAAGTTCCAATTATGCTAATATCTTGATTGTTTAAAGGTACATTAAGTACTTTTCGATTAGAATATCTATAACTGGAACAGAAAGAATATCTCGGTGTCTCTATAAATGAAGGGACATAACAGTACATCAGCGGCAGTCTACGCACAAATCCCCGAAAAGTAGGTAAACAAACAGTCCATAACCGCGTCGAATGCGTCACAGAATTAGACTGGTGTCTTGAGAGCTTGATCTCGATGTAGATAAAGTACTGTTGTTACATTCTTACTTCGACTACCAGTACCTACCCACAACAAACGCCCAACGGTTGCTTTTCCAGCCAACTGAAATATACCAGACGATTGAATTTAAAAAGATACACAAACATTCTTTTTCTTTGAATCAATATGAGACTTGATTCTCAATTGAGACTTGATTTGATCGAATCTTTATGACCTCACCAATACCACCAGGCATGTTTGATTATACAGACAACATAATTCACTGCTTGGAGTAACGTACGATGTTTATTCTCGAGTGGGATGCGGAAGTTTATTTTCACGAGGCGCTAGCCGAGTGAAAATAATCCCCGCATCCCACGACAGAATAAACATCGTACATTACTCCAAGCAGTGAACTATTGTGTTTATTATATTTCCCAGATAATATCTGCAACACAAAAACCCCTCTTGCGTCATCCAAGAGCAGTTTCCCAAGGTCGCTCAATTTGTTTTGACGGTTAGAAAAATCGGTGCATGAACACAGAAATATGAATGAATGAACTGATAATATGATGTCATCAGAAAGGAATGCAATGACGCTCGTTTTCAAATGGAAATTCAAGTGATGGGAGATATGAACTTATGAAGGAAATCAACACATTTTAAAGAAATAATTCAATCAATCACCATGAATGAGTAGTCATGTTCAATTTCTTATAACTTTGTATGGATGTGTACATAGTTATTGTTCGCTGTCAGTTGGAATATCAATAAGAATATTTGTCGAAGTGGATTGGGTGTTGTCGCTGGATTTCGAGGCGGAACAACTGCTATGCTAAAAGTAGTCCGTCATGACTGGGAGTAGGATATCGCCGTGGGAGTTGAATAACACTTTCGAGGTCGTGGGAGTAGGATATGGTTTTTATTTACAAAGGAAAAAGCTGTAGAAATATAATAACAAAAAATTATGAATGAATTCTCGTCACTTTTGTCATTGTATGATTACACCGCGTTGTTCTACTAATTGTGTTAATATCTTGAGTCCGAGGTGAATTAAATACGTATTGATTGTAATATCAATAACTGGAGCACGAAAAAATAGCTGTATGTCTTTGCGAGGAAAAGGACATCACTTCAACGCTGCTCTGTGCGCAAGCTCCGCGAAAATTGGATAAACACATAGCCCAAAACAACGTCGACTTCCTAACACAATTAATCATTTGAACTCTCCTGGTACCTTCCATGTCAGTTCAATGGCAGCAATTAGAAGAGTACATATTCATTATTTGGGGTAGACCAATCAATATTTTCAACGTGCAGTCTCGGGGCTGCACGTTGAAAATATTTATTGGTCTACCCCACACATTTACTAAACAATCATCCTATTTATTGACGTTATGACGTATCATGTTCCTGGACGGAAATGCGGCCGATCGTTTTCAAAGGGTTAAACTGGTGACAAGAGAGTTTATTTATTTAACTGAACAGTGAAGCTAAAAGAGTGGTTTAAATTTTTTTAAATGGGTTGGTTTTCTTGAGGAATGTTCTATATTATTATTTCTATTTATTGGTGCTTAACACCACATCACCAGCCAGGGCTATATCGTAGCGAAGGAATGTTTTAGAAAATAAATATCTAAAAGATACCACGTAACAGGATTGCCGTCGAATGTCAGTAATATCGGTGCAGTGCAACAGAATGTCTTCGAATGTCAACACATGCTGCATATGACCCTGCAACACATTCTGATCGCATATTACCCTACAACAAAAAAGAATGTGTTCGCCCCGTTTTGTCAACATGACAACGAATCAAAATTACATGATCTTTTCAAGGGGTTACTGGACGGACGATTCTGAAAAGTATTGGGTCGAAAGCGATGGAGCGTGTTATCAACAGCGCCATCGTCTGCTACATAGATTTTATATATGCGCTGATATGCGGATTGAAATCACTGGAATGAATCTTAAAATGGTCGACAAGCGTGTTTGAGTCATGTTTTGCTGCACTGGTGACACACGGGAGAGCAACATGTCCAGGTAACCTGCAAACACGATATCGTATTGGTCAAACGTAGTTCATTCTAAACCCCGAAAAAAAATATTTTACGGCTGGCTGAGCGATTTCACGGCTGGCTAGTCGGTTTAGTTGGCTCAGCCATGGATTCCGCAGCTGAAATAGCATGGCGGCTCAGCCGGTTGAGAGTAGAAAACATCTTAAGGTCTATTGGAACAAGTGGCAATTGGTGACAAAATGTGTCGGCAGTAATTCATTCTTTGACGTTGCCTGTGCTTCGAAGTAAAATACCAACGGATATATTCAATAACGAATTACAATAATGACGATGTTTGACAACTGACATGGCTCACCTGCGAAAAATGTTTATAGCGGCATTTTTTAACCGTGGCTGGCTGGACACAAAATTCGGCTGGCTGCGGCTTGAGGTGAATATGGCTGGCAGCGGCGGGGTCTAGTTCATTCAACTCCTCATGTAGCTCTAATATCAGATAGTTCTTCAACTACTAATTGAAAAATACTCAAAAGTTGTCAGAAACAAAACTATGTACGTTTTGCGGTAATACGAAAAAAACTTCGTTGGAGTTGTTTTACGACTGCTTCAATTGAAAGTCGAACCTTCGAGATATCGTCCCCAGAGTTCCAATGTGTTCTATGTGCCATTAGGCACATAGAACACATTGGAACTCAAGGGACGATATGCTGGGACACAGATGTCATGTCTCCTTCATTCGAATACAACAAAACGTGCTTCTGGGTTTTCCCAACCACGGATGGTCTCTAAAATTGTGCAACAATGTATGCACCCAGCGAAGTGAGTGTGCGCCGGTATTAAGAAAATTCGGAGAGCAGATAAAATCCTATCGTTCGTTCAAACTAATGTCGGTTCACACAAATTCGCTTAAAACGGCAAATGCCTTCACAGATAGATGGACAAACTAGAGACTTTTCTTACTCTACAAGTCCCTGAAATGAATGCGAGGGTGGGGTGGGGGGGGGGGGGGGGCTAGGAAGATTCCCACATATTACACCTTTCCCCTTTTATCTGTAGAGGCGTGCAAAGTTGACCTGAGTCTGGGAGATATAAGCCTGACTTGTCTCGCCTGTGGTGACTCAAGTCCCTCGTTATAAAATATTGTAACTACATCATCAGGGCATCATCGGTTTATAATGGCGGCGGGAGTATTGACTTTGTAAGGTCTTCTCGATTGTTATGGTGTTTTGTGAAGGCTACATGGTATTGAAAATATTTTTGAAGTGATGTGTCCGGAGGTAAGTGATTATTTATTTTGCAGTCAACTAATCTAACTTTGTAACTTGTTGCTTGTTTCGTTCCTACTGCTTTTAGTGGGTAAGTTGATATTGTCGTTATCACAACAATATAAAATGTCGGACAAGTCCTCTCCGAAATTAAGCCAAACTGAAAAAAGAAAACAGCCGGATGACATTACCCCACCAAAGGAGCATTCTATTAGGAAAATGATATCAGCACCAGTATCGGCATCGAATTTACGCCATTATTCTAAGATACCCCAGGCCGAGTGGCACACTATAACAGAAGTCAACGTGCATCAACTAATCTCTCAAATTATGACAGAAGTTAAAAGAGTGAAATATTGACTGTTTTAAAGCAAGATATAGAGCATAGGATAGAGCGATCTTTCAAAAAGTATTTTGAAACCAAAATTTCTTCCGTCATTGCAAACTCAGTGAGAGATGCATTCATGCAGTTGAACACAAAGATAGAGGAGTTACAGAGTGAGCACCTCGAGCTTAATTGTGACAGCAAACAATCTGAACGTAACCCTGTGTCAAAAAATTGAATCTCAAGAAAGACACCTTGAAGAGGCTGAGAAATATTCTAGAAGAAATTGTGTCTTTTGTCTAGTATGTACGACATTATTTTTCATGTTACTCATTGCAAGAAATTGCGTTGTTTTTAGAAATGTGCCACTTTCCCTGAATTCAACTGCTTCATCTGGTTGGGGGACTGACTACGAAAAACTGGCATTTCAGATGTGCAACCAGAAGTTAAAGTTAGACTTTAGTGAGCATTATATCAGTCGTGCACACCCTGTAGGAAAACCCAAACCTAACTGTGCCCAGGGAGCTTCACGTGGGACCCCTACCAGCGTGAACCCCATCAGTAGGTTCGTAAGCTACAGAAGTAAATCTCTTGTGATGAGTGCGAAGCACAATTCACTCCGTTTGGACATTCGATGAAAAAATATTTGCGAAAAAGTCAGAAAATAGTGGAAAGTGCCAAATAGCTTCCCAGTCTGACATTCAGACTGTTTCGGGATAAACGGTACCTGGACTGCTTTTAAACAACAATAGCTATTGTCTTAATGATACCTACCATCGAAAACCATCACCGAGTCTGAATACAGCTCACACAATTTACCTTTCTCGTCACACAATACTTTAAAATGTGCCAGAGAGATCAAGGTCGTTTGTTGTGTATCTTAGTGCTGCGTGCGTGCACTATTATTCCCAATCTGAATTTCCCAAAACAAATAGTTTATTTTTCCTAAAGACTGAACAAAGTCTAAACAAACCCGGCGGGTGATCATGCTCACTGTGAAGGCTCACTTCAAATAAATAAATGAAACGACATTGCGGAAGCATGAGCAATGTTTCAGTCATCGGACCACCAGACTGAACACACTCGATGTACCTTTTACAGAAGCATTTCTCATGTTCCACAGAGGTTGCTAGGACATATCGCATTTCGTTTCAGTTCTTGTTATACATAGTATTGTAAACTTTTGACCCATCGCCGCGAAAGTATTCAACAACATTTAAGCATGTGCAGTGTTTCAGTTGATTGACCTACGGGTTGAACCCAGACGGTTTATCGACAGATGGACCCCTCATGTTCTCTTAGATTTTGTAGAAAATTTCTTATTAAAAAATGTACTTCCTAAGGAGGACTCGTGAATTTTTTTGGGTACGTGTTACTATACATGTATTTCCTAAGACTGCCAAGTCGATGAGGGCAGTTACCGGTCACTGTACTAAATGCTGTACTAAATACTGGAAGTCATGGGCAGTGTTTCAATCGATGGAACTCCGAGTTGAACCCAGAGAGTTTATCGACTGATGAACCCTTCATGTTTTCTAAGATTTTGTGGAAAGTTTCTGATTAAAAAATGTACTTCATCAGCAGGACTCGTGGGGTTTTGTAGGTACATGCAACTATACATGTATTTCCTCAGATTGCCAATTCTATGAGGGCAGTTACCGGTCACTGTACTAAATACTGTATTAAATACTGGAAGCCACAAGGAAATGTGGAACGGTAAAACAAAATTTATGCACTCGCAAAGTTCCACCAATATGGTGGTGGTATTGCAGTTTATTTCTCAAACTTTCTTTATTTTAGACCGATACCAGTCCTAAAGTTTGAAAATGATAACTTATGGTTCGTGGTTGGTGGAAGATATACATTTATTCTATGTATAGCTGACAGGTCTGAAACTTTTTGTACTGAAAGTATTGGACAACATTTCAAGAGAAACTTAACACAGCACTAACCCGCAACCTATCTGTAATTAATGTCGGAGACTTAATTTGCAATCTTATGAAAAATCGCACTCCACTGAATGACATAAAAACTAACTTCGGCATGACAAATACCATATCCGAACCAACGCGGATTACGGCATCACGTTACACCCTGACTGACCCAATAATCATAAGCGACACTAGGCCGGAACATTGAACTTTGGATATTCCGACCACAAAGCAGTTTTTGTGCCGCTTAAATTCCCCCGCCCTGACCAAACTGTTAAAAAACGAACTGTGTGGAATTACATCCACTATCATAAAATGAACACTTTAATCAGAGAAACTGATTGGGAAACACTCATCAACAACCCCGGAAACATTAATGAATCCGTGAAAAATATTTACTAAAACTTACTTACAGATCGGCGAACAGTGCATACCCTAACATAGAATAACAATACGCCACAAAGACAAGCCTTGGTTTGACACCAATCTAAGGAGAGAAATACGCCATCGTGACAGTGACGTAACACCCACACAACGAAGTTAGGGCGTCTCCTAAGGGTTCCCAACAATAGCACACTTTTAGCCCCTCCCCCCCCCCCCAACAAGTCCAACATTTTGGGAAAAATCATTATTTAGGGTCTCAAAACAGTGTTGTAGTTAAAGTATTGTGGTTGGATGCTTCAAAACCAGATTGCATAAAGAATCGGGCGATATTCAGAGCATGGCACATGACAACATGAGACAGTAGTTCAAATGACGACACAATTTTAATTTGAATTCATTTACAAATGTGGATGCATTCTGGACAAGTTGTTATATCAAACCGTCGAAGCAGTATCCGAAACAAATCAATGCCACCATGACTCCTTCTCGGTTAAGGTGCTGACTAACTAACGAAGGAACGAAAACAAAAACGACCGAAAGGACGAACAAAAAATCACCATTAGGAAATATTTTAATTAATGAAGCACCGGGTTGTACCCGGTGCTTCATTAATTAAATGTTTGACTATTACTCCTATAATCAGTGTTTGGAATCTAATATTATATTGCGTTCGCGGAAATATTGCCCACCCGTGGAAAGTGACCAGTCCACAACAGCCACACTGTACCCACTAACCATCACCAGAACTTTTTAAGCTCGTCAAGGCCGGATGAATATTATACTGAATAGAATGTTTGTTCCAAGTCAATGTGCTAGAATATAACATTATAATGTACTGAATAGTTACAACATGTGGCCTAAGGGCCCACAATAATACTGTAACGCCACTGCATCGTGACCGCGCAAGACGCGACGCTTTCAAATGTCAAACCACGAGATATTGGACCAAATACAAAGAACACAGAAACAAGGTAAACAATATGAAAAAAAAAAAAATATAAAAAAAATCGCAAAACAAAACTTTTACAATAAATTGGACGAATCTCTATCTTATGACAGAGACCCCAAACATTGTTGGCACATTGTTAAAATGTTCTTAAACAAGGGCAGTGAAACTGGCATTCCCCCGTTTTGTCAAGTAACTGTCACTGGGTCAAAAATAATTGAAGCAGACAAAGAAAATGCTGAATTACTAAACGAAACATTTTCAAACCCCAACAGACTTGAGACCCGAAATCATAAACTTTCAACACCAACAAGTCGTTGCAATTGACCACTCACTGAGGTGACAGTTACTGAAGAAGATGTTATTAAAGTACTCAGAACGCTCCCAACAAAGAAGGCAACAGGTCAGGATGGAATAAGCCAGAGAATGTTGAAGGAAACTAAACAAACAGTGCATAAACCGTTACGTATGCTTTATTTTAAGTCCCTATCATGCTGCAGCAATCCACAAGAATGGAAGCGGGCGGACTTTATCCCCTTATTCAAAAAGGAGACCGCAGCGACTCTAACAATTATAGTCAAATTTCTTTGCTCTGTTGTCTGGGGTAATTAATGGAAAGAATAATTTTTAACAGCTTATTCGCGCACTTCGATGAACAACTATTCTACAAACTACAGTCGGATTCTTTACCCCCAAACAGCACCGTCTTCCAATTACTGGAGATATACAATTCTTTATGCCAAGCTATTGATAAAAAGCTAATAACGTGTGGTTTTTGTGACATTTCAAAAGCCTTTGATAGGGAGAGGCACAAAGGCTTGCTCTTTAACCTTCAGGAAATAGAGAGTAATCGCTTGACTGGACTGGTTACGTGAAATAATTCACGAGAGGTGAGGGACGTTGTACAAACACGAGTGCGCGAATGCGCACGAGTGTTTTACAATATAGTCCCTCGCCTCGAATGAATTATTTCACGTAACCAGTCCAGTCAAGCGATTGCTCTGTTTATTACTTTTCATTATTAACGATAATTATATTATTTAACCCTTTACCTAACGTAACGGCAGCGCTATTCTCAAAAATCACCAATTAATTTTCGTTATTTTTTCTTTTTTTGTCTCTAAAACTTAGGTTATGACTCCTTCTTGGAACGAGCTCGTCGAGCTCGTTCCAATGAGGGGTCATACCCTATGTTTTTGAGACAAAAAATGAAAATAATAGCTATTCAATAATTTTTTTTTGCAAGTGTCGTCTGCTTTTCATATTAGGTAAAGGGTTAAAAAAACCCAAAAAACAATGAAGTCCCCATTACACCCACGACAAAGCGTCTTTGTTTCTGTGCACGAATACATGACACAATTGTTGATGCATAATTCACTTGTGAAGTTATCGTTTATAATCGGGAGCGCGGTGGCTCAGTAGGTAGAGGTGAAGGCTGTAAGCCGAGAGATCCTAGGTTCGAATCCCACCTGCGGCAACCGTGCTGTGTCCTTGGGCAAGACACTTCACCCCCATTTCCCATCTGGGGGCACGGTGACGTCGTGGACTAAGGTGTACTGCACGTCGATGGTACCGCCTGTCTTCAACCAATGCTAACCAACACTGCTTGTGTGGAGTTAGTACGTTGGGGAGCTGACGGTTGCTCGCCGTTGCTCGGTGGTTCTCTCCGGGTACTCTGGCTTCTTCCACCCGTAAAACTGTCATGGTCATGATTAGCCATTGTGCAGAAAAATGTGACCTTAAACCCCAATAAATAAATAAATAAATAAATAAATAAATAAATAAATAAATAAATAAGTCGTTTATAATCAAACCCGGAAATCCCAGTAAATTTCGTACACACGATGAAGTTGAACGGGGACTTTCAGCCAGGTATATTGTAATTATTCTCTTGTGTTGTCGATGCTCCGACGACGTGAACAATTGCTAATGGTAGGAGTATTATCCCATTTTTATTATCTTATCTCTGGTTAATTACTGAACGCTTGTTACTGGTGGGGGCCGATAGTTGCTGGACGTTGAGAACTCTCGTCGTGCAGTTCTCCCAACACCCGAACTCGACAGGGGCACCGGAAGCACTTTAGGGAAGGGGGCCAGACCCCGGGCAAAAGGCATTTACTCGCACTAGAAGCTCCGCCATGACATGCCGAAGCATGCATGTCTTGAAGGCCGGAGATGGGTGGAGTTTGAGTGGAGGTGACCCCTCCCATCAGGAAGGGGACACCAAACTCCCTCAACTCCCCATTGAATTTTAAAAGCTCTCAGAACAGATTTGGGGTGTATTTTAGCTTTACTTCGAGAATGAATCCTTGAAAAAAATTGAGTGACGAACCTGGGAAGGGCACTGTCTGCCCCCTTTCGCCCCCGTGGTCCGAAAACAGGGAAACAAGCTTCCTCCGTGCTTCCAGCGAACTCCTGGCCTCCATTTGTATGACTGAATGTGTCTTTGGCATACGTCAATGTGCCAAATCCAGTTCTGTAGGATCACTGACATGATTATTAGCTAGGTCTAATCTAAGACCCCAATCCAGACGTCAACGTCCCGACTGGATAACTTATTTGTAGAAAGGTGTGTCATACGGACTCACACACTCTCCCAAACGCCCTTAACCTTAACTCTACTTTCTCGTCATCACAGGTAGGAGAGTTACAACAGTCAACAGTGGAGACTGGCCAATCGGCTATCTAGTTGCAAACATAATCTCTTGACAACATTGATTGTGATACATTTTCATATTTCTTTTACAATTCTAGAACAGTTATACTCTTACAGTTGAAAGTTGTGCATGCCACTATCTTTTGTACATATCTATAATGGATCTAGGGTAATGTACACATATAGAATATAGAGGATATGAAATGAGTGTTTTTCTCATATAATATTTATGAAACGAGTCTATGAATTTTCCGTTTTGGCGAGCCTCTGGCGAGCCCAAACGGAACATTCGGACGAGTTTTATAAATATTATATGAGAAAAACACTCATTTCATATTCTATTTATCATATGACACACACACGCACAAATTATCCACTTAGTAAGACTTTTCAACCCATCACCTAACTGGAGTTGCAGACTTGGAAAAAACATCCCTGTTTAACTAAAAATTTTAATTTTTTGCTTCCAAAACATAGGTTATGATCCCTCATTGAAACGAGCTCAACGAGGTCGTTCCAATGAGAGGTCATAACCTGTGTTTTGGAAGCAAAAAGTGAAAATATAAAAAAAAAATGAATGGCGTTTTTCTTGTAGGTAAAAGATTAACACAATATAGCCCACCCTAAATAGGACAGATAAACGTAAATTCTCCCCATTGAAATTATGCAAATGTCACCCAGTTGTATTTTGTTTAGCCAATCAAATTGTCCAGTTTTGAAATTGACCAATGAAAGCTCCCAACTGTAATTATGCAAATTATGAAAACGTGGCCCAGTTGTATTTTGTTCAGCCAATCAAATTGTCTAGTTTTGAAATTGACCAATGAAATTGACGGAAGGCTTTATTTATCACTGATTAATATGAAAAAAAAATATCAAATGTTTTAAAGTGAACAAAACGGACGAGTCATATGATAAATTGTAATCCTTGATGCTTAAATATTCTGTACCCTGGTTCGTGTGCATAGCGCTGAATAAATTTTAAGCCAGTACAGCCTCAGTTTGCGTTTTCACGTGCCTGTAAAATCCCACAAATAATCGGTTAAGGCGGATAACTAAGGTATATTTGTTCACAAGCAGGACCCTTATACAGTTTATCTGCTGTACATTCGAAGCTATTATCGCTGTACGTACTTAGTCGGAGGGGGGGGGGGGGGGGTGACAACCGTTACTTATTCCCAGTTCTTTATTCGACAATCGTTATCAACCCATAAAAGCGGTTGTCACGTCCGATAGTCTGTTTGAAATTCAACGCTGGAACACGCATTCCACTGATGAAAGGGAGTGATAGCATTAGGTAATGAATAACAAAAGGCTTTGCGTCTCGCTAATCAGTAAAGACCATCTGACAATTTGATAATGTACCGATATTGTGTTACACGAGAAGCGTTTCCTCTTACTTTTCATACGTTGCTCAATGCCCTGTACGAATATTATTATATTATTACAAATTGAATGTTAGCGCACTCAGCTTTTAGCCGATCGATTAAACTTCATCAGATAACTGTTTCTGTTCAGGCAAGCTATGTTGTCTAGTTATTAGGTAAGATCATTCCGAAGTAATTAGATGATGAAACGGGATAGAGTTACACAAAGAATTTGTCGCTCTTGAAACCTGCCGTCACTGACAGAAAGTGCTTTCACCAATAAAATAAAGCAGTTCAAAAAGCGAAAGCATTTTCAGTTGTTGATTTCACACACCTTTCATCATTTATTTAAATGGTAGAGTTCTAAATTAATTTTGGTCCTCGCAATTTGTTCACGTGTCTCTTCGCCGTGTTACAATTTATGGGGGAGTGCCTGTAGGCACTCCCCCATAAATTGGAACAAGGTAATTCCTTTTAGGCTAAATAATTTCATTTCCAAAATAATATGAAGCACATCCGCTGAGTATGAAATCTTAAGCAACGGTACCTGTGCTTGAATATGAAGGCCAAATATTGGCTTTCAGTAATCTAGCAGTCAATGCAACATCACTATCCGTCCAGGTCTATCCAAGAAAATATCGCCATTCAAACTATTAATATTTTTTTCCCAACGTTCAACTCCAAAACTTAGCCAATCGAAACCTCAGTGGAACGAGTTCGTTTCAATAAGGAGGCATCAGCTATTGGAGATAAAAAGGAAACATTTTCAAATGGGAATTTCTTTTTTCTTGTCCCAACATTTAGTCATGTTAGATAAGGGGTTCATACTAAATAACTGCGGTGTTTCCCGCTTTTGTAGACAAACGCAGAAAACCAGGAAAACACCAGTGAGCTTATTCTGTCCCTAACACAGCAGCCAATATTAAGCTAGAAACATATAATTGTACAAGGCCATTTTAAGGGAGATTTATGTCAATACAATTTCTGCGGAAAAACCCCACAGGAAATGCTAGCTAATCTTCAGTTCATGAGCAACCGAATCACATGGTTGAAGGTTTGTTACGCATGCAGGTGCTTTTTCTGAAATGATAGTAAAAAAACTAATAAATAAAATTAATCCACGGTGTTCTGGTATTAATCTGTCCCCGTACTGCAGTTCATTACCTCATGTGAGACACTGGACATTATGGCTAGAAATACAGTTAAAACTAGAAGTCCTGTCATGAATTTCCGGGCAAATAGCACGTCATCCTGCGCGTTGATCTTGGTGCTATTAGAATATCAAGGCTATGAAATTCTGTCCATCTGTCCTATGCACATGCATTGTTTCAGCCAGTTCACCTCCGGGTGTAACCCGGAAGTTCATTGGCTAAAACCTTGCTTGTGGGCTCTATTGATAACCAAGAAAATCTGTCGTGCTCTGGATGCCATTCAAGAGAGACATTTCGCGCAATTTCGATGCGAAATTATGTCAAAATATGCGATTAGTTCGTGACTGGACTTGTAGTCTTAACTGTATTCAGACTGACCAAATAATATTGTAGAATACAGATAGTCACTGCTTGTTGTAACATAATGGTGTCCAATTGCGAAAAAAATGATTTTTCTATCATAGCACTGCAAGATGATCTCTGCTGACGAATTCTCCAAGAACGGGAGGAGCAGATGCATTTCTTTTGTAAAATATGTCATTTTGTATGTTTATTTATTTATTTATTTATTGGGGCTTAACGACACTTTTGGCAGCCAGGGTCACCTCGTGTCGGATATTGTTACGGGTGGAGGAAGCCAGAGAAATACCGAGCAACGGCGAGCAACTATCAGGCTAACAAACATACTAACTCCACACAAGCATGGTTAGCATTGGTTGAAGACAAGTGCACCATCGACGTGCAGTACGAGCAACTATCAGGCTAACAAACATACTAACTCCACACAAGCATGGTTAGCATTGGTTGAAGACAAGTGCACCATCGACGTGCAGTACGCTTAGTACACAACGTCATGGTGCCCCCAAGCACACAACACGGTGGTCGCAGGTGGGATTCGACCCAAGACCTCTCGGCTTGTGGCTTCAGGTATATCTTTTGTAATATGTATTGCAGCAACCTCAAAATGGCTTTTTCGTGATATTTTGTAACGCACGATTAAAGACAGTGCAAAACAATATTATTTCTGTTACTTTTTTTCAAGTGACTGATTCAAAAGCTGTTTTAGTGACATGTCACATATTTTGATATATTAGTAAATGTTCTGTTGGGGTACACTAATATTGTTGTGATTCCTCAAGTGAGATACATCTGATCCTATTTTAACCTTTACCCAACGAACCCGATCTCAAAATTTATTTTAACTTTTTCTCAATCTACAGGAAAGGAAGTCGATTATTTTCATCTCCGACTGTCTTTCCTCTTTACTGGATTTACTGAATCCTCGGTTGCAGAACCCTCTGATCTTGGAACTTCGTGAGAAGTTGAAAGTGCTAATGTGTAACCGATATGGTATTGTGTTTTGCTCCAAAGATGGTGACAAAGTATGATCGGCTATTGTTACTGATCACATCAGTCAGAATACCAAATAAATTTGTTATCTGTTTTTACAGCCGAAGTTAAAGCTTTGCGACTTGCGCTTGAAGACATTGAGAATGTGAAGGAAAGGAAGTCGATTATTTTGTCCGACTCTCTTTTCTCTTTGCTAACTATAAAACCACAAGTTGAAGAACCCTCCCATTTTGGAGCTTTGTGGGGGCGCTGAGGGGACTTGGCCCCTTAACATTTTGCTCACCCCCAAAACATTGGCCATACGCAAGCTTCTCACAACATAGAGACCCTAAATGGTCTCCAATATAGGGGCTACACACTCTACAAACTTCTCAGATTCGCTCTTAGAGCACCAAATTTTGCTAACGTTTCCCGGCGTTGTGGGGTGGGGTGAGCTAATCCGAACTAGGACCCTCCGGTTGTTTCCCCTTTCTCCCACTTCCCTTAGGGAAGTGGGAGGAGGGGCAACGATCGGAGGGTCTTAGTTAGGACTTGAAGAGGCCCCCGAAACACCACACAACGGCCTTTCAAATATCATCTTTGGCCACCCCAAAAACTGCCTATGGCACCCCCATTATAGAATCCTGGCTACGCGCCTGACTGCTGGTCTTTGTACTCAGCCAGTGTGAGGGTGACCACGAATGGTTCAGTGGAGTTGATGATTTGCTTTTATGTGACTGTTGTCGTGATTAAATCAAGCATGTCTTTAGGATCATATCACACACGATACATCCGTCATAAAACTTGATTAATGTCAAACGTTGGCCTATTATGATGACTGATTAACTTTATGTTATGAAGTGAGTTGTTGAATTCGAAGCAAACGAGTGTAGTTCTTTTAATGGCAAATTGCGGCAATGGTAGATTTGTTCTTTGTTAATCCGCAGTGAGTTTATTTTTATCACTTTTCCTGTTGTTTATAAAACATTTGCTGTCAAAATTTATTGAAGTAATTCCTTTCAAAAATGAAATTAAGGCTTTCTTCCTTTGAAACGATCATTCAAAGTGACAACATCTTGAGAAAATTCATCATCTCTTTTTTTATCTCCAATTATTTCAGAATCGTCAAAAATGGACCTTACATTTTATCGCCACAAATCTTCTGCTATTCCACGTAAAATGATATCAGAAAGTTCATAATTTTTAACAGCCTAGAGAATGAACTAATATCATTTGCGTAACATTGTCTTTAGCCTTCATAAAATCGGGAAAGACAATTTTTAACACAATACCCGAGAAAGTCTCGCTTTCACAAATCTCAATGATAATCACGACCAGCAGCTTGCTGGTCGTAATTATCGTTCAAATGTGTGAAAGAGAGACTTGCCCGGTTGGCAGCGTATATATTGTAGAACGAACTATTGGCGTTCATTTGGACACCGCATCTCGAAGTGATCTGACGAGAACCGGTTACCGCATCGCCACCGCGACCCAAAGCAACGTCGAGCCCGGTTAATCCTTGGAAGGGTGACCTTCTGAGCGATCGATTCGGACTCCCGCGTTGTGTCCTTGGGCAAGGCACTTCACCCCAATTGTCCACATGGGGGCACGATGACGCCGTGTACTTAGGCGTACTGCACGTCGATGGTACTCATGTCTTCAACCAATCTAACCCCGCCTGTGCTGCAGTGCGGAGTTACGACGTTGGAGAGCTGGCAGCTGCTCGTCGTAGCTCAACTTTTGTGCTTTGTTTGCTGTTTATATTTAAAATCGGATATTTATTGCTGCAAACAAAGCTCAACGAACGAAGCGATTTTTCCAATCAGTTGCAGGAATTGGGAAACATGACCACATTATTGTTCTTCATGAAATATATACGTAGTATTTGACAAATATACAACACTTCTTGTGTAGTTTACACATTACTAAAGAAAGTGCATTGGTCATTGTGATGTAAAACGCTAAAAATATCAAGAAATCTACTTTTTTATTAATCGAGTCGGCACCGGACTTTTTAGGTGAATTCCGTCATTAAGGAATTCCACGATTGACTGAAAAATCGGTGTAGGGCTGCAGAGCGAAACGAAACAGCTCAGCAGCGTGCATGCATGTGAATGGCCACTTCGAAAAAATGAAGTTTACCGTTCAAATGAACCCACTAATTCATATTATGACATACATAAATCATATTACAGAGGGACTTATCTGTAATATAAATTATATATGTCGTAATATGAATTAGTGTGTTTTGAGATTCTGTTTATGTTGATTTTGTATGCAGCAATCTGCCTTTGTTCTGGTGTGTTTGCTGAATAAATTTTATCTTATCTTATCTTATCTGAGGTGCATTATCAAACGATCAATTGTTAAAGCCACTTGACACAGCGTCTACCCCCCCCCCCCCCCCGATACATTCAACCGCTTCAAAATGAAGGCTCACTCAACGAGAATAAAGGGAGGGGTTAAAAAATTGCACAGCTGAGAATGGCATATATTCATTCGACGTTCTCAATAGTTTTGTTGCAAAATCTGAACCTGTACGTTTCAGCCCAAATGATTTACACGAGAATAAAAAGGGACTCATAATTACGATTAGATAAAAAAATCCTAGAGTGCTGCGGATTAAAATTACCAATGTTTTCATTGTATAACACGTCTTTTGAATTTACCGGACTATTAATCGCAGGGTGGAACGGAAAGGATGTGGTGGGGAATAATTTGAGGGGAAAAAAGGATCGAACGGAAAGATAAAATGTGCAAGGAATCAGGGGAGCCGAAAGAAATGATGGGCGGGGTGGGGGGTGGGGGGGGGGCAAGGGAACACCTTTCCCCAGGCAAATACATCCGCTAGTGTAATAAGTTTATAACGGCAGTGCTTGGGGCACATATTTCATTTAACCGTTCCTGTAATCAACTTATTATAATAGCGCTTAACCCCCTGCACAATGATGACGAAACGCCTGATTTGTCATCCATGGTTATCCCCCCTGTGTTGTCAGAAATTCAGCAGTTTAGATTTTGGTTGACAGAGCTCCAATTGAGCTCTGTCAACCAAAATCTAAATTGCTGAATTTCTGACAACACAGGGGGGATAACCATGGATGACAGGGGGCGTGGTGGTGCTTAGAGTGGGGGAGGTGTCGAGTATTCTCGACATCAGAGTGCAGGGGGTTAATATAAACTTTTTCATCAAGAGCTATTGTAATAAACTTGTTACCATAACAGTTGGAGCGAACTTTTTCATCAATCGCAGTTATAATAAACTTATTACAATATTGGTTGATGGCTCAATGCAAACATTTTCAACGACCGCTGTTGTAATAAACTTTTAACCATTATGGTTGACGCACACATTTCTACCAACCGCTATTGTAATAAATTTATTACAATAACGGTAAATTCGAGTGTCTGTCCTGTCCTTATTCTAATAAGTTTTTATCCATTAGTTTGAGAATAAGCTAAAAGTTCATTTCTTCGACAGACGAGCCAGTTTCATTCAAGATTTGATCTCTTTATCCACCACAGCAGCAAAAAAATAATGAAATTGTCTATATGGCAGATTTGAAGTATTTTGCTCCGGACAATGGCCGAGAAAACCATACAAATACGAATGTCATTGGCACCAGCTCCTTAAGCCTCCTTTTGTTCTTTCAAATACATCAACATTTGTACGGTTACAATTGTGGTTAAAATATTTGTAAAATACAATATGACCAGAGGTGGCGCCAAGGTTTTCTCGACAGGGGGGCTGACCTCTCCGACAAGGGGGCTATAATATTTGACCTCCCAAACGAAGGAAAATGAGTGAAAATTGGTAAATTTGAGAACCAAAATAGAAGCAAATTGAGTATGTTTGTTGATTATTTAACGTGAACAATACTAAACATATTATAATAAGGTCGGAAAATATTTCATCTTTTAAGCCAGTTTGGCGAACGACATTAAGGAATTTCGTGAGAATCACTATTCTCTATCAAAGTTCCAGTGCTCCACGGGTTCGAGTCCATCTTGCGACATTGTTGGAATATTGATAGAGAATAGTGATTCTCGCGAGTTTCATTGATGTCGTTCGTCA
Source organism: Pictodentalium vernedei (assembly GCA_031216915.1). NCBI lineage: Eukaryota > Metazoa > Mollusca > Scaphopoda > Dentaliida > Dentaliidae > Pictodentalium > Pictodentalium vernedei. The sequence goes on along the minus strand of CM062290.1, from coordinate 368,850,702 downwards.
AACTGGTTTTACAGATTAAACAAACAATAATATTCCGACATTCCAGGGAGATAAAATAAAATAAATCTTAACATCTTAACGTCATGCACACAACTTGAGCGTAACAAATGCCATTCAACTTGATTCAAGCACACAGTTTACAAAGAAATTTTGCATTTTGGAAACTTCGACTTAAACATGTTTAATGCAACATTCAAATCAATGTTACAGCTTCTGGATCGGTGAATACCCAACATCATGAGGCTGTCAACTTACAAAGAAGAACCATATACCTCGTTCTTGATCGACACAAGACGAGATATTTACATTCAATTGTCGGAAATTTCTCGTGAAGTCGGGTTTACGAGACTCTACGACGGACTGACTAAAATTCTCCGACGGGGGGCTGGACCTCTCCGACGGGGGGGAGAGGGGGGCCTGTAACCCCCCTCCCTGACGTCCCCTCCCCCCTTGGCGCCACCACTTAATTATATGACCCTAATATAATTGACAGAGGTGGAGCACCGAAGATGAATTGGGCGACAGATAGGAGACCGATTTCCTACAATTAAAATTTATTGTTTTAACTTTTTCGACGTTTATAGCTTCTGAATGGTGTGAACCAACAATCGGTTCGTTTATGCAGTTTGGGGAGTCTGGAATGATGATATCCTATGGACGATCTGTCACATTTCAATCTAAATCCCATGAATGAAGTGGAAAAAGAATCTAATGAATGAATTACACGAACTAAGTAAACATTTTTAATAGCTTTATGCTATTGTGTAATTCAAGGGCAGAGAAAATGCTAATTAGCTGCTGGCAGCTATTTCGCCGGTACCCGTGGAATAGTCGATTGGCTTTTTCTCAGGAGCCTGTGAAATAGTCACTTCGAAAAAATGAAGTTTACTAATAAAAGGAACACGTAACCGCCCCCCCCCCCCCCGCGCCGACATGACCACCACCACATTGCGCTTACGTGCTTCCGTTAGCGCTGTCTCTAGATCTCAAGCATATCAACATATTTTTTAATTACATGGACCCCACCTCGAGGTTCTATTAAAAAAAGGTAAATAAAAAGTCTGAAGCAAATCTAAACGACCAGAAAATCAATGAAACTATTGTAATTCTCTCATACATTATGTACACAATATACGCATCATGTCATTGTTGTAGAAACGCTCAGATATCGCTCCCAGGACGTCCTAATATAAAAGTCTTTCCTAGGGAGACCCCCCCCCCCAAACACGTACACCACACCCCACATACACACATAAACGGGGTACCTCTCTCCTACCTAGTTGAGCGATCTGAACGTAGTGACTACTCCCTTACAAGCGGTTAGCCACCACGTCCAGATCGCTAAACTACTTTGTCCTCATCCTCTTCTAGCTCTGGCTTGTGGCGATTGGGAGATGCCTTCAGCATCTCGACCTTGCTTCCCATATCTGACTCAGGACCCTCTAAACTGAAATACTCGTGCCTTCTTCCCTCGTAGACTCCCCCCCCCAACCGGTGGCAGCACCATAGAGGGGCTTCGTGCCGCCCCTCCCCTTTTCCCTCGGACACCCAAAAACAAACTTCAAATTACTATCTGACCGTGGTTTTCCCACCCAATGTCACGCCCGCAATTGGCACACAGCACACATCATGTCATTGTTGTACAGGCCCGTCGGAACCGGGGGGGGGGGGGCGGGCTGCAGCCCCCCCCCCAATAATTTGCTCATATTTCGTCGTTAGTTTATCCATGATGGGGGCAACCGATGTAATCTGAATAAAACTGGACATTACATTATTGAGATTAGAACAGTGGCGTAGGAACCGGTTGGGGGGGGGGGTTAAGGGAGATATTTCCCCCACCCCCACAAATGTGTCAAAAGTAGGCTTTACCGGGCTGGGTTGGTGGTTTCTCCACACGGGATGCCCACTGGTTACCATATTCCAACATTACTGTTAATGATTACTGGACTGAGTGGGTTCCATGTGGGCTTTCTTCCACCAATAAAACTGACAGTCGTGTTTTCGCCTAATTGTGGAAAGCGATGTTAAACCCCAACCAACCACAGGATAATTCATTGCATGTTCACTATTCCTGTCATTCTCCTCGGAAATCACGCTGAATTGATCAGAGAGCTGACGTATTTCCTTATTGACGATGTATTTGCTCAGAATCACTCAGAATGCATATTTGTACATCTTAAACTAAAAAAATTTCCCGGGGGAGGCCCCCTGGACACCCACCAACGAGACGGGGAGGTACCCCTCTCGTGCTCACCCCCACTCGCCTTTTCGCGGTTCGGATGACGCTTCGCGTCATAGGAATATACGATTTATTTGCTCAAAATCAACCAGAATGCATGTTTTTACATCTTAAATTAGAAAATTTTCCCGGGGGAGGCCCCCCACCAACGAGACGGAGGATATCCCCTCTCGTGTTCACCCCCACTCGCCGCTCGGATGACGCGTCGCGTCATGGGAATATAGGTCCTACCGCCCCCCCCCCCCCACCCCAATAAAATTAGCTTACTACGCCCCTGGATTGGAATTATGAACGTATCACTGAATGTATAACATGCACCTGCATATGTTGATGTGCAAACATTTTGAGCAATTCCTTTGGCAGCTCAAAAGACCACGAAAACCATTGGCGTAATGATAAAACTAATGAATCCACCATAAGGCCTGACTGTTTTTAGCATGACGGAATACGGCCACGGCCTGCAGGTGAGCCCGGTGTGAGAACCGTCCCCAAATGTTATGGGGTTCTATTGGGATTTTTGAAACATTTTGTTAAAAAAACAACTTTTGCCGTTTAAAAAAATCAAGAGGTTTTTGCTTCAAAAGCTACCAGAATGCTTCCTTTGATTGCCCTTTTCAAAAAATTTTCTGGGGGAGTAACCCCCTCCCCCCGCCCCTCCACCTCAAAAAGCTCGTGCCTTCAGCACTCGCGCCAGATGCCTTCGGCATCTGGATACCCCATGCCCATTTAGTATCAGGCAGTTCACCCAAATTAGCAATATCAGCCCCCCCAATATAAATTTCGTTTCGACGGGCCTGTTGTAGTAACGTTCAGATATCGCTCCCATGGCGTCCTAATATGAAAATGTTTCCTGGGAAGATCCCTCAGACCCCCCCCCCCCCCGTAAACGGGAGGGGTCAACCCTCCCTAGTTCACCGACCTGAACGTTATTGCTACACCCTTTCGTTCAGATCGCTTAACTGCCTCCTCACCTATTCTACTCTAGCTCAGGCTTGTGGCGTTCGGGAGATGCCTTCAGCATCTCAACCTTAGACCCCATATCTTACTTAGGACCACCCCCCACCCCCTAAATTGAAATGCTGGCGCCGGCACGCCCCCCCCCCCCCCCACACACATACACAGTTTCAAAAGGGTCCCGTAAGTTCAGTGAAGTTGGCGTAACAGGATAAACTTATGGCCCAAATTTTCTCTCCCCGGCCCTGACTGTGTCACACTAAGAGCTTGTATATTCAACATTTTACGATCGTCATTTTATTTTTATGATATATTTTAATTGTTGTGTAAATGATTTAGAAGAATCATATTCTTTTGTATAAAAGTTACACCAGAATATCTTCATATATTTAGAAACACAAGGCTCGAAAATTGTCCCGTTTTGTGGTGAGATAATTAGGAAATGCCAGTCCGTTTCAAATTCCGGAATTCCATATTTTGATTATTTTCAGCACGTGCAAACCAAAAACGTCACAAATGTCTGGTATTTCCCAGTTTGCTTGTTTTGTTTTGTGAGAAAAATTGGTTATAATTGTCTCTTATGCATGAAATGCACCGTGCTCAGCCGTCATTTTGTTCAAAAATGTAGGAGGGATGACCAGCTTCAAATTGGAATCGAAATTACATTGTCAAGGCAGGTATTTAGTGCTTTTAGCACGTCCAAACCGTCCGTACCGAAAATTTGTTACGAACGACTGCAAGCAAAAACTCGTTTAGTCTTCCAGCGGAGAATAGCCCGTAAATATCAAAACTATAAAATTAGCTATTCTCCGCTGGAATTCCAGCTACTGCTCGTCGTTGCTCGGTGGTTCTCTCCTGTACTCTGGCTTCCTTCACACGTAAAACTGTCATCGGCACGATATGCCCGTGGCTGTTAAAGTATCGTTTAAACCTAATAAATAAATAAATCTCGAAGTGATGTGGTGTCCGACGTGACGTGGTGTCCGAGAGGTTGGTGGCCGAGTGGATAAGTGGACTGGTCTCTTATGCAAAAGGTCACGGGATCAATCTTCGGTCCGAGAAAGTTCTCCGAATACTCTATCGGCATCAGTTGTGGGGTTGATGCTGTCACAGGACGTAAAATGGCTGTCCCCTATGTGGAGAGAGACACACACCGTGCAGGCTAAAACTCCGTTCGTAGTATTCGAAACGAGCGAGGTCACGAATCTGTCGCTACTAGGGTCCTCCCACACACCTGCGCCGTTGGGCCAAGGAGAGGCGTTAATATAAGTTGCATAACTTGCTCGCCAATCCTCGTAAAACAAATAAGTTTAAAACCCTTTACCCAACGAATCGCCCGCATCCACCCGCGTAATAGGCAAATTCAGCAGCTGAAAAAATATTATTTTTCGAAATATTTCAACAAAACCATATCATGTGACCCCTTTTTGGAACGAGCTCGTTCCAAAGAAGGTCACATGATATTGTTTTGTTGAAATTTTTTTAAATATTAAAAAATGATATTTAAAATAATAAATTTTGATATCGTCTGCGTTGGGTAAAGGGTTAAAACAATCTCGAGGTGGGCATTAGTATTTAGAACTGCATGCGTCCAAATTTGCGGATGGTAAAAAAGGATAATGGCATTATCAGTTGGAAGTTATCGAGGAGCAATGGGCGAAAAAGCCACGAAATGTGAAATTTTTTTTTTGGAAAACCCTGACATTTCAATGGTCGACGAACGCATCATTCCTGTTCCTGTCCTGTCTTTATTTCCTGAAACGTGGAATGGAAATCGTTGGTATTGAAACCGCTCTTCCCCGTTCCCGAATTTACAAGCTCGGCATCAATTAGAAAGTTATTTCAGTAATCAGCACAACAAGCGCAAAGATGAGTAGTTCTCTCTTTAGTAATAAATCCGCGCTCTGCAAGAGATGACAATGTTTTCTTTGTGTATAATTGCTTTGTTAGCGTCGTGGTTCGTACACACAATTTTCCCAGTCAGTTTGAATATTTCAACACACGCAGAAATATATCCTTAGTGACCAGCAAAAACTTCGCGATTCTTGCCCTGAAGGGACATTTTTTGTTCCTAGTTATTACATACTTTTTATTACAAATAACAAATAAGTAATAACAAATAAGTAATAAAAAATAAGTAATAACAAATAATTAATAAAAATTGCAGCCTGCCCATAGTGGGGAGGGTGATCGGGCACTTATTCCTTATTTGTTATTGTAAATAATAAATAACAAATAAGTAATAACAAATAAGTATTAACAAGTAAGTAATAACAAATAAGTAATAACAAGTAAGTAATAACAAATAAGTAATAAGAAATAAAAAATAAGTAATAACAAATAGGAAATAACAAATAAGTAATAACAAATAACAAATAGGTAATAACACACAACAAATAACAAATAAGAAATAACAAATAAGTAATAATATTACTTATTTGTTATTTGTTATTACCTATATGTTATTACTTACTTATTTGTTATTACTTAATTGTTATAAGTTATTTGTTATTACTTACTTGTTATTTGTTATTTGTTATTACTTATTTGTTATTACTTATTTGTTATTACTCAATTGTTATTTGTTATTACTTATTTGTTATTTGTTATTACTTATTTGTTATTACTTATTTGTTATTTGTTATTACTTACTTGTTATTTGTTATTTGTAATAACAAGTAAGTAACAACTAGTAACAAAAAATGTCACTCCAGGGCTTCCGTACTTTTGAGAGATGAGTTGGCCTAAAAATCACGAGATTAATGTGTGTGATCATCTTAAAATACACGATTCATTTCGTGGTGACATGTACAAAGTTTGATGCGGCGTGGAGAGTTCGATATTATTGCAGATTGAGGGCTTCATACAAATTTGATGCGAAGATTATGCTTACCAAGAAAATCGAAATTAGTACCCAAACTGGTCCTCATTGACGGTTCGTTTCCAGTTTTGAATTGCGCGAAACAAATAGCTACAGGTAAAATGTCGAGAAATTTGCGGAGCATAATTTGATATTAATCATTGAACAGAGATTACTGAAACGGCACTATTTTATTGATGCAAATTTCCGTTTTCAAAAACCTAAACATTGACCGAAGGAGATATCTGTCCTTACATTTCTGTTTTTTAGGTCGGGCTAGTACGATGTATTCTGATTGCGAGTGCACTTTATTGCGAAAAAAAAATATTACTCTTTGAAACGTTCATCGTAGAAATGTTATTGATCAAATCATCTATTTCCGAACAAATGACCTTTCATCGATTAATTGAGACTGTTACCCGACCAGTTAATATTAATATAACGAAAATAGGTACAACCTACTAGCGACCGCAGTTTTGGAGTACACTGTACAGTACATGTACCCCCCCCCCCCCCTCTCTCTCTCTCTCTCTCTTTATCGCGAATATTTATTAATCCTTTACCTAACCTTAAAAGCAGACGACACTTGCAAAACAAATTCTTGAATAACTAATTTTTTTTCATTTTTTGTCTCAAAAACATAGGTTATGAGCCCTCATTGGAACGAGTTCGTCGAGCTCGTTCCAATGAGGGGTCATAACCTATGTTTTGGGGACACAAAATGAAAAAATATTGAAAATTAATTGGCGATTTTTGTGAATAGCACTGGCCGGTTTTGGCCGTTACGTTCACAAACCGTACTGGATGGATCCCTTCCGCTAAAAGAATTGATCCGGAAATTGATATATCTTATAGCAAACCAGCCCAACAAGTCATCGACATGGAAATTCTAAGCGATAAGCAAAATCTTTCGCGAGCCGAACTCAAGGCACTGGCGTCTTTGCGAGGCAATCAAAACATTGTCATCAAACCAGCCGACAAATCTTCGGCAGCGGTAATTATGGACCGAATGGATTAGGTCCACGAAGTAACGCGACAGCTCAGTAATACCGAGCACTATAAGAAAATAGTGACACCCCTATGGCCGGATAATATTTCAAAATTTGGTCAAGTGTTAAGAGACCTCTTGGAGAAAGATGACATCTCTCAGAAACAACTCGAATATTTGGCAGCTTCGCGACTTGAGCTAAAACCTAGAACTTTTTATATTTTGCCAATGACACACAAACCGATAGACAATTGGACTAGTCTGTGCATGCCCAAAGGCAGGCCGATTATTTCAGGCTGTGGGTAGGAATCGTACCGCATTGCACAGTATGTAGATCACTTTTTGAAACCAAAAGCTAACCGCTGTGCAAGCTATCTAAAACACCGAGGACTTTTTGACTGAGATTTCAGATCTCAAAATTTCAAAAGATGCCTTTTCGGCGACCCTAAACGTAGATGCCATGTACACAGACATAAACATCAAGTCAGGCTTCAATCAATGAAAAGGGCCTTTGAAAAATTCCCAAACCCAAAGCGGTCGGATAAGCAAATACCACAACTGCTGGAAATCAGTCTAAACGGCAATGACTTTGAGTTTGACCGTCAACATTATCAACAAATCAAAACATACAGCCCCGTCGTGTGTCTCTATTTTCATGTCTGAATGGGAAGAAAAAGCTTTGGACGCTGCACACAAGAAACCGTCAGGTTTTCTCAGATATCTTAACGATATTTACTTGGTGTGGGAGCACTCGAGAAGTGATTTTCAGGAATTTGTTGATTTTTTGAATAGTCGCGACCACAACATCAAGCTGAAGGCTACCATTTCAGAGCAATCAGTTGCTTTTTTGGACGTTACTATTTACAAGGGTGAAAGATTCCAATCCACAGGTTGCTTGGATTATAGGACGTTTGTAAACCGACAGAATCCCACCACGCAGCTGCTACACAAAAATTCGTTCCACCCGAAACATACTTTCAGAGGGATTATCAAGTCGCAGATTATCCGATTCCATAGAAATTCGAGTAGTAAAAATAATTTTAACTCTGCATGCTCCACGCTATTCAGTGCCCTACGGGAAAGAGGGTACAGTAACAGATTTTTGCGTGATATTAAATAGGAAACTCTCATACAAATAGAAAATACTGATCCCGCATCGTACCAACACAATCAACCCGTCAAACTGAGGCACGATCGGCCAGTTGTTGGCAATGGGAAGGCCAGTTCTTGCAGCAAAACCCGCTGTAAGCAAAGTTACTTCTTCAAGGAGTCTGACTCATTTTTCAGGCATCAGACCAAGTGCCATTACAAACTGCACAATCCGCAATGGGTAAAGGGTTAAGAATGTCCATTTCTAGCCACTGATACAGTATGATGATCGTACAAGTAAACAAGTATGTCAGCAAGTACTAAGTATAATTGATGCGAGTCAGTGTGACAATGTTTGCCTGTTTTGGAGAAAGTTTGTTACTTTGTTAACCCGTATAATACAGTAGTTCAAAAGTAAAGGTTAATCGATCAATTGTTCTTTGGATCGATCAAGATGTTGATCATTGATTAATCTAATTGATTAATCGGTTAACCGTCTGAGCTCTAGGTGCATCCTTCAGCAAAAGAAGAGATAAAACAAGCTTATTTTGAATAGCACTTGTGTTTGTTCCGTGATGGGTCAGACACTTACCCTCCTCCGTCCCACAACCTCCCACCCCGCATCTGGTTCATACCCGTCGATTGATGTTACAATTGCACGTCCTATCTTCCTTGATGTTTCTAGGAATGTTAAAGATGACTTGTGTGGGAGTGACCACTTCCCACTTGTGCTGGGAAGTGTAGTTCCGGCGGACGACGAGAGGGTGCCTCTGTGGAACCTTAAAAATCAAACTGGGACACTTTCGCTACGCTTTGTTTTAAGCTCCTCACACTTGAGACTCTTGAGGAACATGCTGACCAGACAAAACATTTTACCATAGAACTGTTTGACATTGCAAACACCGCCATTTCAAAAACCTCAGCAAATTTACGTTTCACCAAGCTATTAGTCCAGTCAAAGTATGATTGACCTTGACAAAATGTGTACAGGAATGAACGTTTTCGGATTCTATGAACATCCTTGAACTACAGAAAAAAAAAATCCAAGCTTGGCGTCATGCGCGTTCCCGAGAAATCCAATATGGCGTCCTAGTTGGCCGCCGAAATGCATTATTCATTTTAACCCCCTTATTTGACATTATAGTAAGACAATATGGGCTTATTTATACTTGTATCGTGTCTACACACAAACTCCATCATACGGAACGAAATTCGACTAGATAACACCCTAAGTGACCGCCAAAACGAGGCTCTGAAATGGAAAAACAAAAAACGTTTTCAGTCGAATTTCGCAAAATATTCTATCAGTGTTTTGAATTATGCAAAGTCTATTGGCATCTATCTCTGCGCCATGTAGGATCTAAATAAAACAAGTCCTGAGGTATTCCAAATGTTCATGTCTGGCTATCACGTGGTTCACAACGATGAACGGTATTGGGTGGACTTTCGACGGATCTGATGAAAGAGCAGAAATTAATGAGAAGTCTTAAAACAATTGAGGGTCTCACCAGAGGTAGTGGGATGACGGAATATGAACGTGCTATTTATGTCCTCTCCAGATCTGCTTGTTCTGAAATTAATGACTACATGCAGAATATATCTGGGTGTTCATATACTATTCAAAAAAGTAGGGAATATCCAAACTGATGTTGATATTTTCGGAAAACGGTATTGGATACGCGTGGTTGGACACATCAATATGTTACCAAGTTTAGTGTGGATCATGAATGTCACCGGCCAACGAAAACCTTGTGCAGGTTTTTGTTTATGGGGTACTTTTTGAAATTTTCATTTGTACTGGACGGTCTTTTCCGGAGGTCTCATAGTTCTTTTCTTGGTTTTAACTCGCTCATCAATAGTTTCTGGCCGAAACGTAACTTTTGAAGTATCGGAAGACTGATACGTGACGAACGTTTTACGAGCATGTTGGAAGCTGGCAAAAGACTGCAGTGGGTCAAATTCTCAACGTTACTCAATCGGTGATTAGCAGGTTGTGGTCATGATACTGTCAGACAGGCAATGTGGATGGCAGACGTCGGTCAGATCGTCCAAGGTCGACAACTGCTAACCAGGATCGTTTCATCCGAACCACAACATTACGTAACCGCCATCAAAGTGCCTCAGAAATTGGACAGCTGCTTCACCGAGCGACAGATGTGCGAGGCAGTGGTCAGACTGTCCGAAATCGCCTAAACAACTGGAACTTGTACGCCTGACGACCTCTAATAATTCCACGTTTGACTGAACGTCACATCGCAGCAAGACGTAATTGGTGTGGCGCAAGACAGCGCTAGGACAATGGTTGGTGGAGCAACGTCATGTTTTCCGATGAATCGAGGTTCACTACCGACTTCCGCGATAGGCGAAACAGAGTGTGGCGGCGGCGGAACGAACGATATCATGACGTAACCGTTAGGCAGCACGATTGTTTTGGTGGTGGATCGCTTATGGTGTAGGGAGGCATAACCATGACAAGCAGAACAGCATCACATGCCATCTAAGGGAGTGTCACAGGGCAGTACTACAGTGACAGCATGTTAGCAGCCCATGTGGTGCCATTTGCTCGACGTCACGACCGTCGATTCATTTTCCAAGATGACAATGCAAGAACACACAGGGCCCGTGTCGCTGCAGAGTTCCCCCAGGAGAAGAACAGCACTACACTGCCTTGACCAGCACTAAGTCAAGACCTTTCACTAGTCGTGCACGTCTGGGATATGCTTGGCAGGCGCCTATGACAACGCCAACAGCCCGTTACCAATGTCCAGGAACTCGCTGCTGCACTGCAGGAAGAATGGAATAACATCAGTCAAGCTGATATAGGACGTTTGGTGAGGAGTATGCCACGTCGGATCTGCGCTTATCTCGCGAACCGAGAAGGATTTACAAGACATTGAGGTCTTGGCCTAAATGTGGTAAATTCTCTGACTGACCGTCCATATCTTCTATAGCTCAGTGCGTGGAATGTGCGCGTGTCAGCCACCCAACTATCGCTGAAATCATTCACCAGATGTCACAGTGCAATGCCTCAACTGTGTTTTTGATGAAAATATAAATATATTTCTTCATATATCTCTCTTTTATCAAATATCACCTACCATTTTTGAATAGTATATAACACAAGTGAGCAGCGGAGATGAGCACGATACAATAACTGTATTGAGACATTTGCAGAAGAGAAACCCCATTCGCACGTGTGTCCGCCCTGAGGAATATACAGACAGGCATCGTTTCCAATCTCAGTAATGCCGATAAAGCACACGCTATTGGTGAAGGAGTTGTATCTAAAATGGTTGGCATGGACACCAATGATTACACGTTTAACCCTTTACCCAACGCAGACGATATCACAATTTATTTTGAATATCATTTTTTCAAATTTTCAACAAATTTCAACTAAATCATATCATATGGCCCCTCGTTGGAACGAGCTCGACGAGCTCGTTCCAACGAGGGGTCACATGATATGGTTTTGTTGAATTTTTTTGAAAAATAATATTTTTTCAACTGCTGAATTTACATATTACGCGGGTGAATGCGGCCGATTCGTAGGATAAAGAAGAAGGATCAAGTCACCCAAATGAGGAGTAAATGTGGATTGAACATGGGTGAGGTGATTGTGAAAATAGATCCACAGCTTGTCTTCTAGAGACCGGTTGCTGTTGCTCTGGGAACAATACCGGCGATGAAATGTTGGCTGTGCTTTCTTATGAGTTGAGTACAATCTCTACGTATTTGTTCGATTCTCCATCCTGACAGTCTGAGAGACGCAGACAAGCTCCCGCTAGCGGAGGCTCTCCGTTCAATAGTCAAGCCATATGCCTAATTTGGAATACTGTTGCACTGGCTCCCGTGGGTTATTGGTAAAACCTTCAGACAAATTTGCGCGACACATGTGGTCTTTGTCAAGTCCCATTATCCTGGGTCAACTGTGGTTTTGATGGCTACACAAGTGGTGCATCAACTAAGGATAATACACACTCCAAACGACATGGATCGAGGGACCCTGTAGAGATCATCATCGACTCCAAAAATTTCTATATGTTAAGGAGACGTGTCTCGCTAACAGTAAAGACAAGCAAACATTCATCACATTGCTCAGTTGATATCTTGGACAGGGAGGAATAAGTATCATACATACCAATGGCGGCGCAGATGTCCTCACAGTTCAAACTGTGATTATCATGGCAAGACAAGCACTTGTGTGTCACACAGAAAATGATACTGATCTTCTCGTTCTGCTACCATGGCATATCTACTGGTAAGTCGATATATCTTGCATGGAGGTCTAGCTGAATGAAGACAAAGGTATCTGGAATATACAGGAAACAAAAGAGAGTTTAGGTGCCGACAAATGCGCACATAATCTTTTTCTATTACTGGTTAAGATACTACATCGCTGATTTTTGGTGTCGGCAAAGCTACTGCTATCAGATTATTTTGTAAACGTCCCTGTGATGTGAATAAAGCTGAAATAATCTCAGCTGGCGAGTCTGCATTCGTTTGTCTATATAAAGGTGTGGCGACTGGTAACTTGGCCAGTTTGCGTGGGTCCATCTTCATAGATATGGTATCCAAATCGGTGTCTGCTGTCGGCCCCAAAATACTCCCACCAACTAACAGTACTGCTCAATATCATAGCATGAGGTAGTACATCCAAATTTGCGAATAATGAGGTGCAGATTCGTTGAAAGCCACAGGCTGGGGATGATCTATGAAGGAAAAACGTTCTACATCCTTTGAAAAAACCCTCACCAGCACCCGTCTTCTGAAAAATGTTCACTTTAACTGCAAAACTGGCTGTTAGTCGGCAGAGTGCAGTTGCAAAAATGCCGTCTTACAATGTACAAGGATGTGTGGGTCGTGTCGAGGAACGAGCTGTGACAATGCGCAGCAGTCAATAGTAGACGGAGGTAGAAAGTCGAGTTTTTTCTGTTTTGTTTCATTCTATTTGTAATTTTCTCGATAGGAGAGAAATATTTGGGTAAGCAATATGATGTATCTGTAAACATAGTGTGTCCTGATGCACCGAAAGACATTGTTTTTTGTTTTTGTTTTGGTTTAGAAGGTAGTCTATAATACCCCTATCCATCGCCTTAATGATTCCAACGATTGGGCGATGTAATTCTATGGTCATTTTGGTCCTGTTATGCTCGGTTTCATATTATGAGCAGAGGATATATTATGTTGACATCTGATCCCTGTTATTGTAACATGCACGGTAGCTTTTGTATTCTGCTGGTCATTTCAAGAACATCGACATCACAATATTTAGACTTGTGCGACCTTCTTATATCATTGTTGGATATAAAAGTGAGAGTTGGTGGGTATTTCTGGTTGATGTACACCTTAGTATGAATATGCACACTGGGCAGTCATCTGGTACACAAAGAAGTCGTTTTGCTCGCGCAGCATCGTAGCGCATTGGCCTCTTTTGGTTCATTTGCAATCTACGCGAATCTTATAAAATTTGTAATTGTGGGTGTGCCACATGAATGTTGTGGACAAAATTGTCGCAGGCTATTTCAGGATGGCCTCTCTAGGTTATAGTATAGCACATGTTCTCATATGCGCACAAATCCCGTCTCTATATCATGTAACATACACAAAAATATGAAAAAAATGGATGTTTTCGAATTTCTGCCTCCGTTTTGTCAGCCAGCCTGAATTCAGATGAACATTTTCATTGTCAAATATATCTCTGGTTATTGTAGTCTGTAGAACATATCGTCGCCTGAGTGCTAGAATGTTCTATGTCACCATGAGACATAGAACATTCTAGCACTCAGGCGACATCTTTTAACTATTCATTAATGCATGATGTCATCAAAACGACTTTTTTACAACCGGTGGCCATCTTGGACGCTATCTTGAATTTTATTATAAATGTCAATTTTTTACAATCGGCGGCCATCTTCGGCGCTATCTTGAATTTTATTAAAAATGCGCGCGATTTCGAGCTCGGTTTTAGCTCCGCCTGTCAAAATTTCAGCGGAGCCTCTTCCGATGCTAAGTTGTCCGTCCGTCCGACCGTCCGTCGTCAACATTTTGTTTGTCTGGGTCATAATTTCTTAACCACGGAATATTTTTCTGTGTAAACTTCATAAGAATATGTAATATCAAAAGAAAGTGTGTCGCGAATTATAATATGGTATGTGCTACTCAAGGTCAAGATCACAGACCTTACGATATGGTGACACTTAAAAAAACGTTGACATTTGTTTGTCATGGTCATAATGTCTTAGCCATATTTTTAATGAAACTTCATAACAATATATACTATCAAACGACAGTGCTTCGCGAATTATAATGTGGCATGTGCCCCTCAAGGTCAAGGTTACATTACAAGCCTTTTGATAAGGTGATACTAAGAAAAACTTTGACATTTCTTTGTCCGGACCAAAATTTCTTAACCACTGAGCGTAAGCTCCGCCTGAAAGAATGTCAGTGGAGCTTTTCAAATCTTAAGTTGTCCGTCGTCCGTCCGCCCGTCTGTCGTCTGTCCGTCCGTCGTCAACATTTTGTTTGTCCGGTCCATATAATTTGATCTTATCGGCACATCTTGTTCATACTTGGTACAATTATTGCTCAGCAAAACTTGGATATTGTTATACAGCCCTTGTCCGGTCCATATAACTTGGTGTGATTGACAAGTCTCATTCATAGTTGGTACAATTATTACTCACGACTCAGCGGTGTGACATGACTTTGATCCAAGGTCATATCAAGGTCAAGTTCACAGGCAGCAAAACTTTTATATTGTTATACATGCCTTGTCTGGTTCATATAACTCTACATGATTGACAGATCATATTCGTAGTTGGTACAATTATTTATCATGACACAAAAGTGTGTCTCAACTTTGATCCAGGGTCATAGCATCAAGGTCAAGGTCACAGACAACAAGACTTTGATATTGTTATGCAGTCCTTGTCTCGTCTGTATAATTGAATTTGTGTGACAGATCTTGTTCATACTTCACACAATTGTTACCCATAACCTAATATTGTGTCATGACCTTGACCCATTGTCATATCATGAATGTTAAGGTCACAAGAAGTTACACTTGAATTCTTGTCTGGTATTTATCTTTCCCTAAAAGCAGTGACCATCGGCTGAGCTATCTAGGCGGAGCCGCCTCCTGTTTTCTCTGTTGTTGGTATTGGTATTTGAAGGTTCGTAGATTCGACAAAAGTTAAAACCAATTCGGACAATATTTTTCATTTTTCAAGTTTAGCCGATTTTAGACGTTTTTGACTGCACTAAAATGGCTTGATAATGACTGAAAACAGACTATAAAGGATCGCACGGAAGTTTAATAAATAACCAACAACAAAGAACTTGGGACAAACTACGTATAAATTAGACAAAATCAAGACGGCTTATAAAACAGAAAAAGAAAAGTTTTTTGGAAAATTGTGCCTCAAAACATAACCAATACACTCCCATAACCAGCGTTTGGAAAATGATTACAAACATAAAAGGTAAAGGAACAAAATCTAATGTACAACTCCTCGAAGACAATAACACACTTATTACAGTACGTGGAGAGTGTATTATCACTAAATCACCCGCAGAGTGGAGATTCCACCTAAGCAATAATTCCAAATTTGTTGCAAATCATAACCAGCACAAGCAAAGTTTCAGCAATGGACCTCCGGGTTCAACCCGGAGGTCCATTGGCTGAAACATTGCTTGTGTTTTTTTGTCGATATGTACAAAATTTGAAAGTTATAGCTTGGGTGATAACTCCACTCCGCGGGTGATTTAGTTACAATCCACTCTCCACGTACTAAACACCTAAACAGGAAATATCAAACAAATTGGTCTCAACATTTTTCAAAAATGCATCGTCTGAAAATTCTAATCCAGTGTTCGTTAGAGTAAAACAGTAACATAAAACGGAAACGCTCAAATTTACCCCTGACAACTGGAGGATTACAATTAACCTTTCTCTATGGAAAAGCTAAATAACTTCTTGTAGAAAGAAAACGATAGGTCCCACGGACACAATGATTTAAAACATCTGCCTCAATAATCATCGCTTGGTTTATTATTATCAGTTTTTATTGAAATATGGTTGACTGGCTAGTTTCCACCTTCTTGGTAAAAACAACAATTCCCAATCCAAACCCTATAGAACCATTGTAATCAAGTAATTGCAGACCTATTATTTATTTATTTATCGGTGTTTAAGGTCACACATTTATGCACAATGGCTAATCATGACCGTGACAGTTTTACGGGTGGAGGAAGCCGGAGTACCCGGAGAGAACCACCGAGCAACGACGAGCAGCTGCCAGCTCCCCAACATCGTAACTTCGCACTGCAGCACAGGCAGGGTTAGATTGGTTGAAGACATGCGCACCATCGACGTGCAGTACGACTTAGTACGCGGCGTCATCGTGCCCCCATGCGGACAATGGAGATGAAGTGTCTTGCCCAAGGACACAACGCGGTTGCCGCAGGTGGGATTTGAACCGAGGACCTCTCGGCTTGCAGCCTGCACCTCTACCTACTGAGCCACCGCGCTCCCAATTGCAGACCTATTGCATGAACAAGTGGAATGGATTATCAAAAATCGACTTGTCTTGTCTCTGGATTCGAACAATGTACTGACGAATGCGCAGAGTGGTTTTAAAAGCCAGAGAAGTACTTTAGCTGATTTGGTAAACTTGAAGCGATCATACGAAATGCCTTTACCAGGAAACAACGTGTAGTCGCCTTCGTCTTGGACCAACGTAACGGCAAAAACCGACCATCACTATTCACAAAACTCACCATTAAATTTTCATTATTTTTTCATTTTTTGTCTCAAACAACGTAGCTGATGACCCGTCTTTGGAACGAGCTCGTTGAGCTCGTTCCAATGAGGAGTTATAAGCTATGTTTTTGACGCAAAAAATAAAAAGAAGTTATTCTGGAGCTGAAACGGTTAAGGGACTTTCTTGATCGATTAATCATGTGGATTAACCTTGGTTAACCGATTAATCACTTGTCCAAATAGATATCTGCCATACCGTTGATGATTTACAACATGAACCCTTTACCCAACGTAATAAACAAAAACCAACTAGGCCCATATACAAAAATCTCCATTCAAATTTATTATGTTTTCAATTTTTGTCTCAAAAGCATAGCTTATGACCCTCATTGGAACGAGCTCGTTGAGCTCGTTCCAATGACGGGGCATAAGCTATGTTTTTTAGACAAAAATTGAAAAATTTAAGTAATTCATGAATTTATTTTGCAAGTATCGTCTGCTACCCGTTATAGGTAAAGGGTTGAGTGAAACTGATTGAAAGCATGCCTTCGTTTTTGCCTCCCCCTTTTTAAATCATTCAATCAGTTAATGACCATTTCCAGCTACTGATACAGTATGATGATCATGCAAGTAAACAAGTATGTCAGCAAGTTACTTGGATTCTTTACTCTGTCTCATGTAATTGATGTGTGTAAGTGTGACAATGTTTGCCTGTTTTGGAGTAAGTTTGTTCCTTTGTTATTATTTATTTATTTATTTATTTATTGGGGTTTAAGGTCATATATTTCTGCACTGTGGCTAATCATGGCCATGACCGTTTTACGGGTGGAGGAAGCCGGAGTACCCGGATAGAACCGCCGAGCAACGGCGAGCAACCGTCAGCTCCCCAACATACTAACTCCACACCAGCAGGCTTAGCATTGGTTGAAGGCAAGTGCACCATCGACGTGCAGTACGCCTTAGTCCACGACGTCACCGTGCCCCCAGATGGGCAATGGGGTGTTCTTTGTTAACCCATATAATACAGTAGTTGAAGAGTAACGGCTAATCGATCAATTACTTTTTGGATCGATCAAGATGTTGATCATTGATTAATCGATTAATCGATTAACCGTTTCAGTTATTCAAGAAATTTAATTTGTTTGCAAGTTCTCCTGCCTTTACTAATCTACTTGCGAGTGTGCAGTGTCTTTTAACCCTTTGAACCCTAGTGGCAGTTTTTTTCTGGCCACGAACATGATACGTCATAACGTCTTTATATAAAATGCCTGTTCAGTAAATGTGTGGGGTAGACCAATCAATATTTTCAACGTGCAGCCTCGGGGCTGCACGTTGAAAATATTGATTGGTCTACCCCAAATAATGAATATGGACTCTTCTAATTGCTGCCATTGAACTGGCATGGGAGATACCACTAGAGTTCAAAGGGTTAAAAGCCAGAGAGACGTACAGTGGCTAATTTGGATAGACATCAGCCGCAATCATCGCTTGATTTAATATTATCAGTGTTTAATGAAATATGGGTGACTGGCTAATTCAAATTACAGATCCATTGCATTAACAAGGTCTGTGTTATAGGGTGACTCGGTGAAAATATTAAAAAAATATAAAGTGTTTTATTTCATTTAATTTATAGTTACGGTGCACACAACATATTACGAAAACGAGAGATTAATCTCCGCATTCTAATACATTTCATTAATTTGCTTTGAATTGCATATGGTTTATTATTGCGAATCTTTTAGTAGTGTGGTTTTATGAATAGGTTCAAGCATGGAAATAAACAGACTGTCATTCACAGAATGAGGTCTCCAGAGGGTGAATTTGGTGATGCTACCCTGCTTTGGAGGGTAACATCACAAAATGTACCCACACCGAAACTTAATCTCAACCAAGGTCTCAGGTACCCATAGGAGGTACCCATAGGAAACATTGACCCACTGTATGAGATAGCATCAGCAAATTCGCCCCCCGGGGACCTCATTCTGCAAATGACAGATTGCTTATATCCAGGCTTGAATAGGCTAATCTTCATTTATTGTCGGCAGTGTATTATTGTCTGGCCGCCAGAGCACTCAAGCCCAAAGTGGCGCCAGTAGTATGTCATGTACCCGGACAGGCATCATTGGCCGGACCCCGGGCAGGACCCCTGAAGTGACGTCATGTCACGTGACCCAGTGGCGCCATATTGTGTTGTCACGATAACCCGCGTTAGCGGCCATCTTGTGACGTCAACCCCCACAGTGATACGTGGTGTTAGTGAGTATGCGTAGCGTGTGTTGTGATACGTGTTTCTGTCGTCCATTTTGTATACTGTGGGCCGTGGAATGACAAAGCTTTTTTTTTGGGGGGGGGGGGGTATCCTCCCTTTTATACCCTGCGAAATGGGTTGGTCAGATATCTTTAGATAAGTATCCGTAAATGTATCCTACATGTATCCTCCAATAATACAATACCAGGCCATAGGTATCATCAAATACCCGTATGTGACTATGTGCTAGTGCACAATGTGCCTTTTCACATAATCACATATCGGCACATCCAGCATGTGCCTATGAGCTAGTGCACATTGTGTCACATTGTGCATTTTCACTTAAGCACATGAGACATAAAATGTATTCTCCAGAAGGTATCCTCGAAAGGTATCCTCAAATACTACAATGTCAGGCCATAGGTATCCACAAATACCCGTATGTGCCTATGTGCTAGTGCAAAATGTGTCACATTGTGCCTTTTTACATAAGCACATATCGGCGCATCCGGCATGTGCCTATGTGCTAGTGCACAGTGTGTCACATTGTGCATTTTCACATACACACATGCGACAAAAAGGGATTCTCCAGAAGGTATCCTCGATAGGTATCCTCAAATAATACAATACCAGGCCATAGGTATCCTCAAATACCCGTATGTGCCTATGTGCTAGTGCACAATGTGTCACATTGTGCCTTTTTACATAAGCACATATCGGCGCATCCGGCATGTGCCTATGTGCTAGTGCACAGTGTGTCACATTGTGCATTTTCACATACACACATGCGACAAAAAGGGATTCTCCAGAAGGTATCCTCGATAGGTATCCTCAAATAATACAATACCAGGCCATAGGTATCCTCAAATACCCGTATGTGCCTATGTGCTAGTGCACATTGTGGCATATTGTGCATTTTCACAAAAGCACCTGCGACAAAAAAGGGGTTCTCCAGAAGGTATCCTCGATAGGTATCCTCAAATAATACAATACCATGTCATAGGTATCCTCAAATACCCATATGTGCCTATGTGCTAGTGCACAATGTGTCACATTGTGCCTTTTCACAAAAGCACATATCGGCACATCCAGCATGTGCCTATGTGCTGCATGTAATGTGTACAGTAGAACATAAACATGTTTAGGGAAGTCAGAATAAACAGAACAAAGAATTCATAACAGAGCTTGTAGATACATAGGTAGAAACCGAGAATTTATTGGGAAATCAGAGCCAAAGTAAACAATTATGGGGGTTATTTGTGATAATTCTACGAAGTAGTATGGATTCTGTGGAAAATCCGAACCAGAAAAACTACTCTAATTCAATCGAACTTACCCCCAGGGGCCCCCTCAGTACTATAGCACTACGTTCTACTATTAAAATCTACGGCATGGCGGTCCTAAATAGGATTCCTGAAGAATCCGTAGTAATTAAAAGTGGATTTTGGTGATTTGGAGGGATTGCCGGGTTGTTTGTAGTAATTCTGCAAATCGGAAAATTACTCCTATTCAATCGAACACACCCTTCGAACATACCCCTGTCCCATAAGAAGGTTTTAGGTCACATAGCAGCCACGTGCTACCATAGAAACCAACATGGCGCCCCAGTATACAGAATGGACGACGGAAACACGTATCACCCTAACAACACGCGCTGCGCATGCGCACTGACACCGCGTATCACTATGGGGGATGACGTCACAAGATGGCCGCTCATGCGGGTTACCATGACAATACAATATAGCTCCACTGGGTCTCGTCACTTCGGGGGTCTTACCGGGGGTCCTGCCAATGATGCCTGTCCTGGTACATGACATACTATTGGCGTCCAAAGTTTTTTTCTCGATGGAATGTGTAAGAGTAATATCTCCTGTTTACGAAACAGTTTACTGGACGTCTGGCAGCCTTCAGCAATTTGAAATATCCACGTTTAAGGTGACATCGTTATTTCGCGGACTGCAATGTTTGACTGCGGCGAAAACAACATTCCGGGCGCATACCAGAGGTTGCATCCGAGACTAAGGGTTGTTTTGGATGTTTGGTGATTCTATTCATCAGTGCTATTCATATCCAATGTATCTGCTAACCTTGTCTGTCTATTGCAGTGTAGCGTTGCAAGAGCAGATAAATGTGCACGCCATTTTAGAGCATTACATTTGCATGTTTGTACTACATGGCGTCGGGCTAAAGAAAGAACATTTTATTAACTTCAATACTTCATCTCGGGCCAGATTTAAGTTTCGGTGCATTAGTTGCCTTGGGATTCCCGGTTTTCGAAAACCACGCATCAATACGTACATCAGTCACTGATGTGGGTACCTTGGAACCGTAACAGAGAGAATGAACAAGATTGCTCGATCGAGTCCATTTGACCACTCGGAGTCTTCCTCACCCAAAAATTTCAACCAACGAAGCTCCGCTTTAGAGGACTTTTAGTATTCGGCCCTTTCCTATCTCGAACAGGCTCACAACTGTGTCGCAGCCCGAAATGTCATGCACAGCGAGTAAATGTGGTATGATAGCCGGATTAGCTCTGACAGTTTCCCGTATATCAGTACACGTTCGTCCGTGAATAGGGGATTCCTTAGTCATCGGAGCAACTAAATTCTGCTGTAAATAATGATGCAGCAGCAAAATGTACACAAAATGTACACATCAAAAAGACGTCACTCTGCAAGTGCTGATTTATATGATCTTTAAACTTTTCTACAAAGTCCATAACAGTCGCTTGGTACGTTTTGCCCGAAACTGGCCAGTGTGGAATCCACAATGGTGTACAATCATCTATCACCACTGCTGCATGCCCCTGCCAACCATTCTGTTTGACGAAACAACCATCGTCTTATTTTTTAAATCCGACTTTGATTTAGAAATCTGCATGTCACCAGTCTCGTCAAAGAGTGATGTAGGCAGTGGCGACAATTCGTAAGAGAGAAGTCCCTTGACATCGAAGTTGCGAGAGCTTGATAGTAGTCTGATTACTCTGGAGTATATGAGGTGTCGAAAATTGTAACATCACCAAACTTGATAGATTTTCTTGACCCACTATTGTTTGGACCGGCATTGGAATAGGGACGTAGAATCCCCAAGGAAGACCCAGGACTTACGTTTCTGGTTACAATATTGACAATGGTTTCCGGGTGCTGTGACGGATCCATAAGATCTATACACATCTCACGTTTGGAGAGGGGGCGTTTGCGGTCAACAGCATCGGTCGCAATTCGCTCTTTGTCCTTCTTTTTGTGGAAAATTTGGGATCTTTCTTGTCGTTACGTATCACTGATATTCTATGGGTTAATGATCCACAGGCATGCACACTTAGAGCCCATATCTTAAAAGGTTTCTGATTTGAGAGTAATGTCTATAATATCCGACTTACCGAGGCCATATCTCATAAATATAGTCTCTATGAACATATATCTCCATAACGCGTTTCAAAGAACCGGAATGTGTCTCAACACCTGTTCACCGCTCACGAAATGGGCCAAAACATTAGGCTGAAAATTCTCCATTTGATGGAGGTGGTACATACCATACCTCGCGTAATTCGTATGGCCGGATGCGAAAACGTATGCAACACATATCACACAACATGAAGGTGAAGGGGAAGTCACCTTCCCGTTCAGCACGAACAAACAACATCATGAGAAAAACCGGCTTCAAAAAAGCATGCACCTTCATTTTCGTTGTCCGACTTTCATCATTTAAATCTACCGATGAAAAGGACAAATCTTTCAGGCATTCAAAGTTGTTTTTCTCGTGTAATTTACGGTGAAGTTCTTTTACCGATAAACACAGAGCTCTCATGTTCATTAGAAATATCTTTCTAACTAGAAATTTTTCCACCTGTCCACACATCGATTGTAGCACATCAACCAAACCTGATTCAGCCATCAGTTTTCCTACGGCAAAGATGAAGCTCAGAATCAGATGCATACCTCCTTACCGGAGAATAAAAGATGGAAAGTAGTTTGGGGACGCCCGCAGTACCTGCACGGCGATTTTATACATCTGTTGATCATCGGTGAAGCTCTTTCCTGCATTCAACTTCAGCTGTTGGGCCTTGTCATAGCAGTGGCTATAGTGTCGGGATCAGCCGGTGTCATGTCGCGTGCCCAAACCCTTTGAACCTCACTAAATAAGATGTTATTTCAATAAATGTGTGGGTAGACAATCAGTATTTTCAACGTGCAGCCCGAGGCTGCACGTTGAAAATACTGATTGGCCTACCCCAAATAATGAATATGGACTCTTCTAATTGCTTGAATTGAACTGGCATGGGAGATTCCACTAGAGTTCAAAGGGTTAAAATTCCAATTTAACGTTTTCTTGTAAACACTCTCTATTAATTTATAAATGCTGTTCAGAAAAAGGATAAACTTCAAGTAAATGTCGATTATATATGAAAATATCAGCACCTAGGCTAACTATGCGAATTGAAATTGGGTATCAACTGGTTCTGCGACAAATATCTGAAATTGCTCAATGCTGTCAGACGTCCAGTAAAGAGTCAGGAGATGCCACTCTATCAGAAACAACCGAGAAAAAACTTTGGACACGACTTTGAGGCTGGGCAGAAAGTTGGCATTTGGCGGCCGGACAATTATAGCTGTATTAATTGTTGAAAATAATTACACTGCTGCGTTGGGTTTAATTGTATACTTTCTACATGTATAGCGGGTTTTGGTTAGTATTAATAGCGTATTTGATATAGAGGAATTGTTCCCCCTCTCTGCTACATCACGCAACACAGAACACATTATGGATAGCAACGGGCTCCGCCAATACAGGATGCACCGGGGAAAGTTTTTCTTCATACAAAACAGGACATTAAATCAAAAGTTTAAACAACTTTTCCGAACAAGGTACATCAACGCCTGACACAACAGCCAGCATAACCCGTATTCTGAGGCTCGTCAGCCTTTAAAATCGCAAAACAAACGAGAGGCATAGCAGCTACAACCTCGGAACAGGTACAGCAATACGCGGTGGGGATAAAAAAAACCTCCCCAGAAAAACAAAACAGACTACTTCACGGTTTGGCTGCCCCGTGCAGAATGACCATACAATGGACAATCAATTAACACACACGCCCCCTGTGTGTCGCACTGACTACACTGACAAGGGGAAATAAATTTCGTACTAATTCACTGCGTTCAAACGTGAGAAATTATATTTTCAATGACCGGGCCTCAAAACAATAGCGTGTTAAACTGTCCATGTTTTCAAAGGAACACCTGGTTGACGGAGAGTCGCAAAATCTTCCATAACTGCGTTCTCGTAGTTGGAGAGTGACACTCCAGTTATGTGAACAAATATTTATATGAGTATTTCGTCTCATTTGAGTTATTTTCGGTATTTAGTTACCATTCTTCTAGTTTAAAATATGCATGATTTCTGCACTACATTAATCAGTGTTCTCAATATTCTACTGTTTATGGAAATGGCATATTATAAAACAGTAGAATGTTGAGATTCGCGTGATAAAAATGAATAGAATAGCAATATTATTTTGAATATCTATGATGTCGCGTATTAGTGAGCTCTTGTAAAGAGCTCGAGAGCTATGCGGTATGTTACATTAAAATACACAATATCGAGTTATTACTAATGGGGTTGTATTATGTGACGAACAGCTGTCATTTTACGACATTTTACAAGTTGAAGGAAAGAGCTAATCAGCTTATTCCCACACTGTAAAATGTCGGAACGGGAAACATAAATCTGTATATTGGTATCGTTTTGATTCAAATATTATTGTCCAGAAAATACAGTATTCAGATTATAGGTTATGATATTTACGAAGCAGCGTAAATATGACTGTATGTGTCGTTATTTTACAAGCTGTTGGAATGAGTTAAATAAGCCCATCCCAGCAACTGTAAGATAACGAAACATGCAACGCAGAATGTCTAACCTATGTCCGAATTGATTTGACGGTAGATTATGATAGAATTATATTTATATCCGAGTCGGTTATATAAATTGGGGACGATTGTATAAGCTCTCATCCAAATATGCAACATCACGGCAATCGTTTAGCGTTACCTCAACCAGTCGTGTGGTACGATTGCCAGTCTTTTAATCGCGAAAACAGGTGAGTACAGACTGGTCGTTATCCACGCGTGGTCAGTGATGTCCACACATGTGTTTATCAGGAAATAAAAATCATCATAAGCAAAATTTTAATTAATGAAGCACCGGGTTGTACCCGGTGCTTCATTAATTAAATATTGAGTGATGATTCCTATAATTTTAGTGTCTGGAAATCGATATTATTGTGTCCGTGGAAATATTGCCCACCCGTGGAAAGTGACCTGACCACGGCGGCCGTACTGTAGGTGTTACATAATAACTATGTCCAGTGATCAATAGAAGTTATTAAGGGTACATTTTTGTAGAGAATTCAGTGTATCGATAGATTATTCTAAATGTAAAATATGTGATGCACTAATATTTAGTAATCCAGTCATTGTTGTTTTGTAAATGCTGTGTTGTATATGACACTCCAGTTATGTGACTGAATATTTATAAGATGTCTTTCGTCTCTCTCCAGGTTAACCATCTGTCCGTGGATACCCCAGTCACAAGGCAAGCATGAACTCTAATTCCACAGACGTTACAATGAAGGCGAAATTCGCGATTACTCACAATTTCCCATGGTAAACCCTAAAGTGAAAAAGTACGGAAAATTCACTTTATAACATCAGTATAAGATCACGGAAAGGCTTATTAGAGGTCGACATGTTTCTGGATTTGAACAATCAACTAGAGGTGGAGCAGCACGGGCGGGCGGGGCCAAGAAAAGTAACCTGGAAATGCATGAAGGCGTGCCACGGTGAAAATTTTATTTCCATCTGAACGAGAACGAACGTTGCTTCCTTACATCTGAGCGATCAATGGCAGTTCACACAGAGGACATTACGATGATATCTTATCTTCATCACTCATTCGGAAATAAGGGCACCAACAGGGCGCGGGTGGGGGGGGGGGGGGTGCGCGGACCAATCGGGCCGACCACAGTTCGTCCCAATGAGAAGAAAATTTGATTTTTCAAATTAAAAGAACGCTGTTTCTTTCAATTTGAGCGATCGGTGGCAACTGCTGGTATATCGAAATGTTCTGTCTGTGGACTGCATAGGAATTATATATACTACTTAAAGGTTACTAAGTACCAAATATTTGACACATCATTGTAAAATTTGCTTGTGACATATTTGCGACATTTTGGGTGGATATGATTGAGGAATGTATTGAGATGGTCCCCCCCAGTATTTTCATTAGCTCTCTTGGCAGGCAGACTTTTCGTGACAGTCATAGTAAGCATGTACCCCTTGATTTTCATGATGTTTTCGTGTACTGTCTACATGCACATGGCATGTTTAAGGTATTCAATCTTCATTTCAACACAAACCCTTGTGATTTAATGATTGAATATAGCAAATGCAAATGTAAGAAGACATTTGTCTGAAGCAAAAATGTGGCGGACTGCAGGGATGGTGGAGCAGGGGGCTACCCGTCGTCAGGTTGGTGAGGCCCTTGGCGTGATCACCAGAGCCTGGGTAAGATTTCAGCAGAATGGCACACCAGTAAGACGGCTTGGTGGGGACAGAGACAGGGCAACATCTGCAGCTGAAGACAGGTTTTTGATCATTCAGGCCCGTAGGAACCGCTTTGCCACAGCAACCCAGCTTCGCAGTGACCTTCAGAATGCATCCGGAGTAAATGTTCCGACGCAGACTATCCGGGCAAGGTCGCACAGATGTGGTCTCCGATCAAAAAAACGATGTGTTCGCATTCCATTGTCCCAGAACCACTGCCAGGCACGATATGAATGGACCATGGACCACGTTGGAGGGACCAGAGAAGATTGGCGACCTGTCCTTTTTACAGATGAGTCAAGGTACTGCCTAGACCTCACAGATGGGCGTTCTAGGTTATGGAGAAGTCAGGAGTGCGATTCCATGCAGCCAACATTGCTGAGCATGACCGCTATGGTGGAGGGTCAAGCATGGTCTGGGGCGGCATCAGCAGGGTTGGACGTACAGAGCTCTGTGTCCCTGAACGTGGCACATTGACTGCACAGCGGTACATTGATGAGATCCTGGATGTCCACGTCAGATTGTATGCAGGTGCAGTGGATGATGGATTCATTCTGATGGACGATAATGCCCGTCCTCATGTTGCCCCATACTTTTGGGAGTACCGACAGAGGGAGAGATTGAGCATATGGACTGGCCGGCAAGATCCCCTGACCTCCTTCCAATCGAACATGTCTGGAATGAGTTGCAGCTTGCAATTTCAGTCCGTCCAGTGCAGCCAAGAAGTATCCAGAAGCTTGGTGCCATGCTGGTCCAAGAATGGAACAACATCACACAAAGGACCGCTAGGAACCTGACTGGGAGCACGAGAAGGCGTTGTCAAGCTGTAATTAACAGTAATGGGTCTCATACTCGATATTGAACCCATACTAGTTTGCTCCGTCAACTTGTTGCCAAATTGAAAAATTTCCTCTTTTACCAATAATATCCATTTTCCATGGTTATCGTATTCAAAAGCTAAAAAATAATGTCAAACACAAATAAAATCTTAAGTTCTGTACTTAAATCACTAAAGATATAATTAAATGAAAAATATATACACTTTTCATTACAATATTTCAACTAAAACGTAAAACAGGTAGTTGGATGTTCTTGGTGTTTAGCAAACTTTGAGTAGTATATTTCAATATACCGGCATTCTGTGTAATCATATCCATTTCGCCTTTTGGGCGGTTTCACGAAATTTCAGACACCAACAGGTTTGGGGCTGCATCAGTTTTGGGGGCACAGGGGCCACCCAATAGGGGGCGCATCGGGAATTTTCTCGGTAGACCATAGGACCAGTCCGCCACTGATGTGCAGTGTGGTTTTTAAAAGCCAGGGACGTACTTTGGCTCATTTGGATAGACTTGGACCGATCATAAGAAAAGCCTTAGTCGGGAAACAACGTGTAGACACCATCTTCTTTGACCTGGAAAAAGCATATGACAGAAAGCGGAAGTACGGGGTTTTAAAAAATCATTGTAACCCGTTCAACTGGTAAGACCGATTTTTTTGGCCCAAGGCATAATTTCGTCCCATTTTTGTCATTTTATAGAAGGTCCATACACGGGGCATTGATGATAAAATATCAAGGGCGGCTGCAGACTGTAGCTATTATTTTATCCACTCTGCATATTCATCTTAGACTGACCCACGCATTGTAAGTATACACAAATGCGACACCATTCCAGGAAACGAGGGTTCAAAGGGTTAACATGGGGTTGAGAGGCGTGGAAATTGCCATTCAAATGTTATAATTTTTTCAGTTTTTTTGCCTCCAAGATATGCTACCTCGTTGGAAAGAGCTCGTCCCAATGAGGGATTATATGTTATGTTAGCGATGCAACAATGACGTAAGTTGTTCAATATTTGTTTGGCAGGTGCCGTCGGATAGTCGTCTTTGGTAAAGGTATAATAAAACAAATCTGTTCCCGATAAACAAGCACATGGTTTAAACAGAGTTATCATTTGGCATGGCTCGTTAAAGAATATAACACAAGAGCTTACACAGTTTATTTGGTGAAAAATATATGTGTGCTGTATATTTTTGTCCACCCAGATTCGGTGAATCCCTCTCACCCCGACCGACTATTAAAATGAAGGAATTCCATGGGGAGTCCGCGGCAAGCTTTTATCTTCAAATTAGTGGAAAAACGGTCTGGTTATTTCCCTTGAAAATGTCGTTTTGGGGATTGGAAATTATTATTTGACACCCACAATATGGCTCAATGCCAGAGGCATTGAGCCATATTTTGAGTGTCAAATAATACTGCACAGCCAAAAGAAGCCAGACATCTTTGAGCATGTTAAAGCACGAGTATTATGTGCATCTCAAGTGCTCTACAAGTACACCTCACTCTTGTCCCTATACCAATAAATCAATATTAAAAAATGAACAACGGACATATGATCTTGTTTTAGCTTTCAGGAGGATGGAATTATAATCAGTATATAATGACTCGAAGTGACAATCCTATTTTTGATTGCTAGAAAAGGTTATTTTTTATGGAGGCTACACGTTTAATTACACTGTCCATCGATTTCTGGAAATTAGTTCACAGTTTCACCTTGTTTCAGAAATGCTCTAATTTTTCAGTTCAACCCCTTATTCAGCGTAGAGATAACCTACTGACACAATTTTCAAAACTTGCCATTCAAATTTTAGTACTTTTTTCAATTTTTGCCTAAAAATTACACTATGACCACTCATTAGAACGTGATCATTGAGCCCGCCACACAGAGGAGGAGGATCGATAAGCATTGATTGGCGTGACACAAAAATACTTTGTCAGCCTTTAACTGTTTCGATTGTAGAGAATTTTCTTAGCGGTGACACCCCCTCTCCCACACACTTCAATACCTTCTGTGACACTTATCAGGTCCTAAAATCAAAAAAATGGAATTCTTGTCGGCCAGTGAATTATGTTGTATTTCACCGGGCCAAACCATGGTAGTTCCACTGCATCTTGAAAATTTCACTTTCATAGACCTTCCTTCGCCTCTTCACAAATACACTCGGGATCCTGTTTAATAGCTTTGGTGAAGACATATCTTTTTCTTTTGTTTTCAAACAAATTCTCACAAATTAAGACTATGCGACATCTTTTTTCTTAACCATATGGAAAATTGCTCTCAAACTAACACCGAGAAATTACTTTTATCGTGAAACATCGAATTAATATCAAAACTTGTTTTGGATATAGTCACTACACCTTCAGTTTTTGAACTTTGAGAGAAAAAAAATGTCTTCGTTTCATGATGCTTAATGTTTAGAATCTCTGGAGATTTTTACAACAACTCTGGAAATGGCTCTCGGGATAGGTTGCACGGTATACATACATACCGATATTCAAACCAGTATCGATTGAATACCGAAGTATTTACAAAAAAATTAATTAATTATAAAAATATCTGTTTATCGTTATTATTTATTTACCGACCATTTAATTTTCAAGATGTCGTGAGTTTTAACTATAGTCCCGAATGATTAATAATAGTCTTTTACCCAACGAATCGGCCGCATTTTCCCGAGTAATATACAAATTTAGCCGTTGAAAAAATTATTTTGAAAAACATTTCAACAAAACCATACCATGTGACCCCTCATTGTTTTGTTGAAGTTTTTGGAAAAATTCTATGAACTATTATTTAAAATAATAAATTTTGATATCGTCTTCGTTGGGTAATGGGTTATTCGAACTGCATCATCAAGGTGTGCCAATTCCTTCTGACTTGTGGCTCAAGCACCAATTGTGGAATGTATGTTCAGATATCTGAACGGTCTTTCGATGTACCGGTATACCGCGATAATGTTTTGAGTACCGATACTGGTATTCAGTTTAGAGTATCGTGCAGCCCTAGATAGCAACGAGGATATAACTTCTGTCATGAAAAATGGGTTGATATCAAGATTTATTTGATGATAGTGACTACACCGTTAGCTTTTTTAACCTTGATAGAAAAGGTGTCTCCCGTCCCTGATCCTTTATGTTTGGAAATCTCAGATATGTGTTTGTAGTAGTATTCACGAAGCAGTATATGAATATACAGAATATATCCATAGTAGCTTGGTGTACCAAATGTTCACCACGAGTGGTGAAGTGATGTTAACCGCGAGCCTTTGGCGCGCGGTTAACACCACTTCACCACAAGTGGTGAACATTTGGTACACCAAGCTACTATGGGTATATTTTATTTGTACCATGATCGTCAGATTATTAAGAGTCGCTATTACTTTTTCTAGATTTTACTGAGCAGCAGCCGTACATACGTGCGAATTTGTTTTTGTTTACATGAACATCGGTGGGCGGTACAAACGCTGTCAATTTTATCACCGAGCCGAAATAGAAAAAGAAACAGAGCCTTTTTCATTTTAATGACACAGCAACATACTATTTCGAGTTATGGATGCTTTATTAACATGAGACAATGCATGTTTGTTAACGTTTGGTGTTTTATGGGAGTAAACTCATTTAAAAACGTAATACATAATTGCCACTTTCATTTCACTCTTCGCGAGGCGACGTGCGATAAATTTAGACACCGTTCGCATTCAGGTCGATGTCACCAAAGGTCAACTTGGATGAAGTGTAAAATTTAACTATTGAAATTCCAATGCTTCACCACGGTTGGTGTATAAAGCTAAACTTTATTTCACAGGCTTTTCATATCCAATAGAATATGTAATCATGGTATAAAACAGAACACATTGATGGTGGAGTACAGAGAATCAACGACCCGACTTTGATTTTTTCATGTGTTTCACGAAACGCCTTAGACGCGAGAGAAATGTATGAAAAACCCATATAAGGGTCGTTGATTCCAGTCCCCGAACTCTACTAGAGGTGCGTGCTGTATTGTATATCTGGATTAAATTTGAATTAAGTGACTAAAGTTCAGATGTTTAACGAAAAATGTCACCAAAGGCGGTCTGTTTACTTTGTTGCTTTCACAGTGATATTTTGCATCGAGCATTTCAATCACGACAGCGTTACAACCAATCAGATGCGTTTTTTCCATGGCGTTCTTACATCCAGACTGGATGCCACTTGGGGATTTCCCATCACACTTTTGAAAGTATGTATTGTATCTGGTTAAGTTGAATACATACGAAAATCGTGATATAATATTTTGTTATTAATAATAGCAACAGTGATTTGTGATCGCAGCGACAAAAAGTGGACACAATGAACAACAAGCAAGTAAAGAAGCGCAGTTATAATTCAATCATGTAGAACTGCAGGTTTTTTTCTTTACTGAAACTCCCCCTAAACAAAAGCTAAATTCCACTTTTTTGCCACAGACATACACAGACATCCTTCCGCGATGGCACAAATGCCATATCGATTAACCCAGTCACACGCGTGTGTCATTCTGTGTTCAGCACACGCCTTCACGTTTAGAAAAAAACAGTTATCAGAATTGCACTCAGCAATTCATTTGACAACTATCAACAAAAAGAACACATTTTATCGCCAACCAATCTGCGAGGGGAACCTCTGTTACTATTTCGTCTCCTGAGTTCCAGTGTGTTCTATGTGCCTATTGGCACATAGAACACATTGGAACTCAGGGGACGATTTTCAGCTATCGCTAGCGATTCAAATTGTAATTGCGTTGCACGATTTGTAGAAGCTTTAGAATGCAGGCGTACATAGAGGTCCTCCAATGGCTAAGCTAAAGTGGGCGTGGCAATAAAGGGGTTAAACAAATAAGAGTTAGATGTAAAAGGGCCCTTAACCCTCTGAAGGGGTTGGTAACACTGATTGCAGTGCTGACCAAAACACATTACTCCATCTGTATAGATCACTTGCAAGATCAAAATTGGATTATGGTTGTGTGGTTTAAGGTTCTGCGAGAAAGCCTTACCTCAAACCACTTGATGCAATTCATAATAGTTGTATTAGAATTAGGCTTGGTGCTTTTTGAGCATCGTCAATTAATTCAGTGCTCGTTGAGACAGCGGAACCTTCTCACGAGAAGCGCAGAATTAAACTGTAACTCCAATATGTTTCTAAACAGTCGGCTAATCCATCAAACCCTGCTTACAGTTGTATCTCAGATCCTCAAAATGTTGATTTTTTTTAACATATACCAGAAACATATTTCTCCATTGGGTATTAGAATTACACCGGACCTTGCTTCTTCTAAATTGTTCGAGACGACTTTGCTGCATTTCAAACAAAAATGTGCCGATATAAAGTCGAAGTATTGCATTTAAAAGGATCTATACAGATGGAACTAAAGACGGCGGCGAAGTATCGCCGGCTGTTGTTGCTGGTGTTCACATCGCCTCTATTAGAATACCAAATACAGTTCTATTTTCGCCGCTGAAGTTAAACCTCTGCAACTAGCGCTTTGAACACATCGAAACGGTACAGGAAAGGATGTCGATAATATTTTCCGACTCTCTTTCCTCTTTGCTAACTACATTCAACCCCGAGTTGAAGAACCCTCTCATTTTGGAACTTCGTGACAAGTTGAATACTTTCATATCTAAGCAATATGATTTCGTGTGCTGCTGGTTAACTGGACATGTTGGCATCGTCGATAACACTAGGGACGAGAGTGCAGCAAACCAGGCTTTGAACAAACCTCTGTCACCTGATTTCAAGATTCCATTCAGTGTTTACAAGCAACCTATCAGTAAATACATCAAACCTGTGTGGCAGGCGGACTGAGATGAAGCAACAAAAAACAAGCGCCATCGTGTCTGGCCAGATATTTTTTATTATTACTCGTCTAATAACCTTTGTGAAAAAGATCATGCAATTCTGACGCGATATCTTATTGGTCACACACGACTTACACATTCCCTTTTTAGAGGGCAGTGTGCGACTAGGGTCTGTTCTTTGCCAAGTGTTGATAGTGGAGGACATTCTTTTTACATTGAACTGGTTTTAATCATGTCAGAGGGCAGTATTTCATTGCAAGATCTCTAAGAAATCTATTTTATCATACGAGCCCGCACAAAATAATTCTATCTTTTAGGAAAGAAATCATTTGTTTTATAAATTTTAAAACTGTTTTTATTCTTTTAAACGGGATTCGTTAAGTCTCATATCATGAGTTTGATTTATAAGGTATCCACTATACTAATATCATCGGTCATACTGTTAAAACTACTCTAATCTTGTCATTCTATTTCCTAGTTACATTTTCTACAATTTTCTCGCAACAATATAACCGTAGCTGCTGATGTGGCGTTAATCACCAATAAAATATAAAATTGTACATAGTTCATTCGACGCGTAAGAGTTCGGTTCCTTGATCAAACGGTCTTTCAACTATTGTCCGAAAATACGCCTGTCAAACTAGCAAACCAATCGACTAAAATACTAAAAAAACACCAGACAATGCCGATCTGTTTAGTGATAAGACTAAAATCTAGGAGAGATTTGAGTTTTCACAAGCAATCATAGATTGCTTGTGAAAACTCAAATCTCTCCTAGATTTTAGTAGTTGGGAACGTTGATTGACAGTGCATTTTCCTTGGCTACATTTTAACAAAGATATATGTGCAGTTATTGCCAGGATATCCAGTCAGTATATGTCAGGCACACACCCAATAAAAAGAAGAATAAGGGTTTGTTTTCTGAGCTATTTCATTGAGGCATAAAAAACTTCTAAATACGGAAACAATATCATGTTCATTCCACAAAGACAATACCAAAGGAATTTACATTTACTGTATTATCGGGCTGGCATTGATGATGATAGGTGAAGTATTGCTTTCTGGAATGTCCGATAATATTTCCTCTTTGACGCAGATATAGAAACTGCGACTTTATGAGATTCACCTATTTCCAATAGATGAATCTTCAGTTAGATTCACCTATTTCCAATAGTTGAATCTTGAGTTATTCTTAATTTTTTCTTTTCTTTTTAGATTCACCTACTTCCAATTTATTTATATTTATTTGTTGGTGTTTAAGGTCACATACTTATGCACAATAACTAATCACGACCGTGACAGTTTTACTTGTGGAGGAAGCCGGAGTACCCGGAGAGAATCACCGAGCAACGACGAGCAGCTGCCAGCTCCCCAACATCGCAACTCAGCACTGCAGCACAGGCAGGGTTAGATTGGTTGCAGACAGGCGCACCACCGGCGTGCAGTACGCTTTAGTACACGGTGTCATCGTGTCCCCGGGTGGACAATGGGGGTTAAATGCCTTGCCCAAGGGCACAGCGCGGGAGGCCAAATCGATCGCTCAGACGGCCACCCATTCGAGCTCGACGTTGCTTAACTTCGGTGCTTTGACAAGAACCGGTTATTGCAACGCCACCGCCCCCATCCCTACTTCCAATAGGTGAATCTCTTGTTATTTTTTTTCCCCTCTCAGTGATGTTTGTTTGACCGATTCCAGAAAAACGACTTGTATAATTTTGCTGAAATTTGGCACATATATAGAGCTCAATGCTCCCCTGGGGCATGGCATTTCTAACGTTTTTTGTTTTCTGCCCAAACCAGCCAAATGTTGCCAAAAATAACCCATTTGACACATTTCTCAAAATTGTGTTGTACGATTTCGCCGAAACCTTCAGCATATATAGAGCATAACGTGTTCCTGTTGTCTTTATAAGTGGTCTTTCCCACGTTAACTCTTGGGGGTCACAAAATGCATTTTCGGTAAAAATGGTTTAATTTAACCCTTTACCAAAACAGACGATATCAGAAGTTATTATTTTAAATATCATTTTTCTTAAATATTTCAAAACCATTCAGCAAAACCATATCATGTGACCCCCTTATTGGAACGAATTTGCATATAACACGGGTGGATGTGACCCATTCGTTGGGTAAAGGGTTAACATGCGGTTTCCCAGCAACGGGACAATATGTTCTCCAACTGTTGACTGTGGCAAGTTGGAGCATTTATAGTTAGAACAGTTACAGTTGTACGTTTTGCTCTCTGACTTCACCATCATCCACCTTTGGTGGTTTGAATTGGGGTATACTCCCCTTGTCATCAAAATTAATCAACTTTGCATTCACTTTTCTACCAGATCGATTGGAAAAATTGAAAAAAACTTTGCATATTTGTCTCTATCATTGACTGCTGCACAAATTTACCGTGAAAGTTTTGTATTAAAATTTAATCCACTGCCTGTTCAGGCTGCTGGAAGATGGGTACCGTCAGAAAAGCATTCATGTATTTAGACTTCGGTATGTTTAATTACCCATCTTCTGCATTAAGAAACGGTAACGGACAAAATGACGTGGGGGTGTGCGTCAGCCTTATGCAGCAATATAAGTGGAACGGTTTTGCTCTGCGAAAAGTGGTGATTTTTCACAAAGTTTGGTAGGTTTGGCTTGTGTTTCCCGTCAGTTCTAAAAACAATTTGCACATCAGTTGGTATTAACTCCTGTTGAGAATATCTGCTGTTAACGTTTAACCCAATGCCTATCCTGGCTGCAACAAATTACTCGTTTTTGAAACTTTAGTAAGGGGCGGTTCAGTTTTCTTCACCGAGAACTGGGAAAACGATAACATGTTGTGTATAGCTTCATGTATCGATGTTAGTGAAACAAGTTTGCTGCTATATGTTAAAATGAGAGGTTTAACCCTGGACCGTCATTGCAGCTAGAATAGTCGCACTGTCAAAAATTGTGATTTTTTACAAAATTTGACAAGTTTGGAATGTGTTTCCAGTCAGGTTTGCATGTCTGTCCACCTGTCTCTCCAGTCTGTTGCCCACCCATCCATCAGTGCATCTATCTGTCTTTCAATCTCACCTACTGTCCACCTGCCTTTCATTCTGTCTGTCTGTGTGTCGGCCAGTCAGTCTGTTTCTGTCTGTTTTTTTCTGCTTGCCCGCCTGCCCACACGTCCTCCTTATCGCACTCCAGACTGGCCTCCCTATTTTGTGAAATTCAAATTAGAGTTCCCTGCCCTGTATCTTGTGAAGTGCAACTACAAGCCTGTTCGGATCACGTGGAGATAGAAAGTATAAGATAAACAGACGGCCCGAAAAGAAATATCAGTTTCCATGACTGAGGAAGGAAAGATTGGGGAAATGTGTTGGGAGATATGAGTTAGGGGAGTCTGACTTGGGACAGGTGAAAGGCTAGGCAAAGGTAATACTTTAAGTCGACCCAGATAGTTCAAAGCATTTTCAAGGTTTCCTGTTCATGCATCGATCTGAACAGGTATATGCTATCGTAACGTTCACAAGTAATGATGCGTGATGCGTTACACTTATATATCGGTTCATCTTCTCCTCTCTAAAATGTACCTGTTGCTTTCTGTGCTGTAGCTCTTCGACCCGTTCAGTAAAATATCCTTTGTAATGGGATTCTTGATAGACCCAATGGTTTGATCGCGGATCAGCGCATAAAAAGGGCATTGCAGAAGAAAATATTCAATAGTTTTGGGGTCTCTACATCTACACGGGGCCTTCGGAGAGGCCATTATTACACAGGTCAAAGTTCAAGTTACTACAGTTCAGGTGTAAGCGACAGTGTATATTTGATACACACGTGACTTATGATTGTAAATCTCTGTCTCTGTTCAAGAAATTATTCAGAGAGCTGTTGCTATCATTCAAAAGTCGTGTTGTAGACAGGAGAAAAGATTCATGGTGTAGCCGAGTGTGGCATAACGGGTTGGTAAGATTCCTGCCACTTCGAAGATCATGAGACTGTGTTTCCGAGCAAGAAGGGGGTATTCGACTGCTGGCATGCGCCGAAACAAAACTG
Source organism: Pictodentalium vernedei (assembly GCA_031216915.1). NCBI lineage: Eukaryota > Metazoa > Mollusca > Scaphopoda > Dentaliida > Dentaliidae > Pictodentalium > Pictodentalium vernedei. The sequence goes on along the minus strand of CM062290.1, from coordinate 368,813,272 downwards.
TGATACATTTTGAAGTATTGCACTCCCTTTTGTTTTTTCCGTCTTGTTACGAGTGTATACCAACCTATCTCTGCATATAAACGAAGTTTACTAGCGCTTATGGTTGCCAGGGCGACAAATCGCTAGGGCACTATTTGAATTGTTCCAGTTCTTCAGTTTTTTGTCTGCACAGTTATTCCACACCGTATCAGCATTTTCCATTATTGGGCAGACGAACGCAAAGTAAATTGTCTTTTGTGGTTTGAAGTCAAGTCGGAACTTGAAACGCCGCAGAAAGTTGACGCGGTGCCACGCCTTTTGTTTTATGTCGGCAACATTTGTCGACAATGTCCCTCGTTTGTCAAATGTGAGGCCAAGATGTGGCGGGTAACATTTTGTTGTGAACATTGTGAGTGGCGGGTTGTGTACGTTGGTGGTTTTGCGAGAGATCAGCATAGTTTCAGTTTTGTTAGGGTTGAATTTCTCAAGCCATCGTTTAGACCAAGCCTCGATTATCTGGGTGTCATTGTTGATAAAATTAGTAGTGAAAGTGGGGTGTTCAACAATTAAGTAAAGTCACGTATCGTCAGCAAATAAGCGGACGTTGCTTGTGATGTCAACTATATCGTTGATGCAGACCAAAAAGAGCGAAGAGTCGCGGATAGAGCCTCAAGGCACCCCAGAGCGTACAGTAGTCCATGAGAATGATACTGAGTTAAGGACAAGGCGTTGTTGTCTGTCATCTAGATGGAATGCAAACCACCAGAGTAGTGAACCTTTAAATCCTATCCTTTCCAACTTATGCAGCAGGCCTTTATGCCATACTTTGTCAAATGCTTTGCCTACATCACAGAAAACTATTCTTATCTAATGGGGAAAGTCAAAGACCTTCATCTGTTTTGCTAGCTTCGGAAAATACTACATATTCGGGGGTGGGGGAGGGGTGAGGGGTGGTGGCTCAGTAGGTGAAGGTGCAGCCTGCAAGCCGAGAGGTCCTCGGTTCGCATCCCACCTGCAGCAACCGCGTTTTGTCCTTGGGCAAGACACTTCACCCCCATTGCCTACGTGGGGGCACGGAGGCGTTGTGTATTAAGGCGTACTGCATGTAAATGGTGCATTTGTCTTCAACCAATGCTAACCCTGCTTGTGTGGAGTTAGTATGTTGGGGAGATGACAGTTGCTCGCCGTTGCTCGGTGGTTCTCTCCGGTTACTCCGGCTTCCTCCACCCGTAAAACTGTCGTTGTCATGATTAGCCATTGTGCTGAAATATGTGACTTTAAATCACAAATAAATAAATAAATAAATAAATAAATAAATAAATAAATAAATAAATAAATAAATAAATAAATAAATAAAATGAATAAATGAATAAATAAATAAATAAATAAATAAATACGGGTTTGAATTCAACTGAGTATGTAGTATTTTCTGAAGCTAGCAAAACTAATGAAGGCCTTTGGTCGAAAGCTTTAATAGAGCATTTTTTCCATTTAATACTTTGGTCCCTTTATCTGGACCTTGTGGAACAGATTATGCGTATATCCTTTCCTTAATCTAACGCAGAGCTGAGGAATCGTATGTGTCGGTGAACTGAAGAACAGTAGAATCTGTAGGAATGAAGGCAGACTGGAGGTGAGTAAGCAAACAGTTATCTTTTAAAAACGGCAGAATTCTCTGAAAAAGAACGTTTTTCAAAAACCATGCTAATTAATATAACAATAACATGACTTTGGAGGGCATTGTGGTTTATTAACGGCCCAACAGGTGTGAATAACAGCCCGACAGCTTATAAAAGGCCCGAGACGAAGTCGAGTTCCATTAATATGCTTAAGGGCTGTTATTCACACCTGTTGGGCCGTTAATAAACCAACAAGGCTCGACAGAGTCATGTTATTACTATTATTACCGTGGTTTTGTTGAAATTGTTCGAAAAATAATATTTTTTCAGCTGCTGAATTTGCATATTACGCGGGCGGATGTGGGCGATTCGTTGGGTAAAGGGTTAATATATATTGCCACACCACCTCATCTGCCACCGCGATCTTTTCGCAAAGGAGGCTGGAATGATGCCAAAATCACAATCATTTTCGTCAAGCCAAGTTTCCGTAAATCCACAAATGTTATGAATGGCATTGCGCAATTAAGACGTAAATTTTCGGCTTCAGGATCAAAATAGTAAGGTGGAGAAACGACAGGTCCCGAGATAGAGCAATACTACAGTCGGACGTGAAGCTGATAACAAATGTGGGAGGTGATGATTACATGGGGCCTGTTTCGTTTCGATGTAACATGCTAACAGTCGTCAGATAGAGAACCATGACGACAGCCCAGTTAACACAGAAAGCCAGAGAGACGATACTGTGCTTGCTTTTGTGTAGTTTGGTATTAGCAACGCATAGTGCTTCGTGAAAATCTGTTCGTTGCACGCCGGTCAGGTAACAAAATTATAATTTTGTCCTGATGATTCAGCATGTGCAATAGGCTTAGCATAATTGTGATGCCTTTAGTGCTATGATGAAGTAAACAGCATTATAAGTAGAATCAAAGAGAAGGTCAGAAGTATTATGCGATTCACACCTGAGCGAACTGTAACTGCGGAAAGGCCCACCCTACTCCTCTCTGTCTCAATATCAATCACCAGTCGTTAGTTTACTTTCATATTTCAGTCTTCCAGACAACCAACAGCCTGAACCATTAAGAATAAATTGATCTAGTGTTCTGGGCAGAGTGAGCCGTGGCTCAAAGACCTATCTTACAGCTTGCTAGCCTTACCCATCTGCTTCAACAATGTCTGCGTTACGCCGGAGACCAAGAAGAGTGTTTGGCCGTTATGTGAGTCACTGGCTTTTGACAGGTATAGCACACAGGGGACGCTCGGGGTATCCAGAAGAGAGAGAGAGAGAGAGAGAGAGAGAGAGAGAGAGAGAGAGAGAGAGAGAGAGAGAGAGAGAGAGAGAGCGAGAGGGAGAGAGAGAGGAGAGAGAGAGAGAGAGAGAGAGAGAGAGAGAGAGAGAGTGTGAATGGATTAATCGATATGGCACGAGTGCCAGCGCGGAAGGACAGAACGAGAGGCCGACACGTGTGTCGTTCTGTGTTTATTACACGCCTCCGCGTTTATAAAACAATTATTAGAAGGACACTCAACACTTCCTTTGATAATTATCACCAAAACAGAAGACATATCGTAGAGAATCAAACTTGCGAGGGGAACCTGTGTTACTCTTTCGTCCTCTGAGTTCCAATGTGTTCTATGTGCCTAATGGCACATAGAACACATTGGAACTCAGGGAACAAGTTTCAATATTGCTAGGAATTGAAATTGTAATTGCGGTACACGATTTGTAGAAAATCCCAGTGAAATTTCGCTTCTTTATAAAAAATAGTCCGTCAACGATTTCCGTTCCACACATGTGGGGAACAGATTTTTATTTTCCGCTCGGTTTAGTGTTGCTGTAGATGGGGATTTCAAAGGACAGGCGTGTAATAAAAATAAGATAAGTCCAGAATAAAAGAGAGAATCACTCATAGCTGTTGTGTGATTCTTGTCGTTTAGATTATTATTCACCGTAGGAGAAGGGAGGTTCTTTCGGGAGCTCGGGTAATGAATTAAGGCACGAACTTCTAAAAGCAGTGATTTACAGGATTAGCCATGAGAGGGAAAATACCGCTAGCCCTTCATACCGTAAAAAAAGTCACTACCCTTTTGACATTTAGGCAGAGGCAGGAACAAGGGTTGAATACTATCATGAAGTGGAATATAAAAGTGTGACCATCCATAATTGGTTCTTACTTTATTATGTTTATAGTGAAATAGACAAACCGGTAGTGAGTGTTTTTTGGATGTTACAGTTGTCTAACGATATATCAGGAACAGACTTAATTATGAATCAAGTTACATAAATGGATATTGGGGACATTTTAAATATAATAATTTATTACTTTCTAAAGTGTGACTTACTGGGATTTCCGGGTTTGATTATAAACGATAACTTCACAAGTGAATTATGCAATCAACAATTGTGTTATGTATCCGTGCGCGCGAACGAAGACGCTTGTTGCAACCGATAATGTTACAACGCCGCATAATGTTACACCAACGCATAATGTTACAAAAATGTAGTAAAGAACCGATAATGTTATAAACTCCGCATAATGTTATAACTTTTGTCAACCCGTTATGTTAAAAAAATCGACGCATAATGTTATAACTTTTTTCAACCCGTTATGTTACAACAAATTAACCAATAATGTTATAACTTCTGTATACTAATTCCAGTTACAGCTATTGTAGATGGACTTTACCACTTACCATTTATTGCCGCATAAAGGTATGTAATATTTATGCTAAAGGTTTCTGCTCTGGTTAAGACGAGGAGACACCCCCCCCCCCCCCCAACTCCCGGGGATTTATCATAGAATGACCTAGTCACGTTACATAGACGCGGATTATCCTGGTAACTCAATCGTGTGACGTCATTACCATGGTCATCCAGTGTCCAACATGGTGAAGGCGGGGGTGGTGGGGGAGGGGTGCTTTTTTATCCGGTTGGTACGTTTACCAACATGCGTAGTCTCCGCTTCTAGCAATGTAGTGAACCATAATCCCCTAACGCCTTTGGGGATGGGCAAATGCCTCTGTTTCTGCTTGTTTTGGGCATCTAAAACTCATTTGTCGCATATTTCTTAGTCATAAGAATATCTTATTGTTCATTAATTTGACATTTTAAGAACTAACAGTGAACAAAAATGAGGTGGAGTAAAAAGAGGTCAAAAAGTTGGATGGAGCGAGGTACGTATTGTGGATGTGGCGGGTTGGTAGTGTCGCACGGAACAAGAATAAGATGCGAGACTGGGTAGGAAGAGGAATGGGGTTCAGGAGGATTGAAAGGGGTGGGCAGGGATTAGGCTGAGAAAGAGAGGAGGTCATGGCTTAGTACATCAGGGTGATTGTGCAGAGAAGGCTATCTGAGAATGCTATAAGGGAGTTGTGCTAGACGGTATAATAATATAGATGGTGGAGATGTTGGAAGAAGTGGAAGTGATGAATTTGGGATTACAGGTTCTCGAAAAGCCGGAATCACTAGAACAGGCAGTATAGGGAGGAGGAGGTTGTGGAGGAGGAGTTGTGTTGATGTTGGTGTTGTGGCGGTGTTGGTGATGGTGTTGAGTAGTTATGTATGTTGAAAATGAGTCATTTTGTAGAACTCCGGGGCAGGATCCCGGAAGTGACGTCATGTCACGTGACTGGGCTGTCATGTCGGGTTGTCATGATAGTGCACGTGGATGGCCATGTTGTGACGTCATTATCATGATAATAGGTGGTAGGAGTGCGTAGCGCGTGTTGTTATGGGGACACGTGCTCCTTCTCACCCCTAACAACCCGACAATAGATATCGAATTAATCCAACCAACCCGACAATCTTCAGAAAACTGACCCAAACACTCCCGAAACACTCCCAAATAAAGTAGTATAGTATCTTTAATGAGGGTATGAGACGTATGAAGAGGTACTCACTGCGCTCATTTTCATAGCTTTCATTTTGTGACGTATGATTTTGCTCGCATCGTGATCATTTTCATAGTTTTCATTGCTTCATACGACGAAAAGGGGGATTCCGTGGGTTTAGTATCCTTAAAATATAGGATAGCATCCTTACTTAATGTCCGACCATATAATGGACGCGTAATTTATCACAGAAATGGGTTTATTACAATAATGGTTGGTTTATTACGAAAGTGTTTTTTTTTTTTTTTAACTCAGAGATAAACTGGAGGGGGGGGGGGGCGCCGTCCCTGCCCCCGGAGCCCTACAATAGCTGTAACTGAAATTAGTATACAGAAGTTATAACATTATCGGTTAATTTGTTGTAACATAACGGGCTGAAAAAAGTTATAACATTATGCGTCAATTTTTATAACATAACGGGTTGAAAAAAGTTATAACATTATGCGTCGATTTTTATAACATAAAGGTTTGAAAAACGTTATAACATTATGCGGAGTTTATAACATTATCGGTTGTTTACTACATTTTTTGTAACATTATGCGTTGGTGTAACATTATGCGGCGTTGTAACATTATCGGTTGTAACAACGCTTTGCCGTGGGTGTAATGGGGACTTCATTGGTTTTTTTTTTTTGGTTTTTTTTAACCCTCTACCTAACATGAAAAGCAGACGACACTTGCAAAATAAATTCTTGAATAACTATTATTTTCATTTTTTGTCTGAAAAACATTGGTTATGACCCCTCACTGGAACGAGCCCGACGAGCTCGTTCCAGTGAGGGGTCATAACCAATGTTTTAGAGACAAATAATGAAAAACTAATGAAAATTAATTGGCGATTTTTGAGAATAGCGCTGGCCGTTTTTGGCCGTTACGTTACGTAAAGGGTTAAATAATATAATTATCGTTAATAATGAAAAGTAATAAAGAGAGTAAACGCTTGATTGGACTGGTTACGTGAAATAATTCATTCGAGGCGAGGGACTATGTTGTAAAACACTCGTGCGCATTCGCGCACTCGTGTTTGTACAACGTCCCTCACCTCTCATGAATTATTTCACGTAACCAGTCCAGTCAAGCGATTACTCTCTATATAAAGATCGTATGGGGGATATAGGTACATACTACAATACAATCACCGTGGACAGGTCGTAATCCGCGCGTTGAAGTGATGTCCACATATGCGTTTACCAGGTGATAAAATTATCATCAGCAATATTTTAATTAATGAAGCACCTGGTAGTACCCGGTGCTTCGTTAATTAAATTTTTGATGATTAGTCCCACAATTGGTGTTTGGAATCCAATATTATTGCGTCCGTGGTAATACTGCCCATCCATGGAAAGTGACCAATCCACGGTGGCTGCACTGTACTTACGTTCTGTACCGTATCACACTACTGATTGAAACATTTGTTGTGCAAGGATTAATCATTACAACTATAATCAACCCTTTACCTAACATAGCGGGCAAAAACGGCCAGAAAATTAATCAGAATAAGCCTACCACAATTTAAAATATCTCGGAATATCCACAATAAAATCATACAAATATGGATATCATAAGAACCAGTTCGTCGAGCTGGTTCTAATGATGTCCATTTTCGTATAGTTTCATTGAAAAGTTGTGAAACTTGTTTTCGAAAAATGTGAAATTTAATTTATTAACCCTTTACCCAACGTAACGGTCAAAACCGGCCAGCGCTATTCTCAAAAATCGCCAATTAATTTTCAAAATATTTTCATTTTTTGTCTCAAAAACATAGGTTATGACCCCTCGTTGGAACGAGCTCGTCGAGCTCGTTCCAACGAGGGGTCATAACCTATGTTTTTGAGACAAAAATGAAAAAAATTAGTTATTCAAGAATTTTGTTTGCAAGTGTCGTCTGCTTTTCATGTTAGGTAAAGGGTTAAAAATACTATGTTAGGTAAAGGGTTAATAGTTAGGTGAAAACGCTGATACACTCTCATAGACACAGCAGAGTCCACTCATGAAAAGTTGACGGGGAGACACGGAACCTCATCAATGTCTACAAGCCCTGGTGAGAACTTCACTCATCGCCGATCCACACGAAACAGTTCCGCAATCCCATGCAAGGCGGCACCTTTCCCTCTTGTATGCAGTAGGCGTAATTGCTGAAAGCTATGATATGTATGATAAATAGCGGAAACCGGTAATTATTTGTATACCTTCATTGGCGCCGTACAGCTGATCAAGGCTTGTGGCGCCCAAAAAGGAACCAATTCACTATTCTGGTATCAAGGCCAAAGATAGGTTATGGTGTAAATAATCAGCCTCAATATAGGACTTTTGAGGGGGGGGGGGGGGGGGGTGATACGCTTACAATTAAGCCCGAAGCAGCGTGAAGAGTTAATGTAGACAATTTTGAATAATTTGGGCTTGGTCTACATTTAGATTAATTAGAGCATAAATAATCCGATTCATTTTGATTTTTAAATCCACAATAAAGGAAAGACTCAAAGATATATTTATGCAAGAATGGAGAGCAGCAAAGAATAACTCGAAGGAGTACCAATTTCAATTGTATAGATCAATTAAAATAGATCTCGGTTTAGAAGATTACCTAAAAGATCTACCTCTATCATTGGCAACCTCTCCCCTCCAGTTTACGGTTTTGAATCATAGGCTTCCCACAGAAGCAGGCAGCTCGGCGGCTGTAGAATTATCCCAAAGAAATTGTAACTTGCGCGAATGCGAATTAGGTGATGAATACCATTTTATTTTAGTCTGTAAAAAATTAAATTATGTACGCAAGGAATATATAAAACCCCATTAGTATGTCCAAACTAGAAAGTCTGTTTTTCAATGCAAAGATTAACCAAATCTGCAAACTGGCAAAATTCATCAAAAAGATAAAACTTCTCGCGGCTAAATCTAACACCATACTCTACACGCTAAAAACTAAAGTGTTAAAAACTACACTTGAAGTGCTGTGTTTAACACTTACCAAGTGCTGAACTTGCACTTTGTTCAAGTGTAGATATCCCAGAACTTGACAGGTGTTACAATAATACCACTTGACAAGTGTAATGTCGCGTCACTTAAAAGGAAACAACGCAGACGACGCGGATCAGGCTCGAACTCTCGAGCCTGATCCGCGTCATCTGCGTTGTGTCCTTTTAATTATATACCCACCAAGTGCAAATCTAATTATGGACGATTCTGGAAGAACCACCAATGCTAGACACATGGGAAGTGCCATCCATTCAAGTTTCAGATGTCTGACGATTGTAATGTCTAAGTGCTTAAAGCATTGCACTCTGAGTGTTAAAATCAAACCCTAAGAGTTAGAATGTGTTTAACAGCTTGAAAGTGTCAGTTTTAACACTCCAGTTTTTAGTGTGAATCAACACCATCTACACCCAGTACATCGGGCCTTTTATATTTTCAATAGTTGGCCCTATAAAGATAGGACCAAGTGTACAACATGTAACAGCAAATAAATATTCAAACACTGATCTTGACATTTTAAGGTAAAAACCCCTGTGTGCTGACAACACTACAAGAAAGGGGAACAATATTATCCACACAAAGAGATATCCGTGCCCCAGCCCCTCTCCCACCATACCACCACCACCAACCCATTATCTAAGAGTTACATTCGCACCACCTTTTATCGGATTTTTTCAGTCATCTTCATGTAGCCAGGACAGGCATTGTGCTAAACTTTACAATGTAACTTACCACAGCAAATATTCTCAAAAGGGATGATGCAAACAGTTATGCAAAACGTGTTCAGATTTTCCATTCAGAGAACTGACGACAAACACAAGGCAAACTTGTCACATTTTGTAAATAAATCACCATTTTTTGAAGTTCAAATCTGGAATTTACCGTGGTGGTCAGGGTCAAACTTTTCACAGCATATAACAACAAATTTGTTTCACTTACACATTTGCATAGAGCTGTGCACAACATTTGGTCGTTTCTCATTTCTCAATGGAGCAAGTTGCATGTTAAACTTATCAAATTCTCAAAAACGACCACTTTGCTTCCATGACCAGTACAGGCGTTGGGTTAATCTTTAGAATATAACGTAGAACAGCAAATTTTCTCGACGGGTGATGATACAAACAAATATGCAAACTGTTTTCAGATTTTCCATTCGGGCCCGACAGGAAACAATAATAACTTGTCAATTTTTGCAAAAAACACCATTTTTGACAGTGCTGCTATCCAAGTTACCATGATAATAATAATAATAATATAGTTTATAGCCGTGAATCCACCTAGGTGCTCTCAGGCTTTCATTGATAAATAAACAAATGTGTTGTGTAAGCTGTCGATTAGTTATATACAGGAGATCGCGTAAAGAGGTGGGTCTTTAGTGTCGATTTAAATTTCGTAAGAGATGCAGGTGCCTTCAGGTGATCAGGGAGATGGTTCCATAAAAATGGTGCCGCAACCGAGAAGGCCCGTTTGCCTACTGCCGTGGCATTTCGAAAAGTGTGAGTCAGGTTGTTGGATGCACATGACCTTAAAGATCTTGCAGGTGTGTATCTCGTGATAAGAGTTGTTACATAGGACGGTACCATGCCGTTAAGAGCTTTATATGTGACGAGAAGGATTTTGAATTCCACCCTCTCTTCTACAGGCAGCCGGTGCAATTCAAGCAGCACTGGTGTTATACGATGCCTAGGGTTAAACTTATTACAACAAAATATAACAGCAACGTTGCTTCACTTACATAGCTGCATAAAGATATACACAATAATTGGTCCTTTCCTGTTTCTCTTTGGAAAAAATCGGTACTTAAACATACCAAATTTTCAAAATCAAGTGTTTTGCAGACAGTACCGACCTTCACGAAGCCAGGTAAGGCAATGGGTTAAACTTTACAACATAACTTACAACAGCAAATACTCTCGACATGTGATGATACTAACAGGTACGCAAATTGTTTTCAGATTTTCGATTTGGAACTGACTGCAAACACAAGTTGTACAATTTTGCAGAACATCGCCATTTTTTGACTCAACCACAATTCAAGCTACCATCACAGATCAGTGTTAAGCCTTTACTCAACGTAACGGAAAAACCCGTCAGCGCTATTCTCAAAAACCTCCAATTAATTTTCATTATTTTTTAATATTTTGTCTCAAAAAAATAGGTTATGACCCCTCGTTGGAACGAGCTCGTCGAGATCGTTTCAATGAGGGGTCATAACCTATGTTTTTGAGACAAAAAATTAAAAAAATTAGTTATTCAAGAATTTTTGGGGAAGTGTCGTCTGCTTTTCATGTTAGGTAAAGGGTTAAACTTCTCATAATAACATATAACAGCAAAAGTGTACCACTTACATTGCAACATAAAGCTTTGCACTGCATTGTTGTCCTTTATCGTTTCTTAATGGAGAAAATGGGAAATTACACACAGCGAATTCTCGGAAATAAATGTTTTGGGGTTTTTCGGACGATACCCATCTTCATGCAGCCTGAACAGGCAGTAGGTTAAACTTTATAACGATACTTGCACAGCAAATTTGTTCAGCAGTTAAAGATGACACAAATATGCAAAAGATTTTTCAAGTTTCCATTCGATCTGGTAGAACAGTGAATGCACAATTGGCGAAATTTGATGAGGAGGCTTTACTCCAATTCAAACCACCAAAAGTAGGTGAGGGTTAAGTTGGGTGTGATTTGGTTTCTGCGCGTGTTATGTCTAATTGAGTACACTAAAAATTTGCAAGACGCGACGTCCTATTTTTTATTCGGCCCCTTTTACACCCACCCACCCACTACGTGCAAATTTTCTACTACCGTTCTCAGACACCCACCCCCACACTCCCATTAAAATCCAAAATAAACTTACCCCAATTGCCCATGTGGGGGCACGATGACGCTGTGTGCTGAGACGTACTGCACGCCGAGGTGCACATGTCTTCAGCCAATCTAACCCTGTCTGTGCTGTGTAGTACGCAGAACCACTGTGCAGTGTGTAGTACAGTCGTGGGTTATGATGTTGAATAGCTGACAGCAGCTCGTCATTGCTCGGTGGTTCTCTCCGGGTACTCTGGCTTCCTCCACCCGTAAACCTGTCACCGACACGATATGACCCTGGTTGTTAAAGCGTCTTAAACACCAATAAATAAATAAATCAATTAATCAATGAATTAATACATAAATAACTTGGGTTGAATTTTGTGCATTGAATTCAAAGAGAATTTTCCCAAAATATTGTCTGCACATTTTCTACATCTCGAACAAGACACCCATCCCCTACTAACGTGTGACATTTTCCCAGATTAAGCCCAATATTCTCACATATAAAGCCTCCTGATGTTGTATTTGTGTTAACAGAGTGATGTACAACATCATCTTTAAGGTTTGAAACACAAATGATGGTATATATTAGCTGATATATTGATATATTTTTAAAAAATTCAAAAAATTGCACAAGATGGAAATGCACATTTTTGGCGCACTCAAGAGAAATTTTTGGTGCCCCCTCCCCCCGCCCCCCTGGCACAACGGTAATTTTTTCGGTTGTCTTTTTCCACTTTGTGTGAATGTTACGCCCAGGTATTTGTATCCATTTTCTGTTTCGATCCGTGTGTCCCCCAAATAAAATTTTTCATTTTTACCGTCGCGGGTTCCGAATTTTAATATTTTCGATTTATTTATTTTAATTTTCAGTTCTTACAATGTATATAAAAGTTATTTAGTGTAGTTTGTAACTCTCCAACTGAACTGGAAAGAAGGACGGTATCGTCGGCATATAAGAGCACCAAACGTTGTAAATAAGTTTGCATATTATCTGATTGCGTCGGAGAGGAGCCTACGACTAAACCATTACAACGTTTGTCAATCAGAAAATTTATTTAACCCTTTGTACTCGAGAAGCCGATTGTCCGGCCAAGGCAGATGATACGTCATAATTTCATTGAAAAGGACGGCTGAAAAATGAATATGTGGGATGAACCAATCAATATTAATTGCTCTTTCCCCATATACTAAACATGGATTCTTCCAAATGCTGCCATTGAACTGACATGTAAGATACCACAAGTTTTAAGGGGTTAAATAAACAGCAAAAAGAATCGGTGATAAATTTTCCTCTTTCCTAACCCCGATGCTGCTAGGTAAGCATTTAGAATTTTGTCCGTCATTTATTTATATATTTAGTTATTGGTGTTTAAGGTCACATACTTATGCACTATGACCAATCGTGACCTTGACAGTTTTAGGGTTGGAGGAAACTGGAGTACCCGGAGAGAACCACCTAGCATCGACGAGCAACTGTCAGCTCCTCAACATTCTAACTCTGTTCAAGCTCCACTCAATCAGGGTTACAACGGTTGAAGACATGTGCACCAACAACGCGCAGTACGCCTTGGTACACGGCGTCATCGTGCCCCCATGTAGGCATCCGGGATAAAGTGCCTTGCCCAAGGACAAAACGCGGGACGTCCCAGACGGGAATCGAACTCGGGACCTCTAGCATAGAAGTCCAACAGCTTTCCATTCAGCCACCTTGAATTTTGTCCGTTAATCGTAACCACTAATTTAATATTATCATATATATTTTTATTATTTGTAATATTTTCCTGTCTATATGGAAACTTATTAGTCTATTTTCCATAACGCTGTGCGCCACACCGTGTCAAAGACTTAAAAAATCATTAAATGCTCAATAAAGGGTTTTTTCATCTTCCGTTTTAATAGTTCCCTGATTGCCCGTGGAGAATACCTCATCAATTATAGCGTAATTCCCTGATTGTACTTCACGTAACATGCTATTGTCATTGAGAAAATTATATATTCGTTCACTTAAAGTGCTGATGAATAATTTAGAGATGTTACTTAAAAGTGTTACTTTACGGAGGTCTGTAATACCCTTGTTTTTGTGTATTGACTTAATCACACAAATTGTCCATTCGCCTGGGAGAGTACCGGTTTTAATAATTAAATTAAAGTCCTTCACATAGATTATTCTAAGCTGTTTGAACGTTGCCTTGATATATTGGTTAATAATTTTATTATTACTCAGAGCCTTCCCATTTTAATTTTTTTTTAACAGCTGTCTCTATTTCCTCAGTTGTGATGGGTTCGTTTATTTTTGTTTTATCAATGCTATCTGATGGGCCTACACAGAGGCTTATATTACATGCTTTGTCTACTCTGTCGTCTACATTTTTATAATATTCATAAAATTCAACCAAAGACGGGACCAGGGGCGGCTGAACGATTTTCAGTGTGTGTGTGTGTGTGTGTGTGTGGAGGGGGGGGGGGGGGGGGGGTCTGGATCGGGCGATGGATGGTCGTCGGTATGAACAATTTAAATTCCAGGGACACGCCCCCCCCTCCCCCCATTTCCATGCATCTGAGTGGATATTTTGAGATTTTTCAGGAAATGTATTTGAAAGATTTCACACTTTGAGAGCCGTTAAAAAACGTCGATAAAGCATACAGGTGAGGTCTATTTATTAGCTTTGGTCGTAACGACCAAAGCTGATAAATAGACCTCACCTGTATGCTTTACCAGAGGTTAACAGCAATTATACTGTTTGTGGATTATCTTGTCTTGGGGTGGATTTGGTACTTATATGTCTGTAAGATTACGATCTACTTCAGTTAACCGCTTTTTAACAGACTGTATACATTTTAGCGTTTGCTGCCACTTACTGCAAAAATGATCCGAAATCCATCGAAACTGAACCAGTACGAGAGAAACATAGTTGGCGAGAATATGGGGGAGGCTCTGGATCCGCCCCCTTGTTTCACCAGTCATTGGTTGTGTTAAAATATATGCATACAAAACAACATTGCCCGGACAAAAGTGGAGGAACTGAACCCCCCCTCCCCCCCCCCACCTCATCAAGGCCCCCGGTTCGGCCGCCCCTGGGGGCTCTATTTTCAGTTTTCTGTTTGTTAAGAAATCTGTAGTGTCTCCAGAATTTTTTGCTATTTTGTGTTTTGACAGTTTGGTGCAATTTCTCTTTCACTTGCTTGTTATACTGAATTTTACTTTTCCTAAGTGGTTGCTAATATTGTCTTCTGTACGGTTTAACTACATTTTTATTTTCGGTAGTGGGGTATAAGAACAAACGGTTTTTTTATGTGTCCTTTGTTGCTACATGTACGTAGCCTCATACATTCCATGCTAATCCAAGGTTTTCTTGCATGGCCTCTTCTGAGATATGTTTGAATTTGTTTATAATATGATTTCTTCGTTTTATACAAAAAGTTTTCTTACCGCTTGATAGCTAGAGATCACATATCTCTTTATTTATTTCTTCAATATCGTTTAAGTTAACATTTTCTGATCTCTCCAAAATACCCAACTTTTTCTCTTGCTGCTTAACAGTTGATTGGTTTATGTTTTCTTGGTATTCCCGTAGCCCATTTGGGTCCCACTTACCGATACTGATACCTCTCTCGCTGATGTTTGGGTTCGCTTGTGGACGTTTTTTGTTTTGGATATCCTCGTTGGAGTGAATACAAGTACCGTTATCCTGAACTGTTTATCACTCTGTATCACTAACTTGTGAACTTGTTTGGTCAACAGCGCAATCAGCAGAGAGCACAATCGGACAGTGAACGTCGGAAAGAAGTTCTTGAAATCATCAGTAGTATGTCTCGCACGTTTCAGGGACAGGTTGGGAGACCTCGAACCTGGATAATTACCAAAAACAACCCGACAATCCATCCAAATTACCAAAATCCACCCAAAATCACCGAAATTGACTTTATTTCCCAAATTTATCGGCTTAGCACGTAGTGCTATAGTACTAAGGGGGTACCGGGGGTGCGTTCGACAAATGCTCAAATTTGTCCTATAGCACTACGTGCTATTCTTAATAGGGGAAAAACGTCATGGGATAGAGATCCAAAAAGGGATTCTGGGAGAATTCTAATCCAGAACATTACTCCTGTTCAATCGAACGCACCCCCGGTACCGCCTTAGTACTATAGCACTACTATAGTATCCAGGGAAGTCGTTCCAGAAAATACTCCGATTCAATCGAACATACCCCCAAAACATACCCCTGTCCTATTGTAGGTCTTAGGTAACATAGCAATCACGTGCTACCATAGAAACCAAGATGGCGGCCTCCAGTATACAAAATGGACGACGGAAACACGTATCACCCTAACAACACGCGCTGCGCATGCGCACTCACACCACGTATCACTATGGAGATGACGTCACAACATGGCCGCTCACGTGGGTTACCATGACAACACAACATGGCGCCACTACGTCACGTGACATGACGTCACTTCCGAGGTCCCCCACCGAGGTCCCCCAACCTGTCCCTGAAACGTGCGAGACATACTACTATCATCGACCGTGAAGTCGGTCATGTGCTCGGTAAACTCAGCATTGTTGATTGGGGGCCAATACATTATATAAATCTATTACAACTGTATTTTCTAGAATTGTATTTTCTAGTTATGACTTCAAATGGGTTGAAATGACCCATTAACATTCTCAATGATTTTGCAATTTGCCAGTTGGCAAATTGCCATATATATTAAAATGCTAATGATTCACTTTAGTCAGCTATATCAATTGGTAGAAAATACAATTGTAAAAGCT
Organism: Pictodentalium vernedei; assembly: GCA_031216915.1. Classification (NCBI taxonomy): domain Eukaryota; kingdom Metazoa; phylum Mollusca; class Scaphopoda; order Dentaliida; family Dentaliidae; genus Pictodentalium; species Pictodentalium vernedei. The sequence continues at coordinate 368,797,223 of CM062290.1, read as the reverse complement.
TTATAGTATTGACTCCAAATAATCGATTGTGCTTACCCCTTCACAAGTTGTCGCACCCACATTTCTGTCCCTACCAAACTCCCCAGTGATAATTATTGGATCATTGTTTTTACACATATCTGTAAACTTTCTCCCGAAATTATTGGTAGTTTTGTCTTTAGTTTACCTCTTAATGGCGATTTGCTGATGATCCATAAGAGCGATTTTGCCTTACACGTCTTCAGAGTGTCCGTTGAATTTTGAGTTAAAATCGCCCATCAAGGCCGCGGAGTTTAAAACTGATGTTGATATTTTCAGAAAATGGTATTGGATACGCGTGATTGGACACATCAACATGTTACCAAGTTCAGGGGATAACAGGAAGACAGTCAATCTTGCTATGTTATTCCCCACAATAAACATATGTGTTTTCATGTAATTTTATCATTGTCATTATTGTTTATTATTGTGTATATGTTTTATTGTGAAATAAGGAATCGGTCAATCAATCAGTGTGGATCATGAATTTCACTGGCACGTACGAGCCTCACATTAATGTTTGTGGGGCACCTTTTGAAATTTTCATTTGTACTGGACGGGCTTTTTCGGGAGTCTCATTGTTCTTTCCCTGGTATAAACTCGTTCATCAATAGTTTCTGGTCGAAACGTAACTTATGAGGTACACAAGACTGACACGTGAGGAACGTTTACGCGCCGTTGGCATGTTGGAAGCTGGCAACAGACAGACTGCAGTGGCTCAAATTCTCAACGTTACTCAATCGGTGATTAGTAGGTTGTGGTCACGCTACCGTCAGACAGGCAATGTTGATGACAGGTGTCGGTCAGGTCATCAAAGGGCGACAACTGCTAACTAAGATAGTTTCACCCGAACCACAACATTACGTAACCGCCATCAAAATGCCTCAGAAATTGGACAGCAGCTGAACCGAAATCGCCTGCACAGCTGGAATTTGTACGCTCTATGACCTCAAATTATTCCACGTTTGACTGAACGCCACATCGCAGCAAGGCGTAATTTGTGTGGAGCACGACAGCGCTGGGACAAACGTCATGTTTTCCGATGAATCGTGGTTCACTCTCGACTTCCACGACAGGCGAAACAGAGTGTGACGGCGGCGGCAGAACGGACGATACCATGACGTAACAGTTAGGTAGCACGATCGTTTTGGTAGTGGATCAGTTATAGTATGGGGAGGCATATCCATGACGAGCAGAACAACATTACATGTCATCCAAGGGCGTGCCACAGGACAGTACTACCGCGACAACACGTTAGCAGCTCATGTTGTGCCATTTGCGCGACGTAAAGGCCGTCGATTCATTTTCCAAAATGACATTGCAAGAGCACACAGGGCCCGTGTCGCAACAGAGTTCCTCCAGGAGCAGAACATCACTACACTTCCTTGGCCAGCAATACGTCCAGTCCTTTCACCAATCGAGCACGTCTGTGATATGCATGACAGGCGCCTACGACATCGCCAACAGCCCCCTGTCAATGTCCAGGAACTCGCCGCTGCACCGCAGGAAGAATGGAATAACATCAGTCAAGCTGATATTGGACGTTTGGTGAGAAGTATGCCACGTCCGATCCGCGCTTGTCTCGCGAACCAAGGAGGATTTACAAGGTATTGAGGCCTTGGGCTGAATGTAGTAAATTCTCTATCTGACCGTCCATGTCCATATCCAGTGCCTGGAATGTGTGCTTGTCAGACACCCAGATATCGCTGAAACCATTCACTAGATGTCTTTAGGATGAAAATATAAATATATTTCTTCATATCTCTTTTATCAAATATCTCCTACTTTTTTCTAAATCGTATAGTTTGACTATCCAACGCTTAATAGTTGATTAGTTGTTTAAAACATTTATTGACCTCATCCATTGGTATATAGTTTGACTATCCCACGCTTAATAGTTGAATAGTTGATGTTGAATAGGAGAGAGAAGGCAACCCGTCTCAGGCCTAACGGCCCTCGACTGAGGAGCTTCCAGCATCAACTCATTATTTATCCTATCCTTATCCAATATTGATGTTTATTATATGCTAGCCTGTCAATTATCGCAAATTATCTGAAAAATATTTCACGCGATGGATATCGATCAATAACCCTCAGTAGCATCGTAAAATACGTCACGCTTCGCTGCATCACGTCACCGTGGAGGAACTATCAGTTGATCTTTTTGATTCTTTCGAAACATACGCATTTGGGGTCGAATTGGGCTGAATCTTGTGCAATAAAATGTCTCGTAGCATATGATAAAAAAGAAAATCTACTCTATTTTAGTCAGTGTCAGGAATTATCTCATGAGTGTGGACCTGAAAGTTTTATTTTTAGCTTCCTAAATGACGTTATGCTTCGGCGCGCGACATCGCCTTGAACGCCGCCTTGAAGGAACTATCAGCAGCTTTTTGTTATTGCCTTGAAAACTGTTTGCAGTCGAATTGGGCTGAGTATTGCTCATTAAAATGTCACGTAGCATATAATAAAAAGAAAATCGTGTGGACCTGAAAGTATTACTTTTCACTCGCGCAAGCGCTCGTGAAAAATAAAACTTTCAGGTTCACACTCATGAGATAATTCACGATATTTACTAAAACAGCGTACATATCCTCTATAAAAAACTTGTCATGTAGATCGCCAGAGTCATATTTGGGCCCTTTAAATGGTAAGTATATATTACCAAAGAAATCTTCCGATTACCCCCATTTAAATTTAACCCATAAGATTGTTCATTATCATCAGGTCTAACAGAGAAGTAGTGTTTATGTGGCTCCCTTACTGCTTTGCATATTCCCCCAGATCTGATGTTGGCTAATTTCTGGCGATGTTTAACTTTACACACAGAGGCTCGAGGTATATCGATTACATCGATTTCGTCGGTCTTTCTTTCTTGAAAGCAAAGAATGTCTGAGTCACATTTATTCGATAAATTCAGGGTTTCTGAGCTTTGACATTAAACAGCAAATATTCAAAGAAAAGAATTTGAGGGTTAAACTTCTCCGACAACCATAGTCCCCACGGGCACCAGTGACCTGTGCGCTACTGCATGACAGATTTGAAGGGTGGTGGAGAACACGGTAGAGCTGGGAAGTATTGTATATTGTCTATAAACAAGTGGTTGTTAACTACTTTCACTTTCACCTTTTTCTTTCGCGTCTTTGACGAGAGGCAGAGTAACGGATTTCCTATAGTCCACTACAATTTGGAGGCAATGCTCATTTACAAAGTAGTTTGTAGGATAGTAGTATAGCACGTATGAATCGTCCCTTATTACCGGATTTTTGCCAGTAAAGCTAGTGTTAAATTCCCATAGAAACCGGATTTTTGCCGGTGCAACTTTTGCCGGTGAAAAATGTGGGCTCTACCAAGCCAGATCCTGCAAATGGTGTACCTACTGCATATATGGTATGCTATGGTATGTATAGTGATAAGGGTAAACATAGGGCTATGGGTATATATTATGGGTAAGTGGTGGAAAGATGATGGGGGAGTTGGGTTTTCTAGAAAGTTTGTTTCCGCGAAACGGATGGCGTTGCTATTGACGTCGTGACATGATGCACACGCGACGTCATAGAGACGTTGACCACTGTTGTTGTCCACTATACAATCTGGCATAACGTTGTTCGGGTCAGGGGGTGTCGGATGTCTCGTAGCGGGGGGGGGGGGGGGGCGGTGATCTGGTAATGGTGGTATATATCCATGTTGGTATACTATCAACCCTTTGGTCTTCATATTATCCTATGTCTGCTATAGCTAGGTCAAGCAGTATTCTGAGGATGGGGGTAATGCATGGTCGTCCAGTGTGGTATTTAGAGATAGTCCTTGGTGGTTTAGATTGGCAGTATAGGATGAATGGTCTGTTGGCCTATTACCCCCTAAGGACTATTTACCTACCGAATTCTTTGTATTATCTTATGGCTGGTATTGGTAGTTAATAATAATACCCCCACTGTGATATGATTGTGTTTACAATCCTTCAGGGATTTGCTCCTTTTTCAACGATCACCTCATAGAAACGTATATTTTATCTTACAGCAAGAAAGTATTCCCCAAATGCAAGTAAAAACGTCTAGACAAAATACCAATTTGTAATGAGGGCAGCATCCGCACATGCGATCATTCGGTTCAGAAAGAGAACGTTTTTTTACCAACACTCAGCGAAAACTGATTACAAATGTCGAGGCCACCGTTTTTGAAAACAGTAATTAAATGATAATTGTAATTCATCAGTTAAATTCGACCTCGTGGTTCTTTCTGAACTCGTAATTTGATTGGCTGGGAGGCGGTCGGCTCCGTGCTCTAATTGCAGGTAAATTCACTCTTACCGTGCGCTAATTGCCGGAAATGGGCCAATTAGAACCTGTCTGTATCCACGCTACGCGCGAGCAACGGCAGTAAACCGCTCATATCACTGATCGAGCACACACCGGAGTCGTTGTCTACGGAAACGGTTGTCAACGTCCGTGCTTCAACTTACACCTGGTAAATGCCATCATGGCAAATGGACCGAGATTGAAAATGACATTTTTTGATTGTTTTTCATCAAATAAAACGGGTTTGAAAGAATTTTTAAAGACTTCTAAAGATGACAGGAATTACAATGGAGATAAATGTCTCTTGTTTCCTTAGACATTCGGGAATTTGACTATGGAAAACAATGTCAAAACAATAGTCAAATTCCCGAATGTCTAACGAAACAAGAGACGTTTATTTCCACTGTAATTCCTGTCATCGTGAGAAGTGAAAACATTTCCAAACCCGTTTGCTCGTTAACAAATGATTTTTCCATAACCAAATTCCCGAATGTCTAACGAAACAAGAGACGTTTATCTCCTAAATAACCAGCTCAACGAAATAAATTAGATTACATCATTTTTTGCCATGATGATATTTTTATATAGACCTACAGTACGCGGAGAATGTATTATCACTAAATCACCCGCAGAGTGGAGATTGCACCCAAGAAATATCTGCAAATTTGTTGCAAAGCATAACCAGTACAAGCAAAGTTTAGGCCAATGGACCCCCGGGTTTAACCCGGAGGTCCACTGGCTGAAACATTACTTGTGTGTTTTGTCGATATGTACAAAATTTGAAAGTTATAGCTTGGGTGATAACGCCACTCCGCGGGTGAGTTAGTTACAATACACTCTCCACGTACTGTACTATGCGTTAAACATGAAAAATAAAACAAAGAAACACACAGCTGAAACACTACTATAAACTTCAGCGGCTATAGTAAAAGTAGAATAACGATTGGAGATTATGACATGCATAACGCAAGAACGCAATACCATGACGTCATGATTTTCATTGATAAAAAAATCAACTCAGAGACGCTGAACGATTGTCAAAATATATGCAAACAAATCAAGAAAGGGAGGAATGTTGTAAGATAAGGTTGACCTCGCCTCTGGGTTATATATCGACGAGCCCGACTTCAATACACCATCTCGGAAAACCGCATAGTAGTAACCTGTTTGTATTGGGAAATCCACTCCTACGTTATTGCTCGTTCCTCTCAATATACTAACCTGGCCAATACAGGAACACGGGGTCTCAGTGCTTACAGCATTGGACTTCAAACCGAAAGGACCAGAGTTCGATCCCCGCCAGGGGTAACAGCGTTGTGTCCTTGGGCAAGGCACTTAATCCCGATTGCCTATATGGGGGGGGGGGGGGGGGCACGTTGGCACTGTATACTAAGGCGTACTACACGTCTATGGCGCACTTGTCTTCAACCAATGCTAACTCTGCTTATGTGGGGTTTGTACGTTGGGGAGTCTGACGGTTGCTCGCCGTTGCTCGTTGGTTCTCTCAGGGGGCTCCGGCTTCCTCCACCCGTAAAACTGTCCGACACGAGGTGACCCTGGCTGTCTAAAGTGTCGTTAAATCCCAATAAATAAATATATAAAAAATAATAAATAAATAAATAAATTTATTGCACGCTTATTTCATAAAATACACGCTTTTTCCGCAAAAACCGAAGCGAACAATATTTTTTTTTGTATTGTCCTTGAACAATGCGGATCACGTGCGCGAACTATTTAACTATTTCTTTTTTCACGTTTTTATTATTTTTGGCAATAATTTATGTTTTTAATATTTTTTAGTAAACTGCAGTTCAGTATTATCCCTCCGCCAAAATCGATTAATAATTTTTCTGTAAACAGTAGGCGTGCAATAAATACAGAACAGCATACGCGTTCGAACTGTCATTTTTTACCGCATCGATTTTGGCGGAGGGATACTATTGAACTCGAAGCCTTCGGTTTCTCGTTCAATAGTATCCCTCCGCCCAAATCGATCTCGTGCGATAAAAAATGACAGTGGGAACTGTCTATAAATAACCTGGCCAATACATGTTCTAAGGAATGTGGTTTTTCGCATTGGGCTACAACTGTCGTCGTCAAAAAGTCTACCAGCGAGTGGACATTTACCGAAAAATTTATATGTGCAGTTATTATTGGTTATACAGATTATTTTATTTCTGTGAAACCGGATTTACCAATTTCAAATACTGACGCTACGTGGATTTATTTTTGGATTACATTTCAGTGTGATATTACATGTGAACGACAGATATTCTTATCTAGGGAGCATTATGTTGGGTTTGGCAGGGATTGCCATTGCAACATTGTTTGTAAACTCTCCTTTCTACTTTCATTTAATTTTTTGTTGTTGACAGAAGCATGCAACGTTATAAGTAACGTGATGCAGTGACGTAACGTGTTGCCATGGTAGTCTGTGTAAACGCACATCTCGTTACGTCATTACCAGAGTGATACATGGCGTCCGTGCGCATGCGCTGCTAGCTTTTTTTTTGTACAGGCAACAAGGGTTTCCGTCGTCCATTTTTGTGCCTGTGATAGCGCGTGGTTGCTACAAGCTTTGGGGTCCCACAACACTAAGGGTGGGTGTTCTAAGGCATATTCGATTGAATGGGAGTATATCTAGCTAATAAAAATAGCACGTAGTTTAATTGAACTATTAGGTGACGTTCGAGTCAGTATGACTAAAAACCGGAAACGACCCGGCAACGATTTATCTGACTCGAATTCTCCCAGAATCCCAGACTTCTACCTATTCCACTCTTCTTACTACCTGTTTATCAGGCTCGAACTCGAACTGGTATAGACAGTGCTCGCAAACTCGAAGCTTGAAGAGTTAGCGAGCAGTGAATGCAAAAGGCATTGCTGGAGCTCCTCGAATCTTATCCTCGAATCTTATCGAGCAAATGAATTTTTTGACGGACGAGTTTGAAGAGAACTTATGTTCTGGTGGTCAACCAGTCTTGGATCCGCCTTTGGAGCTGAGGAAGAGAACAGTCAGTCAACGTGAAGGGCAACACATCGGTGAAATGAAGTGGTCCGCATAAATCAAGGACACAATACAGTTATCATCATCTTCCTTGGGCAAGACACTTAATCCCGACTGTCCACGTGTGGGCACTTTGGAACTGTGTACGAAGGGATTCTTCATATCGATTTGCCTTCAACCGCTGCCAACTCTACTTGTGTCGAGAATGCAGCTGTGACATACGTCAAATGTTAAGGTGTTATTATTGATAGACTGACTAGAGCACATCATGGCCTCTTGAGTGTCTCCACATTCCTTGACAGTTTTTGAAGACTTGTTCAGTTTTGATGGAGCGTAGCCCCAAACGCACTATCCATTCGACAGCTTCTTCCCCGATGAAACACCATGTGAGTAATGTTGGAACTATCATGATCCAACCAATGTGTCGCATGTTTATACTGATGTTCTGGTGGGAAAACCGTTTTCTAAATAGATTCACGGTGGCACGTTTCTTTGAACATCTCCTAGCTCCAGACCTTGCATCTTGCAGTGTTTATAATGTCCCCAAGAGTGTGAACCTATATGGAATTATTATAAAGTCCTCGCATTTAGCTCCGTCGATATATTACCTTTTACGAAGTTATGGCGACAGCTTGACATTTATTGGTTTGTTTAACTCCTGAAAATGGTTTATCAAAGAACTAACAATTTATTGTCCTTCAGTTAATCGGAAATGTTATTGAGATTGTAACTCGGAGACTGTCAAGGGATCGTTGAAATGCACACTGGCCGACATTGATGAGATCATTTCAGAATAAAAGTAAAACACATTTTTCGTTTTATTTTGGGATGATAGATTACCCATTGCGTGTGAGTTATCCCAGCAGGGAACCGGACTATTGCTGGGTAATCTTTCCCCGTATATTGTTAAAGATCTACCTCCACCCCTTATTGGTCCTTTACCCAACGCACACGATATCAAAACTTGTTATTTTAATTATTTTTCCAAATTTTTTACAAACTGTCAACAAAACCATATCATATGATCTCTAATTGGTACGAGCTCGGCGTTCCAATGAATAGTCAGACTCTGGAATGCATTGCTCCCCCATCTTCGGTCAGAACCAAGTTTACTTGCTTTCAAGAAACAGCTTAAAGCCCATCTTTTCAAATCATTTATTTCATAACTTGTGTTCTGCAATCTGTAAAGCGTTTTAGAGCACTCTTGAGTGGTTCCCCGCTATATAAATTTATTATTATTATTATTATTATTATTATTATTATTATTATTATTATTATTATTATTATTATTGTTGTTATTATTATTATTATTTGGTCATAATTAAACTATTTTTCTGTTCGTGTATTTTCTGGCAAAATGATTGGCTAAAATATTTCTTTGTTTTCATACAACAATGAACCGAAAAAAACGTATTTAGGCCCGCCCTAAACCTCGATCCCAATATCTGTCTTGAAAATTACATTGCACAGTGTGAATGGAAGAGAACCCCTGCATGTTTCAACATGAAAAGTAATTAATATTTATCTCATCATATTAAAAAGACTTTCAAAATAAAATTTTATAAACAATGAAATCCTTATCATGCGTTTTATTCCATGTTCAATTTTTTAATACGCAATAGGTGATCGTCTGCGTTCACCGTTTTACCCAAATCAAACGTAAACAATGGCCGGTCAAAATAATCCGCAAACGAAGCTCGCGAGAAAAACTTTCCAATTTCCACATAGCCTCAATGAACTCTTTCTGAGACAAAGTTCAACCAACTTTATGCCACCTGGTTTTATATCGAACTCCACATTTACAAGATGTGTTTTCAGTTTCTCAGGAAATGGCCAAAATCAGAATTAAATTTAACTCAGTGTTGCTTTGAATGACAGCACCCTCCCGTCAGGTGGAAGAGGAGATTGGAGTTTTGTGTGCGTGTGGCCTATGACGTTCCTTTTAACTTACGCAGTTCATTGGTCAATAAGATTTTTAATAACAAAGAATATATTTCGATGAAAGGTGTCGTTATTTCAAACAGAAATTAAGAAAACTATGCCTTTTTTATTCAGTTATCACTTGGAAGTATGATACGACCTGGTTTTTATTTCAACTCCGCAAAGTAGAGTGTTTAAATTTGTTGCCCCTCAAGTTTAAGTATAAGGAATGGTCGTTTGTTTCTCTCTATTTCTTGAGTTATGAAGCCCCCAAAAAACAAAGGCCAAACGCCCATTTACACAGTTTGACCTTTATTTTTGGGGGTTCATAACTCAAGAAATAGACAGAAACAAACGATCTTTCCTTATTTGGTCTTGTTGCAAATTTTGTAAATTGTTTTAGCTGCACAATCCATACATTACGCATGCATATGTGGTCGATTCATTGGGTAAATGGTTAATCCCGTTCTCCCTACCTGTCATCTCAAACTAAAGAAGTAACACTCTACGGTCGATGTCTTATTATGGCTTGCAGCATATCGAATTCAACTCACTTTCAAATGTGGGAAAGTTGAAAAATTAAATCTTAACTGAATCCAGCCCAAACTAAATCAACGCTGCAAACATTGTTTACTGAACTTCGTAATTTGACGATTTCATATGCTATTTCTTAACCCTTTACCTAACATGAAAAGCAGACGACACTTGCAAAAAAAATTCTTGAATAACTAATTTTTTTCATTTTTTGTCTCAAAAACATAGGTTATGACCCCTCATTGGAACGAGCTCGACGAGCTCGTTCCAATGAGGGGTCATAACCTATGTTTTTGAGACAAAAAATGAAAAAAAATCATGAAAATTAATTGGCGATTTTTGAGAATAGCGCTGGCCGGTTTTGGCCGTTACGTTGGGTAAAGGGTTAACCTCGTTTACTAATATCGATTTCAGCCGAGGTCTACCATGGTTCAGAATTTTGTATCAAATCGTTAAGACTTTGAGATTTTCGTTGTCGTATAATGAGTAACCGCATGTAATACATGAATAAAAAATGAATAAGATGAAGCCAATGCTAAGGCCGAAACCTTGCTACGAACTTTCACTGTCAGAGAAGTTGGGCAAAACAGTGCCCTGGGTTTTCACTTCAAAGTTACTAATTCTCATTCCCATTTTGGTCTAAAAATATGGAGAGTGAATAAAACTCAGTCGGCTGCAGGATTTACTAGTTAACTACCCATAGAATGCCATCCGTCCCAATAAGTTTCGACTTATAAGCTCCTCCCTATAAGTACCCCGGTTTTCCTATGGAAATTCCTACAGTAAATTTTGTGCCTGTACTGACATTTTTGGGTGCGGGGATTCCTGAGTTAACGCCTTGTCCCAAGACTGACAAAGTGGTACAGGAAAAACTCTTTCTCAAAACTTGGGGGAAAAGATCTAAACACGATAGAAGAAAGAGAACAATATTTCGTTTCTTTTTCTTATACTTGACTATGCACAAAAAAAAAACGAAATGAAAAAAAAAAAAAAACTAAGTGGTACGCCTCGTGGTTGAACTCTTGATAGTTGATTGTTCATTATAAATAGCATTGACTGAATGATTAACAATAAACTATTTGGTTTGTGGTGATAATAAGGCCACTCACTGACAAATTTATTATTTATTAAGGTTTAACGAAACTTTAACAGCCAAGGTCACATCCTGTCGGTGACAGTTTTACGGGTGGAGGAAGCCGGAGTACCCGGAGAGAACCACCGAGCAACAACGAGCAGCTCCAGCTCCCCAACATCGTAACTCTGCACTGCGGCACAGGCAGGGTTAGATTGGTTGAAGACATGCACACCATCGACTTGCAGTACGCCTTAGTACACGCGTCATCGTGCCCCCATGTTGATAAACGGGTTAAGTGCCTTGCCCAAGATCACAACGCGGGAGTCCAAATCGATCGCTCAGACGGCCTCCCATCCAAGGACTAACCGGGCTCGACGTTGCTTAACCCTTTACCCAACGTAACGGCAAAAACCGGCCAGCGCTATTCTCAAAAATCGCCAATTAATTTTCATTATTTTTTCATTTTTTGTCCCAAAACATAGGTTATGACCCCTCATTGGAATGAGCTAGTAGAGCTCGTTTCCACGAGGGGTCATAACCTACGTTTTTGAGACAAAAAATGAAAAAAATTAGTTATTTAAGAATTTTTTTCTCAAGTGTCGTCTGTTTTTCATGTTAGGTAAAGGGTTAACTTCGGTGATCTGACGGGAACCGGTTACCGCGATGCCACCGCGCCGCCCCCCCCCCCCTCCACTGACGAATAATAGTATCCATTTCCCCATCATTCTGATGTATGTTAGTAGTATGTACCCATGCGACGACCCCTTATTCCAGGAGAAAAATGTGGAGAGGACAATCCGGATTAAGAATTAATCCAGATTAAATTTTAATTAGGGTTTATTTTTAATTGGGGATTAAATTCTAATTAGGGATTAAAATTTAATTAGCATTTTTTCCTATAACATTACGTATTTTTTTCAGACCACGTGACTAATCCCCTTATTGAAGCATCTTGTTGGAAAGATTTCCCAGCATGTTTCCCGTGCGCATGTGTCGTCATTAACAGTCATCTTGTTTTCGTAAGTCATTACCTCGTTTTAAATTCGACCCACGTGACCAAACCCCTTTTGTATGAAGGCAACATTACTCGACATGCTTCTCGTGCGCATACGTTGTCATTGATAGCCATCTTATTTGTACATTCTCGTTCTTTGAGATTTTAATCTTCTATGACAAAACATGGGTTTTTAAAAAAAATTAAGCCACGTGACCTTATGGAAGCCGTTTTGTAAGTAAGATTACCCAGCATGCTTCCCGCGCGTATGCGTTATCCGTTGACAGCATCTCGTTTTCGCGGCCATTTCTTAAGTCACTACCTTGTTTTAAATTCGAGTCACGTGACTAACCCCATTAGGTATGTAGGCAAGATTACCCGACGTACCCCCCGTGCGCATGCGTCGTCACCGACAGCCTTCTTGTTTGTACATTCTCGTTATCATTTTAATTTTCCATTACGCAACGTATTTAAAAAAATAAGCCACGTGACTAAACCATTATGCATGTATGTATGTAGGCATGATTATGAGCATGCGTCGTCATTGGCAGCCATCTTGTTTTCACAACCCTTAAGTCAGATGGTTTTAATTTTGGGCTACGTAACTAATCCTTTATGAAGGTAGGAAGATTATCTAACATGCTCTACGTGCGCCTGCGTTGACAGACATATTGTTTTTGCAGCCATTTTGTAAGTAATTACCGCGTTTTATATTCGGGCCACACGAATAACCCCCTTATGGAAGCCATCTCGTCGGCAAGATTTCCCACCTTGCATCCCGTGTACTGTCTTAGAGTGCCATCTTGTTTCGAATGTGTTATGTAGGACAACCATCTTGCTTTCGCGGCCATTTTGTTAGGCATTACCTCGTTTTATATTCGGGCCACGTGACTAATCCCGTTGTAAAAGCCGTCTTGAAGGAAAGATTACGCTCTGTACTTCCCGCGCGCATGCGTCGTCGTTGCCAGCTGACTTCTATTGAATGTGTTGTACAGGACGACCATTTTGTTTTCGCAGCCATTTAGAACGTCAGTACCCCATTCAAATCTTCACCAAGTCATACTTAATCCACTTTCCCTCACCATTTCTGTACAGTACAGCACTTAGTAAAAAAGGTCACGATTACGATTTAATGGCGGCACAAGAAAAGATCCAAAGTTGTTTAGATGACGCCTTCGTTCGTGTTCACAGAGATAGAGTGTTTGAAGTGTGGCGGGGACTTACAGCTACGATGATATCACCACCTTTGTTTAGTGAATATATCCCATCCAGTTATTAACCCTTTTACTGCCACACCCACGTTACCCATATATGGAAGACCTCTTCGTACGCCTGTTTGCGAGAAAGTTTATTAAAAATTTATGACATACTTGAAACTCTATCATCTGATTAATTGTTGGAATGGGCAGCTCTTTCCGACAAGTAATCAGATGGTAGGTTTGATCTGCGCATACTGGAACGTACAGATAGTCATCATAAAATAGATGACAATAGCCGCTTTCGGCAACGTAAGTGTTAAAGACATTTAGTTAGATAAAAGGTCAAATCAGTGGTGAAATATTAATACAAAGAAAAATGAAAATAAAATGAGAAAAAAAAAATAAAATGAAAAAAGGACATAGAGAGTAATCGCTTGACTGGACTGGTTGCGTGAAATAATTCATGAGAGGTGAGGGACGTTGTACAAACATGAGTGCGCGAATGCGCATGAGTGCTTTACAATATAGTCCCTCGCCTCGAATGAATTATTTCACGTAACCAGTCCAGTCCAGTCAAGCGATTACTCTGTTTATTACTTTTCATTATTAACGATAATTATATTATTTAACCCTTTACCTAAAGAAAAGGCCAGCGCTATTCTCAAAAATCGCCAATTAATTTTCATTATTTTTTTCATTTTTTGTCTCTAAAACATAGGTTTTGACCCCTCTTTGGAACGAGCTCGTCAAACTCGTTCCAATAAGGGGTCACAACCTATATTTGTGAGACAGAAAATGAAAATAATAGTTATTTAAGAATTTTTTTGGCAAGTGTCGTCTGCTTTTCATGTTAGGTAAATGGTTAAAAATACAAAAAACAATTAAGTCCCCATTACACCCACGGCAAAGCGTCTTCGTTTGCGCGCAAAGTTATTCGCAAAGGGTCCCATCACCGCAGGATTAGCGTTTTATACATAGTCCAAAACCAGCTCGACAAAAATAAATACCACCGCACGGTGGCACTCAGCAATTATAATTTAGTACTTCCGCGATCGATCGCAAATTAACCATTTGACGGCTCAAATGTATCCGGGTGAAGCCCATTTTTTAAGGAAAGTTTTTGATGACGCGACTTCCCAGCCACATGAATACCCACTGAAGCCAATACTCTAAAACTTTTACAATTGTAGTTTATGTAATTGTATTTTCTGCCTATTAATATAAGTGACTAAAATGAATCATTAGCATTTTAAAAGATATGGCAATTTTCAAAGTCATAACTAGAAAATACAATTCTAGACGATACAATCGTAAAAGGTTTATAGTTTTGGCCCCCTGGTGGACTAATCGTCGATGTCGAACCTTTCGTGGAAACATAATGAACGATTGAGACGAATGTACCCGGTCAGATGAATGGAAAGCAAATAATTTCGGAATGGGACCAAACGCATAAGACCTCTCCTAAAGAATATTGCTGCATTTTTTAAATGATGACGTGAACGGCGAAGAACTGGACCTGTCACGATTTGTCGAGTCTTGACTGCTACAGCAGAAGACAACATTATTACGATACGGTTGTCTGTGCTCATTAAGGTGGGAATTCCCATTCCTTTTTTTTCGAATAAATGTATTGATTTGGCCGAATGGGAAGCTATATAGACAAGGCATTGGACATCGCATCGTGGTTAACTTCGAATAAAACAATCCACGGTAGTACATTGTCATTGCCAGATTGCACTCTCGTGGACTGCATGACAAAGGGTAAAGTTTCATGGAGTCCACTCATTCAGCTTTCCGTTTTTTCAAACCGCCTCTCGACAAAATATTTCCGGTATTCAAATAGGACCCATCTAATATACCATTAATCACTGTCGAAGAGCTACCGAAATAAACATTAACTTTACTGAATATCTAAGTTTTTACCTGTGAGCCCTAGTCATGGGGACGGGAGGGATACGCCACCCCGCACTTTTCTTAACAAATGGCAACCTTACGAAGGGAGTTAAAAATGTCCATAGCCCGACTATGAAAGAGCAGGATATTGGATGACTCAATGTTATGAGAGTAATATTACAAGCTACAGGGCGTTTAGTTGGCAGATACAGTGTCACCTAATATTGTTTTCTCTTCGCCGTATATGACACTGTATCCGCCAACTAAACGCCCTGTAACGTATTTATTATGCACGGCATGCTAAAATGTCATTGGGGAAGTTAACTCAACGAATAGTGAAATGATGCGCACTTCTCGAAAAAGGTAAACAAAGCAGACGATGTTTACGCACGCAACAAGGTGAGTAATTTTGCTTTCGCATTCTAATAAATCATTCGCCAATGTTTTGGCCTAGTTTGGCATTTTATTATAACACTTTCATTCAATCGAATGCAATGTTTATACGACGGGACTATTTTATATGGTGGGTCTTCTGTACGACTGCGCTGCAGCATATACGTACGTGTAAATTAAAAGCTAAGGCGTGTGGATATAATAAAAAAACAAAATCACTGACGGGCATCTAATATTAAATTAATATTGGGTGCTTATCAGCCATCCTGAACCTAATATTGCGGAGTCTATGTCTCTTAGTAACTTCATTTGGTCCGATAAACAAATTTACTAGCACAATAATGTATGATTCAGATGTTCAGTAGAGTGATAACTAACCAGTTGTCTATTGTATATTTTTCTACCCAGACATTAAATTAAAAGTGGCCATTGACAATTTCAACTATGGACGAAATTCAGAAGCTATCAGTAATACGTTTCATGGTGCTACAAAAGAAAGAGCCGAAGGCTATTCATGAGGAACTGGTAGCAACCTTAGGTGACAATGCTTTTGCCCACGCTACATTCAAACAGTGGGCTGACGAGAGAGCGCTGAAGACGATCCCCACAGTGGGCGGCCTTCAACTGCATTGGCAGAGGAAAATGTGAATGCTGTGGAGAGGTTAGTGATGGAGGACAGACTGGTGTCAGTCAGACTCCTTGCCGCAGAAGTGAAGTTGTCTGTTGGATCCACTGAATCAATCACCTAAACATGTTTAAGGTTTCGGGTACCACGATTGCTAATCCCAGAGCAAAAGCAAATTCGCATGGAGACGTTACTCAAGATGAAACTTGGGTTCCGCACGTCGATCAAGAAAGCAAGGCCAAGTCCCATCAGTGGAAGCACACAGGATCACCGCCACCAAAGAAGTGCAGGGTCACAAAATCAGCGGGCAAGGTCATGGTGACGTTTTTTTGGGATGCCTCCAGAATTCTGTTGGTGGTCTTTCTTGAGCGAGGGCGCACCATCAACAGTGATTATTATGCATCACTTTTAGGGGAATTACGAGCGGCCATTATCCAGAAGAGACGAGGCAAGGTAATGAAAGGCCTGGCAACTTCAGACTACCAACTTTTTCCTCACATGAAGAAACAGCACCGTGGTCGTGTTTTTGCGGATGATGTTGAGACGAAAGATGCATTTATGGAGGTTTTGGAGGGGTTTTCACCAGAGGTTTTCAGAGAAGAGCAAGAAGCAAAGCATTTGCAAAAATGTTTGTCTGTGAATGGCGACTATGTTGAAAAACAAAACCTAGATATGTATTCATTTGATTTCTAGCTCTACCCCTTCATGGTCTGGTTTTAGACTTTTTGAATTCCCCTCGTAGATGCATTCATGCCAGAAATCCCTAAAACTGGTTCATGTATTCTCGCCTTTATAACTTTCTTGGGCGATATTTCTATAGTTATACCTTCACACTCTGGGTACTGAGCCTTACAAAGTAGTCACTGTGTCCCAATTGGATCGAAAAGTTAATTTGTTTTCCAGGAAGGATCCTGTATCTGAACTCATGGTGGATACCCACACTGTATGACGTAGGGCAAATATTTGTCGGCTGCCATTCGTAGCAGAAAAGTAATTTGTGCCACTCGCCATAGAGCCTGGCTAAACAACCTTCCACAGGTGATGCATGTTTCTACCACTCAGTTCGATCCTGCACCCTTTCAGGTTTCTTGCCTGCGTCGTATAAATTAGTTTTATCTGCCCCTGGTTATGCGAACATCCCCAAATAATAACAAGGGATGTCTCAAAAAGCCACCTCCAAGCATCACGATAGTTATGAATAACAATTCGAACCAAACACCTATATTGCCGAATCCGTTTCGGTCAGGGGAAACAAGGCTCAAGTCTGCCCATGTCGGCTCCAAACCACATTTAACTCTTAATCCGCTAAGTAGTTTTTAAATATATTTCATCACATCTAGTCATGGCTGCTCTGAAGCAGCCATGACTGGGGCTGCACGGTATATCGATAAACCGATATATACCGGTATTCAAACCAATATCGATTGAATACCGGTGTAATTACAAAAATATCGGTTTATCGTCATTATTTATTTACCCTCAATTTAATTTTCAAAATGTCTTGAGTTTTTTAACTGTAGCTCCGAATGAATAATTTTATCCCTTTATCCAAGGAATCGTCTGCTTGAGCCCTCGTAATATACAAATTCAGCAGTTAAAAATAATTTTCAAAAGTTTCAACAAAACTACATCATGTGATCCCTCGTTGAGCTCGTTCCAATGAGGGGTCTCATGATATAGTTTTGTTGAAATCTTTGGTTAAAATCTGATAAACTAATTTTGAAAATAATAAATTTTGATATCGTCTGTTTTGGGTAATGGTTTTTCGAACTGCATCATCAAGGCTTGCTAATTCGATCCGACTGTGATGCCTCGAGTCTCGATTGTGGTACTTGTGTTCATATATCTGCACAGTTTTCGATATACCGGTATACCGCGGTATTGTTTTGAATACCGACACCGGTATTCTGTTTTGAATATCGTGCAGCCCTCGCCATGACTAGATTTGATGAAACATTCAAAAAAATTTAACTTAAGAAATCATTGGTCAAAC
This sequence comes from Pictodentalium vernedei, assembly GCA_031216915.1. NCBI lineage: Eukaryota > Metazoa > Mollusca > Scaphopoda > Dentaliida > Dentaliidae > Pictodentalium > Pictodentalium vernedei. The sequence continues at coordinate 368,779,274 of CM062290.1, read as the reverse complement.
AGATAATCCAATACGCAAGGAAGAATGTGTGGCTGAAAGTTCTTTAATTAAACTTATTTCACAGATAACTATTCTTCGTCCTGGGTTGGAATATCCATCAGCAGCCATTAAGGAGTTAATGTCTTTATGCTCTTACCTAAACTCGAAGATTAGTTGTTGCTCGAAATTGTAGAACATGTAAAGGATGAATGTTGGTTTGTATCGCTGTATCTGAATGGACAGAAGTGTTTATCACATCAGTACTGACGGTTGACATTGGATTGAAAAATCTTTAATTACCGACATTTCTTCTGGGAATAGTTAGTGCGCGATCCTTCCACGTCATTGATTGATCACAAAGCGACAACCTTGTGAAGGCTTCGACAGAAATGAATCTCGAACTTGGACAGTGAACATTGAAACAATCTCTCCTTGCCAAACATTAAAAACATTACATAACGTTTGCAATGACGCATTTGGGCCTGAGGAACACATCTGAATGTAATGATTTGGTCAGAAGCAATTTTTCACGGAATTCATTAACCGAGACCAATATTAAGGAGTGGTATGTCATTTTAATGATAATTGGATTTGGAGCGATCTTCGCGTTAATGGCGAAAGGATTTTCATGGGTTCGTTCTAACATATACAAAGATGGGGTAAGTAATTATGTTATAGGTAACATAATAGTTAATCATTCAGTGGCGTAGCTGGGGAGGGGGTGGGGGTGGGCTGGGTCCTTGATCCCCCAAACTTATCGCTACCTACCCCCCTCCTCCCAAAATATTGGTTCAATACAAATTCCACACAACATAGAGCCCCTAAATGGTCTCTAATATAGCTAAGAGCCTACAGTGGTCGCCCCTTCCTACCCACTTCCCTGTGGAGTGGGCAACGACCGGAGGCTCCTACTTAGGACTTGGGGCTCCCGAAACCCCAGGCAGCGGCCTTTTAAATATCCCCCCCCCCCTCCATTAAAACCAGCTTAGGTGGGGACCCCGTATTATCCCTTTACTCATCGTAACGGCCAAAATCGACCAGCGCTATTCTCAAACATCGCAAATTAATTTTCATTATGTTTTCATTTTTTGTCTCAAAAACATAGGTTATGACCCCTCTTTGGAACGAACTCGTTCCAAAGAGGGGTCATAACCTATGTTTTTGAGACAAAAAATTAAAAATATTAGTTATTCAAAAATTTTGTTTGCAAGTGTCGACTGCTTTTCATGTTAGGTAAAGGGTTATAGAATCCTGGCTACGCGCTTATAATCCTATATCTTGCATGTATATAAGATGCAAACAGTAGAATCCTCTCATGCTACCAAGTAGGTCATCAAATTTTGATTCTGTTACGCCCAGCGATATAGTCAAGAGGGTGATGTGGGAGTAGAAGGGGGTGGAGCTGTTACCTCCTCCTTTTCCTGACAAAGGTCAACCTGAAATCCATGAAACAGGTTCAAGTAACGTCATCCTGATGTTTCTTAGGTCATTTTGCTGCTATAGTTATTGCTTCAGCTTCTGGGTACATAACTGGTTGAGTGCTAGAAATCACTATGAGGGCTTTCAAAAATGAGGGTACCAGAGCAAAAGCCAACATTTTCCTTGCTGATGTTTCCTCTTCAGTCAAATGCAAATAATATTTTGTTTATATTAGTTTGTTCTATTGCCTCTTATTGGAGAGTGCCTGTGTGCACTCTCCTATACTTTGTAATAAACAATTTTTGAACAACAGATTGAGACCACCAAAAATAATCTAGCCCTCAACCAGTTGAGCCTCCAAAAAGTACTCAGGCTGCTCTACTTGTTATGAATAGTTTATTTTTCCTCCCAAGAGGGCCATGGACGTTCACCAACGACACACACACATACGTAACCCAGCCACGACTTACAATTTTCATCATTTCTAGAGATTTACAGGAAAGTTTGCTCCCTTTAACTTCCTAAAGCTGTCAGTAAATTTGAGGTAAGGGAATTTCATATAAACATTGAAATTTCGAAATCTCGGCGACTTTGTATCATCGATGTGCGCATGACTTCTGTCATTTCCTGTTCAGTAATATAAGAATACAGAAGCTGGCTTTTTACATTTTTTTCACAATCAGTTTGAACGTTTATTCTCGGTTTTATTTAAAAATTTGAAAAAGTAAAAAAAAAAAAAAATAAAAATAAGAAAAGGGTGTTTTCACCATCTTTCGACGTTCTGTAACTTTTTTAAGGTAATTATATCAACAGTGTGCGCCTCGTGACATATAATACAGATAATGTCCATTCCATTAACTCTTTTGGCGTGGAATAATCTGAGAAACAGAATTCTTAGCGCCTAATATTCATCAGGAATTTTACAAAAAGTATAGGTTGTTAGACTAAAGCATTATTATTTTAAAAAATGTTCTAAAGATCTCATTGACAGTTTTTCATATGATTTTCTGTATATATTTAAAAGGCACCTTTATACTTTCAAGGGACGGTATCGTTGTTCATGGATAGGAGATGAATGGTGCATGAAGCATAGGAATACGTATGTTTGTTCAACTCTTTACCTAAAGAATCGGCCGCATCCCCCCCCCCCACCCCACGCGTAACATGCAACTTCAGCAGTTGAAAAAATATTATTTTTCAAAACATTTCAACAAAACCATATCATGTGACCTCTCGTTGGAACTAGCTCGTCGAGCTCGTTCCAACGAGGTGTCATATGATATGATTTTGTTGAAATTTGTTGAAACATTTGAAAAAAATGATATTCAAAATAATAAATTTTGATATCGTCTGCGTTGGGTAAAGGGTTAAACGTGCAATCATTGGTGTCCATGCCAACCATTTTAGATACAACTCCTTCACCAATAGCATGTACTTTATCGGCATTACTGAGATTGGAAACGATGCCTGTCTGTATATTCCTCTGCGCGAACACACGTGCGAAGGGGTTTCTCCATTGCAAATGCCACAATACAGTTATTGTAGTCACATGATATGGTTTTGTTGAAAATTTTTGAAAAATTTGAAAAAATGGTATTTAAAATAATAAACTTTGATATCGTCTGCGTTGGGTAAAGGTTTTAAAGCACTTGGAAGTGGACACACACAGTCGGTCGCCTGTCGCGCCAAAAGAGTTCAAGGAAAAGTCTAGGAGGTGATATTTGCTAATTCTTTTCCTGGAAAGAATGAAAACTTTCCAAAATCATTTACCCATGTTGCCAATTTTTGAGGACTTCCACTCCAAGCATTGGTGACTGATTCCTATTTTAACGGTACAACATTTACCACAGAATATAAGCACCGTTTCTCTTCTTTGGTTTCACACGGGCGAATACATTCACTAAACAAAGAGCCAATGTGGACACCAGTGTTGGTAGGTGTGGTACTGATAAATATTCTTAATAACGGATTTCTGTTTTACTCAGCTTGCCATAAAAGGAAAGTTTCCTTTTGTTACTTTTAATAAAGGACAAGAGGCCCCAAGGGGCCTTAATCGCTCACCGACCAAAGTGGTTCAAAGAAGTATTTGGGGTCACATTCAGTTAGACATGGTTCACCAACACTACCAAAGAATGAAGTCATGAGAGGCAAATTTTATGGAAAAACACTAAGGAATGGATTTGAACAAACTTGAACCTAACATGCCCCCCCACACTCCACCCCTGCTCATAGAACCCAAATTTTAAGCCAAGGACTCAAATTGAACAAACTTGAATCTGACCCCCCCCCCCCCCCCTTGAGATGTCATATACCAAATAGGAAAGAATTCTGACTGGTAGATTTGAAAAAGGTTTTAAAAGAAATCACCTCACATTGCACTAAGTTAAACTTTGGGCTCAAATAGGGAGCCAAAATATTAACCCAGGGTCCCGATTTGAACAAACTTGAATCTGACCCACCTAGAGATGTTGTATACCGAATATGAAAGGATTCTGGTTGGTGGATCTGAAGAAGAAGATTTTAAAAGAAATTTCCTCATATTGCACTTAGTTAAAATTCAGGCTCCCATAGGTGGCCCAAATTAATAACCCCGGGACCAGCTTTGAACAAACTTGAGTCTTACCCTCCAAGAGATTTTGTATACCGAATATGAAAGGATTCCGACATGTGGATCTGAAGAAGTTTTTAAAGAAATTTTCGTGTATTGTACTAAGTTAAAATTTCGGCTCCCATAGGGAGCCCAGATATCAGCCGATGGACTAGGATTGAACAAACTTGAATCTAACCCTCCTAGAGATGCTGTATACCAAATATGAAAGCATTCTGACTACATGGTCTGAAGAAGATTTTAAAAACAAAATCGTAACAGACCCCAAAATTTTCAGACTATATTTTTTTTTTCTTCTCCATCTCAAAATTGAACAAAACGCATAAAAATCCCCCCAAAATGTCCGAATTTTGGTCCAAAATTTTGGAGTCCAAACCTAACCCCAAATTTATTTTCATCTCAAAATTGAACAAAACGCATAAAAATTAATTTTGTTTCTCCAAATTTGGGTCCAAAATTTCCAACTCTGAACCGGACCCAAAATTTTCAGGCCAAATTTATTTTTTCGTCTCAAAATTGAACAAAACGCATCAATTTTTTTAGAAAATTCCGAAGTTTGGTCCCAAATTTCGGAGTCGGAAGCGGATCCCGAAATTGTTAAAGATTTGGGAGGTTTTAGTCTCAAAACTGAAAAACGCCTAAAAAATCCAAAACAAAATTTTTTTCTCGAATTTTGGTAAAAAAATTCCTAAGTACGAACCAGACCCAAAATTTTCAACCCAGGGACCCGATTTGAACAAACTTGAATCTGACCCCTCCTAAAAAGGATGTATACCAAACTTTAAAGGATTCTGGCTGGTGGATCTGTAGAAGAAGATTTTTAAAGAAATTTTCTCATATTGCATTAAGTTAAAATTCAGGCTCCTATAGGGAACCCAAATATTAACCGAGAAACTCGATTTGAACAAACTTGAATCTGCCCCCCCCCCCCCCCCCCCCTAGAGATGATGTATACCAAATATGAGAGAATTCTGAATGGTGAATCTGAAGAAGAAGATTTTTAAAGAATATTCCACGCATTGCACAAAGTTAAAAGTTGGGCTCCCATAGGGAGCCCAAAGATTAACCCAGCGACTCGATTTGAACAAACTTGAATCTAACTCCCCTATAGATGTTGAATACCAAACATGAAACGATTCTGACTGGTGGATCTGAAGAAGAAAATTTTTAAAGAAATTTCCTCAAATTAAAGTTAAACTTTGGGCTCCAATAGAAAACCAAATACTAACTCAGGATCCCGATTTGAACAAACTTGAATCTGCCCCCCCTTCCCCACACCTCCCTAGAGATGTTGTATACCAAATATGAAAGCATTCTTACTGGTGGATCTGAAGAAGAAGATTTTTAAAGAAATTTCCTCATATTTCAGTAAGTTAAAATTTGGGCTCCTACAGGTAGCCTAATTATTAATCCAGGGACTGGATTTGAACAGAATTGAATCTGACTCCAGTACAGATGTTGTATACCAAACATGAAAGGATTCTGACTGGTGAATCCGAAGAAGAAGATTTTTAAAGAAATTTCCGCAAATTGCACCAAGTTAAAGTTTGGGCTCCAATAGAGAGCCCAAATCTTAACCCAGGAGCTCGATTTGAACAAATTTGAATCTGACCCCCTAGAGATGTTGTATAACAAATATGAAAAGATTCTGACCGGTGGATCTGAAGAAGAAGATTTTAAAAGAAATTTCCTCAAATTATACGAGATTTTTTTGAATTTTTGAAAAATTTATGGGTGCTATCAGAGTTATGCCCCTTCTTGTGCTCCCTGTGGGCGCGGCAAGTTTATTTGTACAAACCTGAAGTGACATATGACAAGGAACATGCACACAATACTGGATTCCATTTCGTCAAGTAGTTTGTGAGGAGAAGTCGATAATGTAAAGTTCTCGACGGACGACGACGACGGACGACGACGACGGACGGCAAGTGACAAGTTAAGCTCCCTTCGGTGAGCTGAAAACAGCAGCCAGCTTAGAGACCGTATAACACTATACTACGGCACTAGATAATCAAGCATAACACTGCATGCCTTAGCCTTACGTACACCCCATACCAACTATAGGACGGTATATCGTCTTGAGTGGATCAATAATACTAATGGCTAGAATGCAACCAGAAGGGATACAGGCTGTACATCCTGTACTATCTTACTAGACGACCATGCATTACCTCCTCAATACAGTTTGGCATTGCATTACGTACTTCCCATACTTGTTATAGGGAAATACAAATCATTCGGAAGGTTAGTACTACCAATGGTTAACAGTAGACGAACAGGGGCACAGGCCGTTCACTCTACACCACTGCACTACACAACCACGCAGTGCCCCCACACCGCCGCACCTCACAGTACGGCGTGGTCTAGCATCACGCACTACCTACACTAAATGTAGGACAGAATAACGCTTTGAGTGAATTAACAGTACTAAGGGGTAACATTGAAGCAGCATGGGGTACAGAATGTGCCTCCTATATCTCCAGAGCCCTGTGTGAACTTTTCCCACTATACACACCATAGCACACTATATATGCAGCACCACTTGTCTGAATCAAATGGATGTGGTGTAAAATACGTCTCGTGTCGGCTTCATCAAAAGTCCGGGTACTTAGCAAGGTTCATACGTTTTATATGCTCGTTTTTGTTACAAAACAATAGTGTTCAACCGATGATCGGAACCGGCCACCACAATCAGCTGATTGTGGGAAATCGGATGACAACGGCAACGGCTCCTTGAACATCGGTTCGACCGATTGTTGCCAAGCATTTTGTGATGATTCATAAACCGCATTTTATTATCTTCTGCAATTGTTCAATTGTTAATGTACAATGATGCTAATGATACCATTCAATAAAGTTGAAAAACCACCACAATGTGTATTCTTCATCTCTCTATAGGCCTCTTTACGAGATATATAATTTAAACGACATAATATAAAGCTTACAGTTGAGCGTACTTGCGGCAATCGCCAGTTCATAAGTTTGCGCTCCTTTGACCCAGGTCGCGGTAAAATTGCCAGTAGCGCAAAGTTGGGCGGTAAACGAGGCTCTGAGAGCCACGTTTACCGCCCAAGTGTGCGCGACTGGTATTTTTACTGCGACCTGAGTCAACAGAGTTCAACACTGTGAAATATGACCAATTTAATGTAGTTCTTTCGAGTGACGACTTATCTAGTATTGAACGGACTGTAAACACTGTAAAATATGTTCAATTTAATGTAGTTCTTTGCGAGCCTCGACTTGTCCAGTAGTGCACGGTATTACAATCGAAATCGGCATCAGAATCGGCCGACTGTGAGCTCAAATAACCAGTAATCAGTCAGCGGCCATTTTTGGTAACCGGCTGAACACTACTAAATATGTATGAGGATGCACAGTGACTCAGTAGGTTGAGGAGCAGGCAGCAAGCCGAGAGGTCCTTGGTTCGAATCCCACCTGCGGCAACCGCGTTGTATCCTTGGCAAGGCACATCATCCCCCACTGCCCATGTGGGAGCACGGTGGCATTGAATACCAAGGCGTACTGCGCGTCGATGGTGCGCTTGCCTTCAACCAATGCTAACCCTGCTTGTGTGGAGTTAGTATTTTGGGGAGCCTGACAGTTGCTAGCCGTTGCTCGGTGGTTCTCTCCGGGTGATCCGACTTCCCCACTCGTAAAACTGTCCTACGCGAGGTGACCCTGGCTGTCGAAAGTGTCGTTAAAACCCCAATAAATAAATAAATAAATAAATAAATAAATAAATAAATAAATAAATAAATAAAGACTCACCATAATCGCAGTTTTTTAAATATGCTGCTAATTATGTTAATATCTTGATATTTTCAATGTAAATCAAGTACTTATTGATTGGAATATTTATAACAGCAACACGCAACACTGGAGAATATCCGGTATGTTCGTGTATAAGGACATATAACACTATATCCGCGTTGGTAAACAAAGAGCTCATAACAGTGTCGGATTCCTTTCCTTTACTATTGACCTTGGAGCTTAGTATTAACAAAAAATACATGGTAAGCTAGGCTTTTTGGAACAATACGTAATGTACCTTGGTACTCTTTTGAAACGGTTCTCTGGTGCACACATGACCATTTTATCGCCCGTGGGGTCACTGGCATTAGCAAACAGTTATCCCTGACTTATATCGTCCTGAACATCCACTTCCGATAAACTTATCTCCCTTGAAATTATAAGACACACAAGGAAGGCCCAATGAAGAAGCAAGCAGTGTTTTGGAAAACACCCGTGACATCAGTAGACAATAAAACCGAGTTTCCTTTTATTACTTTTAATGAACGAAAACAACATTTAGCTTTCGGAACTGTTATTTTCGTTTATTGAAGTGTACAAAAGGAAGCTTGGCTTTTATGACAAGCTAATTAGAAGCAACAACTTCGCAGATAATCCGTCATTAAGAATATCTATCAGAATCACACCTACCAAAACTAGGTAACTATACAGTCTGACTCTTTGTTTGGAGAGTGTATTTTTATAGTAAGTTTTTCTTCTTCCCAGGGACAACATTAGAAAATTTCACCTCCTTGGATTTTATATTACTGGAGAGTTTTATGTTTTTATTAAATGGCCGCTGACCGATTACCGGTTATTTAAGCTCACAACCGGCTGATTTCGATGCTGATTCCGATTGTAATACTGTGCACAACTAGCCAAGTCGAGGCTCGAAAGAACTACATTAAACTGAACATTTTTCACAGTGTTAAACTTTGTTGACTCAGGTCGCAGTAAAATTACCAGTCGCGCACGCTTGGGCGGTAATCGTGGCTCTCAGAGCCACGTTTACCACCCAACTGTGCGCTACTGGTAATTTTACTGCGACCTGAGTCAATGGAGTACAACCTTCACTTTTCCGATATGAACTAGCGATTGCCGCAAGTACGCTCAATTGTAAGCTTTACATGTCGTTTAACTTGTATGTTCCGTAAATGGGGCGTTTAGAGAGATAAGAATACACATTGTGGTTGTTTCTCAACTTATTGAATGGTATCATTGACATCATTTTACATTAACAATTGAACAAATGCAGAAGATAATAAAATGCGGTTAATGAATCATCACAAACAGCTTGGCAACAATCTGTTGAACCGATGTTCCAGGAGCCGTTGCCGTTGTCATCCGATTGCCCACGATCGGCCGATTGTGGTGGGCGGTTCCGATCATCGGTTGAGCACTACTGTTGATATAATAAATAGAAAAAAATGTTACGGGAATTCATAAGATGATGAAAACAGCGTTTTCTTTTTTTAAATGGATTTCAGAAGAGAATAACAGTCAAACGTTCAAACTGATTAGGGCAAAAATGTCAAAAAGGGAACTTTCATATTTTTATACTACTCAACAGGTTGATGACAGAAGTGTGTGAAATGATGCGCATATCCACGATAGAAAATTCGCTAACATTTCGAAATTCCAATTTTTATATGAAATTTCCATACTCTTCGTGTTAAATTTTGATTTGCAACACGTTTTTACACTGTCAGTTGGATACCAATTTCATTTCACACGGGTGTTTCTGGTTTGCAGCTAGTTTATCGACTTCTCCCTGATAACGTGGCTGAAGCGGCCAGACACACAAGGATTGCGTATGCATTAACCTTGTTCGAGTATACTGTTCAAGTACTCCCTATGTTGCTTGTTGGATATCCGCAACATAACCCTTCCCCCAAGGTTCGGCTCGGAATATGGATGTGAAGCATGAAAAAAGAATTGATATACAACCAAAAAATAATGCAAACTCAAAACCATCATATACAGTTAAAACTAGAAGTCCTGTCATGAAATGCGCACAAATAGCACGTCGATCTGCGCGTTAATCTGCGCGTTCTGACCATAGTACGGCTATCAAATTCTGTACATATGGCCTGTGCGCAAGCAATGTTTCAGCCAATGGACCTCCGGGTAACCGGAGGTCCATTGGCCGAAACATTGCCTGTATTTGTTATGCGTAAGGTGAACTAGCCGTGCTTTGGATGCCATTCGATATGGCAACTGCGTTCAATTCCTACGCGCAATTAAGCCTAGATAAGCGCACATGTCGTGACAGGACTGCTAGTTTTAACTGTAAACAACCGTATGCAACTGTTAGTTCAGAAGACCCTTTCACAGATTCCGAATTACATATTCAAGAAACTAGCATAAAGTCATCGAATCTACAGTATAAAATAACAAAATTTCTAGCATCAAACCTGTTCCAGTGAAGAAATTACTGAATGATATTGCTGGAACTGTAAACGGCGTCAGGAAAATGAAATCTAGAACCTGTTAAGTCTTTGAACCAGAAAGCCCACTTTTTCGTGATACGACCTGAATTCATAAAATATGTAGTTGCTCAGTAATTTTGTGTGGCACACCAATCAACATTTTCAACGTGCAGCCCCAAGGCTGCACGTTGAAAATCTTAATTGGTCTTCCCACAATAGACGAATATGGCCTCTACCAGTTAATGGCTTTGAACTGGAATGGAATACATAATCAGAGTCCAGAGGGTTAACAGAATGTGCAGATAAACTTCGGGTAGGTATTCTATTAGCTATTTAGCGACTTCAGATTTGTTGCCACGCAACACAAGACTCTTAATTATAGTAAGAGGGAGACTTTAGTAGTCAGAACTAAGGGGTGAAAGAAGTTACTGAAAAGGAAATAGTAGAAAAACTAAAACCATAGGTTGTGACGGAACTAAAATGAGTAGACTTTAATATAGACCCAAGATCATCAAACATATATTTTCAATTTTGATAGCTCACAATCTCCCAAGTCTCTCAGAGTTGGTCTCCTGAACATCGATATGGAGTTTGTACATACATGTTTCGGGTGCCAAAATTTGGTAGCCATTGCAAAGATGTGTGTCGTTGCCAAACCACCTCCCACAATCGCAGTGGTGAGAAACAAGAGGAAGGTCTTCGAAAATCTGGTTCAATAAATGAGAAAAAATTGTCACGATCCTTACCAACATTACCAAGAGTCTGCACTGTTTGGAACACTGGGGATTGGCCGTAAATCCTAGGGGGGGGGGGGGAGGGGGTGTCACCCCCTCCAAAATAGTCTCAGAGATAGACTGCGTCGGGTAATTGTACCATGCAACGATCAACCAATAAGATGACACATTTTCCCAACGTAACTGAAATTGACATATGATTGTCCGACCAAAATATTGTTATTTAATTTACAATGCCCATCATCCAGGAAGCTCCCTACCAGTACTCCTAGGATTTCTGAACTGCCCATAATATAGGTCACCTATTTGGCAACTCGGATGCGTCTGGAGTAAATAAGGGACATTAAAATGACACCACTGCGGTCAATCCATGTTATCTGCCAAACTTGGACCCACAGGGCGTTATATGATTTTCAGGGTTGCTCGCATTGTACAGCCCGAAAAAGTATCTGATGCCCTAGGAATGGGGGTTAAGTTTGAACTGCATGTTGCTTTGCATACGTGAAAAAATGCCTTTCTTTTCTTTCAAATTATAGGGAATTTAGGTTTAACCCGGAGGTCCATTGGCTGAAACTTTGTTTGTGCTGGTTATTCTTTGCAACAAATTTGCGAATATTGCTTGGGTGAAATCTCCACTCTGCGGGTGATTTTGTGATAATACACTCTCCACGTACTGTAGGAAAGAGAGCAGAAATATCCAATGCAAAAGTTCACAAAAAACAAAAATGAAACCATTGAAGATGATAAAAGCAATTCAGTCCCTAAACGGCAAGAGGCAAAAGTAGAAAAACCGACATTAGAACTGATAAATGAACAAAACAAAGTCCAAGGATGATCACTAGAGATTATCGTGACAGTAAAGTAAAGCCAAAGGCGGCTCATGTGATCAGTCGGAATACGACAAGCCAGATCACTTTACTGTCATAATGATCTGTTTTTATATGACGTTATGGAAATTCACCTTTCACACGAGAAAATTAGAAATTCACGTTATTCGATAGTGTTTATTTACACAAATGAAGCGTACTTAAAAACGGTTGGTAACCTGGGCGGACTCGATTGACGTTCTCCTGTGCTGTCCTTGTTCTGAGGTCATTCATATAATACGGAATCGGAAAACGACACAGTGTGATACGGCGATCAAGATTCGATGGGTAAAAAGCACGACGTTTCATTGACAGGTATATCATAAAAATAATAACCAGAGCAGAAAAAAACAAACTAGACCTACAGAGTCAGAGTCAGAACGAAAAGGGAAAGGTGGAAACTAATTCCAGACAGGACACACACACGCTATTACAGAACCTTGCTCAGTGGCGTAGATAAAGGGGGGAGGGGGACCCCCCCCCCACCAGAGTTTTGTCGGAAACTTTTTAGGACCATTTTTAGGCGCATTTATGCCTAATAACATTAAAATGCTGGCTTTGGGGATAAAAACATGTCATTTTGGGTACATTTTGGGTAAAAAAGACCAATTTTCAGTACATTTGCAGTAAACAACAGATTCTTTCTGTTTGTTTGGGTTTTTGTTGTTTTACACTGTCGGAAAAATTTTCGGTCTGTCGGAAAATTTTGGGCTTGCCCCTCCGCCAGCGAAAAGCTATCTACGCCACTGACATTGCTGCACTCAACATGTTTGATAAATTGAACTTCGCAGATTTTGATAATGACATCGACAATGTGTCCACATTCCGCAAGGGTTCTCCTCCGAGTAGATCTCAGAGTAAAACACCACCAAGCAAAAACCCCGGGGCTATTTCTCCCGTATGCGCACCACCTAGATAACCACCTAGATATTATTGTGTTTCAACAGTAACCATATACAACCAGACAGACTGTGTTCCTAACAAGCAATTGTTGGCCATGGAACACCTTTTTTCCTTATTGCCCTGTACAGATTTTAATCATGTCAGAAGACAACATTATATTGTAGTTTCTTTCCTCTTATAGATTATAATTGCACCTTTCATAAAACAATATGTTGTCTCCCACGGATATTATCCCTTTTCATAATTTTTTGTTGGTTTCATTCTTTTAAGCTAGATTTTATCTCCAGACCCACGCCAATCAATAGTTTGATTTACACCGTGTTCAATAAATACTCACTTAGTACGTTTTATATCTTTATACTTAGATGTACATATAATTATATTCTGATTTTAAGTTATTGTTCCACGTCATAAACGAAATTCATCTTTTTGAAAACACTGTTGTCGCCACGATGTAGCCTGAGATGCTTATGTGTTGTTAAGCACCTGGAAATAAATAAATAAATAAATAAATAAATAAATAAATAAATAAATAAATATTTATTTATTTATTTATTTATTTATTTATTTATTGAAGACCTTGAAAGGTCTTCTCGATGGTTCTTCCACTCAACCATAATACTCCGCAGACATGGAATAGAGGTGAAAAATAGACGAGAAGCAGAAGGAAAAGAAACCGATCTACCACAGAACTCGTGTGAAAAATTAACACCCCCATCCATACTATAAAATCACAACTGAGGCCTGGTAGTTTTACATTTAAGGCTTTCTGTGGATTAGTAGTAGCTATGTCGAGGGCAGCAAAACGACAGAAATTGGCGTCGATCTTCACTTCTGTTCTAGCACATTACTCTCATTACTTCGAATATACCCCTGAAAAATCCACAAAACAGGCAGGATAGGAGGAAAAGCAAAACATAGACTCACACTCCTAAAATGGTATAGCATAAGGCACCAAGTTGAGAAATAGTGCAAACAGTATTCCTCAGCTCATGGCTGACAATTGTCGTCATTGGAAGAGAATTTGCAGGAAAGCTAGCGCCCCTTAATTTCCCAAAGCAATCAGAAAATTTAACACTAAGGGTATGGGAATTTCATATAAAAATTGAAATTTCGAAAAGTTAGCAAAGTTGTCAGATAGGTGTGCATATCATTTCACAAACTTCAGGCATACATGTATAACTGTAGAGTATTTTAAAAAATACAAAAACTGACTTTTTACAATTTATTTCTAATTATATTATTCTCTGTTGAAACCCATTTCAGAATAAAAAAACAGCGTTTTTACCATCTTTTGATTTTCTTTTCTGTTCATTATACAGTGGAGCCCACTTAATTGGATATCTCTTAATTGTATATCCCTGTTAATTGAATATAATTTTCAAACACAAAACCATTTACCATATCTTCAGTACAAATTTGATCTGTTAATTGCATATGAGTTGTAAAGTAAACTCCTGTTAATTGTATATAAATTTTTGTAATATGTCGAAAACATTACTGTGACACACACCAAATTCCCTTATTTATCAACCTTTTGGGCCTCAATACATCCAATACAGGCATTTATTCTATTATATCTTGTTTGACAGAGCTCTATGAGCTCTGTCAAACAAGATATAATAGAATAAATGTTCAGTTTACCTCCAGAACACAGGAAACTGACCAAATCCCTGTTAATTGTATATTCCTGTTAACTGAATAATTTTCACTGGCAAAATGGATATTCAATTAAGAGGATTCTACTGTATCAGCAGTCAGCTCATCGTGACATACAATGCGAATCTGTCCTTTACATTAATAAAAAAGTCTAGGGAGTGCGAGTTGCTAATTTTTTCCCCGGGAAGAATAAAGACTTGAAAATTAGGCTAAAAAAATTAATCTTTTGATACTCACGCACCGGCGCATTCGTAATTTCGGCCAGCGTTCATCATTTTTATTTCAGAGGCAAACTTCAAAATGTACAAAACTTCTGTGATGTGAGTTTAGCGGCATCACATCGCGATTTGCGATACATTATGTCGTATCCACTGATACAGTATTGTTATTCTCTTCGCGAAATGCAACACGATTCTCATATGTATACAAAGTAAATATTTATTTAACTGGTTGAGGACTAGATTATTTTTGGTGGTTTGAATTATTTATTTATTTATTTATTTATTTATTTATTTATTTATTTATTTATTTATTTATTGATGTTTAAGGTCACATATTTATGCACAATGGCTAATCATGATCGTGACAGTTTTACGGGTGGAGGAAGCCGGAGTACCCGGAGAGAACCACCGAGCAACGACGAGCAGCTGCCAGCTCCCCAACATCGTAACTCCGCACTGCAGCACAGACAGGGTTAGATTGGTTGAAGACATGCGTACCATCGACGTGCAGTACGCATTAGTACACGGCGTCATCGTGCCCCCACGCCAATAGGCACTCTCCAATAATTTGTAATAGAATAAATTTGTATAAACAAACTATTATTTACGTTTAACTTAACATGAAACATGGGTAAGTGCACTGGTATCCTCATTTTTTTTGAAAGGCCTGATTGTGGCTTCTACCACTCAATCATTTAAAAAACTCCATATTAATTTTGATCTCCATTTTAGTTGTTCTAGTTGTTACTGAAAACCCATCTGTTTAAATTAGCCTATCCCGCCATAATATCTAGTTAGTTACATATTCATATTAGATGTCATGTACTTATTGTAAAGCCCGTGAGCACGTTCAGTGGAAACTCGGCTTTAAACCATATTATTATTATTATTATTCTATATTGATTTTGTGTTGTGTGATCGCTATTACAAAAACAACTATCAGCGAAATCAGCACGGGCGCTCTAGTATTTAATTTTAGGCTCTCTCAATTGAATTTTACGCATCAGCGACCATTCCATCAGGAATAAAAATAAAAACCGCCCTTCCTCATTCGTTTTAAAAAAAAATTCCAGAGAATCAATTATTTAATTTTGTTTGGCCTTAAGGAAAAACACATTCCTCAAGCAAAGAGCCCAAGTGGACGCTTACTTAGTGTTATAGGTGTGATTACTGATATATAGCAAAATTTTTCTTTGGTAACTTTTAATAAATGAAAACAATAGATAGTACCAAGACTTATTTGTTGTTTTCGATTATTAAAAGTAACAAAAGGAAACTTTGCTTTACTTTCTACTGATGTCACAGATGTTTCTCAACAATTACTTGCTTCTTAATTGGACCTTCCCTGCTCGTCTAATAATGTCAGGGGAGGTAACTTTATCAAACGTCGATGTTAATGACGATATTAAGTGAGGGATGTAAAATATACCAAGCTTAGAACAGACCTTCACTACAATATATACTGAGTCAAAAAGGAAAGTATAATAGAAACAAATGTGAAAAAACAGCATAAAGGATGAAATATAATATTTGTAATGTTGCATGTTTGTGGACAAAATGTCGTGCAAAGAGTTTAATGACATGTTGTTGTTGGACACCCAACCGTATACAATTTTGCTACGGATTTCAAAATAGCACGTGCTACCCGAGAATGCCAAACTGAACGGGTGACCGACGATTCTCTTTGTGTCATGTTGTGCTAGAGAGCCTGGGTCATTGAGACAACACGCTAGCTGTTGTCTTCCGATATTTTAAAAAATGCCAAAGTTAACGGAAACCAGAGGTTGCGTGCCAATGGTATGCATGAGGCTGGGATACCTCCAGATGAGCTCGCTGCTGAGTTCGGAGTCATTGTGGCCACTATTTACCGTCTCATTGAAAGGTATAGAACCACTGGATCTACTGCCGACCGACCGCGTTCAGGTCGACCAAGAGTTACGACCCCTGCACAAGACCGACACATCAGGACGTCTCACTTGCGGGATCGCTTCCTTCCGGCGCTGAGGACTGCAGCTATTACTCCTGGTAGAACTAACAATAGAATCAGTGCACAAACTGTCCGCAACAGACTCGCTGAACACGGCATCCGAAGTAGGCGTCCATACCACGGACCAATCCTTACCCAACTTCATCGTACCGTCAGAATGGAATGGGTACGTCAGCGTGTTCGCTGGACTCAGCAGCGTTGGAGCACAGTTCTTTGTAGTGACGAATCACAATTTTGTCCACTGCGCGCTGATGGTAGGGCAAGACTGTATCGCCGACAAGGAGAACGGTTTTCTGATACTTGCGTGCCGGAATGCGACCGTTTAGGCGGGGGTAGTGTAATGGTTTGGGCAGGAATTTCCTTGCACCATCGAACGCAGTTGATCTTCATCGATGGTAATCTGAATGGGCAGCGATATAGGGGCGAAATTCTTATCGCTTTGTTGTCCCGTTGTTTAACGCTAACGTCGGATTGCAGTTATTCCAGCAAGACCCCCACTTTTGCCAGATTTGTCACCAATCGAGCATCTTTGGGATCAACTGGACCGTCGGGTACGACTTCATGATGTTCAGACGTTAGGCGATTTACGTAATGTTCTAAGGCAGGAAAGGAACGCAATACCACAGGGTGACATCCAGAGACTCATCGGGTCCATGCGCCGTCGATGTCTTGCCATCCAAGAAGCAAACGGTGGACATACACGCTATTTACTTATTTACTATTTACATTTCACCCCATGTCTGAATTGCGACGTCCTGACGTGAAGCTGGCAACAGTAAGAACATGGAATTATGCAAATTCATACAGCTAGACTCGAATTATGAATTTACAACAATTTGTTTGGGATGAAAGTCGATAATACTAAAATAATTGCTCCTCGAAGTTTATTATACTTTCTTTTTTGACTCAGTATATATAGCAATAGTAAAACTTTGAAATTAACACACTCCAGATCAGGTGACCTGGTTTATAGCATAACTTTCGACCGGTAGCAAACAAGTTCAAACTTTGAATTTTAACAAATTAAATGTTGGAACTGCTGATGGTGTAACTTCTGATAACTGGACTCACCGAATGCGGTCTATTATACGAGTATAGTTTTTAAAGAACATGCCGTCCCTCTCGTGGATCTATTATTCCCGTGTATGTCATCAACGCTAACATATTCTAATTTAGTAGGAATACAGCAGATTCGTGCACATATTGTTAAGGAAATGAACTACCGATCATCGTCATATTTAAATACAGCTACATTCGATCCGATCTAAATTTTCGTTCTATTGGACTCTCATTCCGCGCCCTAGTGTTCATCACAGACCATACAGTTAAAACTAGAAGTCCTGTCATGAAATGCGCACAAATAGCACGTCGATCTGCGCGTTAATCTACGCGTTATGACCATAGTAAGGCTATCAAATTCTGTACATATGGTCTGTGTGCAAGCAATGGTTCAGCCAATGGACCTCCGGGTAACCCGGAGGTCGATTAGCAGACACATTGCCTGTGTTTGCTATGAGTAACCAGACGAATCTGTCGTACTTTGGGTGACATTGGATATGACAATTGCGCGCAATTCCTACGCGCAATTAAGCCTAGATAAGCGCACAGTTCAGGACAGGACTTTTTGTTTTAACTGTATGCATGTATTACAGTTAAAACTACAAGTCCTGTTCAGGGATTGCCCCTAAATAGCAACTCATTCTACGCGTTGATCTGCGTGCTATGAAGATAGTAAGGCTATCAAATTCTGTATGTATGTCCTATGCACAAGCAGTGTTTCAGCCAGTTAACATCCGGAGTTAACCCAGAGTTTCTTTGGCTAAACATTATTTATGCTTTCTGTTAATATTTGGATGCCATTCAATAGGGAAATTTCTCGAAATTCCTACGCGAAATTATATGAAAATAGGCGCATAGTTCGTGACGGAATATCTAATTGTAAATGTATACATCACGCCTGGGCCCAACACACCCTGTAGATACACATCTGAAAATCAGTTATAACATACCTCCCATCCACGCCGCACCGAGTAGAATAACCCAAAGTTCGCAGGTTGTCAACTGGCAGCATCAGCTAATTGTACGCATGCAAGCACCCCAGATCGCACCCAATTAATTCTAAATTTCAAGTTTTGCTGCTTAGATGGGACACATCCATTCAACCTCACATTTCAATCGCAGCCGTTTTGTGCTATCTTATCGAATATGTACAGACAGATCAATGAACACGAAGAAGCCTGTTTATTCCAAGCTGTGTTCCATTTAAATACGCGTTTAGTATTGACCATTTGAACTGAATAGACTATCACATCACAATGTCGCACCAGCCCATGTGCGTGACATATACTCCAATCCTAGGTGTAACTATGGGGATGGGGATGCAGGGCGTGACACCCCAACCCCAATGATTTTCCGGTAGGGACATTTGCGTTTGGATTTGAGTCGTGGATGGCAATTCAATGTTGCTAGTAAGCGCATATTTTCTTATAAACCAGATTTGCTATATTGGTCTTTTTTCGTAAACGCAGTTGGTCTCGTGCGAATGGAGGATTGTGGCCGATCTGCTCCCAGCATAACAAAGATTGAGTCCGTTACTTGATAATAATAAGACATTGGGAGGCTCATGTGTCACGACAACTACGTGTGTTTATCCACAATTAGGGTTTCTTCCGGGAACAGGAATTGGCGGGTTCCCGGTTCCGATCACGGTATCTGAGAAATCTAAAGCACAGAACCGGGAATCACTAGCGGAAGGCACTGTTTGTGTTGAACTGAAGATTTCAAAACTGAAAAACTGCCCAATCGTAACATTGTAAGATTTCGTCAGCCCTTACACGCCTGAGCCTTTTACAATCCTCCTTCCTGAAGAACCTTTTTCACCAAAATCACTGTAGCTCTCAATTAATTCAGGAGGACGTCTCTTTTCAAAAGCAAGATCTTGACTCGCTTCAAAGTTCAAACTCGTCTTCATTTCAGAATCACTCACTATTCTCTACCTCCATCAACATCAACCCCTTCTTCACTGCCGTCACCAGCCAGTCTACTCTGCTCCAAATAGAGTTGTAAACGAGTTTGGGTTTTCACACTTCTCTTAGAATAAGAATGTTTCCGTATGAAGATGGCAGATTGCCAATAAAATATGTTCATTTTCACGAAAATAAAGGCGTCTTGTTTCTCTCGGAAATTTACTTCATATTATCCAAGACATTTCTCAGTTCCCGGTTCTGAGTGTAATTTCATTCCCGTTCCCGTTACTATAGAAAAACGGGAATATATTAAACCCTATACACAACCCAATTTCCTGAGTGTTTTTAACTATAATTCCGACTGACAAATATTCCAACTACATTAACAACAAGAAGGCATGCCTTGATAATGTAGTCTTATTATTTTAAGTCATGACAGTCGGGGACAATCGGTTATCTTCGTGACACTCCTGCTCCTTCTCCTCCAGGTCTAGGAGGAGTTAAAATTTCCCTTAACACGTTAACGTGTCAAATATGTCTGCGATAACGTGTTAAATTGCGTTAAATGTTAAAATGAACAAAATTGTAGTATAACAGACCAATTCCGGCGATTTGGTCTTGAATATGATTGAACTTTGATCGTACATTATTAATCCTTTTAACTCCAGTGGTATCTCCCATCCCAGTTCAATCGCAGCAATTAGAAGAGTCCATATTCATTATTTGGGGTCGACCAATCAATATTTTCAACGTGCAGCCCTGAGGCTGCACGTTGAAAATACTGATTGGGCGACCTCGTACATTTACTGAACAGCCATCCTATAATAAAATGACGTTATGAAATGTCATGTTCCTGGCCGCCCTTTTTAATGGTTAATATAGTTCTCTTGGGTTATCGTAAAGTCTAACATTCAGGGATGTTTTCATGTAAGAAAACAATCGCTGCACAATTGATGGCATAAATCGTCCGCAAAATTCGACGCGATCAGTATGCGCGACTCGGCTTGATAAAACCCAAGATAATGAAGCAATGCTACATACGAACAGTTACACAGTTTTGTAGTGACCTAATATGGTATACATGGGGCCAGTTAATTCCATATTGGGCGAGAGCGAAGCTCGAGCCCAATATGGAATTATCTGATCCCATATATACCACATTAGGTCACTACCAAACTGTGTAACGAATATATCTTACCGACTACCTTTTTTATAATGAATTAGACAAAACGACTGATAAATGGAAAAATTCCTTCTTGTTAATTTTAATTTCAACACATTTTGTTCTAATTAACACAAATAAATATATCAAAACCAACAAAAGTGAACGCGTTTCTGTGACTTCCAGAATTTCGAATCGTTCACAAATGAAGAATCAGATAACACTGAAATGAATGTACATGTATCTTGTAAGTTGCCAAGAATTGAATCTTAATTCTTGTTTATTGTAAGGTTATGGATGATTGTAACATTTCCATAATAAACATTGGGGTTTGATTGCACTGTGTTTACAGCAGTGCAATTTTGAATTGTGTCATTGTTTCTTTGAGATAGTCTCTTAAAATATTGGCACATCTTTTATTAACTTTAATAGTATTGTCCGCGTTCAGCTTAAGACGTTTTGCATCTACCTCATCGTCTGTCGTCTGCGCGAAGCGTTTATTGTTTTCCGACATTTTGAAAGATGAACGAACAAAGGGGAGAATACTCTGACGGTATATGGTTTTCTCTGGGGTTTGCAAGTGACATTTGCAAACCAATGAAATTCCCAGATACTTGTAGAAGGTAAGCTATAGATGTTTATTGACGTTGTTAGTTTCTGCATCGCTCACGTCGTCTTGCTCAGGTACTTGATATTGGTGCGGCTATGTTGACTGCTTGGCTTTTTTCAACTCCACTTGAATTTAGAAAGTTCAAGACGTCAGCTGTTCGTACATTCATACTGGCGACCAGTGCACATCAAAACGGGAAAATATAAAGTCGCAATTTCGTAATTTTAATGTGCAATTCTGAGTTATCACCTCAAAACAGTAAGGTATGAGCTGATGTTGTCGAAATATAATGTGGGAGAACCGAGAATGTATAAGATGTCCTAAAATGTATACCAAAATGCCAAAAAGCACAAAATGCATTCTTATTAACCATCTGCACTCCGTTGTCAAAATAACAAAATTTCAAGCAGCAAAATTTTCCCATGATCCAACAAGGGATGTAATCAATTTAATCTTGTTTTACAATGGGCCGCGGTGGCTCAGTAGGTAGAGGTGCAGGCTGCAAGCCGAGAGGTCCTCGGTTCGAATCCCACCTGCGGCAACCGCGTTGTGTCCTTGGGCAAGACACTTCACCCCCCATTGCCCACGCGGGGGCACGGTGACGCTGTGTACTAAGGCGTACTGCACGTCGAGGGTGCACCTGTCTTCAACCAGTGCTAACCCTGCTTGTGTGGTTCTCTTCTGGTACTCCGGTTTCCTCCACCCGTAAAACTGTCACGATCATGGTTAACCATTGTGCACAAATATGTGACCTTAAACACCAATAAATAAATAAATAAATCTTGTTTTAAAAAGCTCGATGAGTTTAAATACAACCGTAACAGCTTTATATCATGGATACCGAAATAGTTCAGAATCGGCTATTTCGTCAAACGAATCAGTAATTCCCTCAATCGATTTAATAATCGACATAGTCGCTCAAAGGATTTAGTAGTTCGTTGAAACGATGATGTAATTCGTTGAAACGAATGATTAATTCGTTCAAAAGAACTTAGGAATTAGTTCAAACTATTTTTCAAAATACTCCTTTTGAAGCAATTTGCAGCAAAACACTTTCACGGCGAGACATCAAAGCCGCAAAACCGAGTTTATCTTTAACCATTCGCACACTGATGTTGTAACATCAAAATTTAACGTTGTTTGACAGAGCCCATTGAGCTCTGTCAAACACGGTTCAATTGGTTCAGTTCCTGGTTGGATTGTAAGAAAAAATTGCTGCTTAAAATTTCGGTATTTGGACATCAGCATGCAGAGGATTATTCGCTCTGAGGCTTACAGTATTAGGTTTTACCATAATAACATGATACATAGAGAATTGGTTTTTTTTATTGTTTCAATGCTCACTATTTCTTAATGTTAAAAAGAGAAAATAATACCAGTTTTGAAAGGATGACCAATTAATATATTTTTTTCTCTTCCATCAGATTATACCATAAAATTATTTAGAGACAGGTGGTCGCGTTTAATAGGGCCAGGTCCGCTGCCATGGGGGACCTGGGCTCCAAACCTTTGCTGCCGCTCCACTCCCACCCCCCCCCCCCCAAAAAACAAAACAAATGGCCCAAGGCATGTTTAAAATAACATGAAGTCCCAATATGGTCTGCAATGTGGACCTACAAACGCTACAAATGACACTTATTTACTCTCAGAGAAATGATTTAAAAAAAAATGTTCCCGATGGAGTACCCTGAACTCTCTAGTAACTGGAAAGAGATTCCCCTTGAAAGGCGGGGAGGGGGGGGGGGGGTGAATGATCTTGGTGCGGTTGACACTCCCTCTCCCGAAAAAATCAGAAAGCATGAGCATGAAGCCCCAATACGGTCACCAATATCCTACGTACGATACTAAATATTTGTGTGCCGTTTGTTAAAAGTCAGCTTGGTGAGGTTCAGCAACGTTGGGACGTTTTGTCTCCCGTCTAAACGTTGGCCTAATACAGGCTTTACATTACAGGAAGCCTCAGTATGGTACAAGATCTATATACGATACAAATGCCGCAGATTCGTTCACAGAGCATTGAGTTTGTCCAGTTTTCTCGGGGAGGGTCCGCGAACCCCACCAACGGGAGGTAGATACCCTCTCTTGTACCCTGTCCTCCCTGCACTTCGTTTGTTGAGATTCTAGCGGATCATGTTTCATTACTCATCTGTACCTCCATTCCCCCACCCCTTCGTCTTTTAAAGGTTTGACTGTTGGGAATATTCGCATCCATGGGAGGGAGATGCCCCCCCCCCCCTCCTCGCTCAAACCTTCGTCTGTGTGTGTCGTGTTTAATTGTTGGGAATATTCTTGTTGGAGAGCCCCCAAACCCCCATCAATGAGATCCGAGCTCACCCTTTTGTCTGTTGAGAGTCGAGTGTGACGTAATGAACGGATGGAAATTGTTTCTATGGAGTGCTCCCGAACCACCAGCAATGGTTGCGCGAACCCCATCTAGTGCTAGCTACCGAGCCTGCCGTTCGTTGAGAGCCTAACAGGTCGATCCCCAATTAACGGGAGGGGAGTGTGATCCCGCTAACTCATTCTTTTATCTGTTGAGAGTCGAGTGTGTCGTGTTAAATCGTAGGAGATTTCCTCTGGGGATTGCTCCAGAACCCCCCATCAACTGTTGTGAGAAACTGAGAAACTCTCTCCAGTACACCCTTCTGGTCCTCTCTTAGTATTATGAGATTTTGGATATCGCTCCACCTGCCGTTCATTGAGAGTTGGGTGGTTCGTGTTTAAGTACCCATCGCACCAGCCATCGTTTCCATCCCCACTCAGCTCTTTGTTTTCAGAGTCGAAAGGGTCGCGCGTTTACTGAATATAGAATAAACGGTCAGAGTTTTCAAGTAAAAAAAAATCTACGAGTAGGATTAAGAATGAAAACGACGAGCCTCTGGCGAGCCGGTTTCATTCTTAATCCAACCAGTAGAGTACATGTTTTACTTGAAAACACTATACGTTTATTTTGTTTATCCGATAAATCATTTACATGGAAAATCGCGGCGAAATCATGCTGTTACTCGCTACAAAACACTGCGAGAAGGGAGGAGCACATTGGTCCAATTTGATCGTCAGGCAAAACTGCCAAAAATAAACAAGGCGCAGTGATAAATTTCTGTCTAAAAATAATGCCCCTACAAACTTGAGCTAAATTTGCAAAAATACTTTATAAAATTAACAATGTTTATCTTTCTTATTTTCGTTGTTTATTGTTGTTTTTTTTCGTCGTCGATTCAACTTGAGTTTTATAAACAAAGCAGACGACACGTGAATATTTATTTATTTACACTTTCCTAATTTGGAAAATGAAACATCACTCATCATGTCCCCGCCTTTCACAGTCGAACTTATATGCTTTTCAACGCTTGGATTCGATTGATTTACGTTGTGTTTTCTTTGTTAATTGTTGTTCGTTTTATTGTTATGCAGAGTGGAAATGTGTCATATATTCTAATTAGTCATATTTCTTAAAGCGAAGACCACAGCAAGTTGAACTGCAATAGTATTTAAGAGTTCGTGGCTTTATAAGTATAGTGGGCTGCGGTTGGGTGACACGCTGTCCGAATGGGGCCAGTGACTCCGTCCTGACGGCGT
This sequence comes from Pictodentalium vernedei, assembly GCA_031216915.1. Classification (NCBI taxonomy): domain Eukaryota; kingdom Metazoa; phylum Mollusca; class Scaphopoda; order Dentaliida; family Dentaliidae; genus Pictodentalium; species Pictodentalium vernedei. The sequence continues at coordinate 368,754,363 of CM062290.1, read as the reverse complement.
GTCACGCATCAATGGTCCACCAACAAAGCAGGATTAGTTACATAATAGGACGTATCAGCAACTAATCTTTCAAAACACAGGACGAAGGAATTTTGACTGACGAGCATTGGCTATTTTAAGTATGGTCGTACAAAAAAAAAAAAAAAAAAAACGACGCGCAAAAATCGAACTGAATATTTTCTTTCAACTCCACCAGTGTAATATTTTTTTCTCATCTAACTTTGAACTAGGGGCCTACAGAATATTAACCTTCTTGTATGAAATCGTAACTGTGGAAACTGAAAGCAAAACATATGTGTACAAACACACATATACAGACACAAGACACTTACACATACGCAAGCACTCACCTACAAGCACACACAAACCCACTCATGCATCATACACAGGTTAGACTAAGCACAAGAAGCTGTAGCAGCTGAAGTAACTCAGGGATGACTGGCATCATTTTAAAACTGTGTACTATCCACCAGGCAATGGAAGAAACATATTTTTTTATTTTTTTTTATTCTTCTTTCTTCTCTCTTCGACCCTTCGTCTTTCTAACTTTTTTGTCTTCTGTCCTCTTTACTCATCTCGTCTTCCGTTTGTAGATTTGCAGGTACAGTCACGTGTTTCCAATACACGCTTAGATGAATCAATATGGCGGTCAAAATAATGTCTATGAACTGTCAGGGACTTGGGGATGCTAAAAAGCGCAGAGATGTATTCAGCTATCTAAGAGAAAAAAATTCCTCAATATACTGTCTTCAGGATGTCCACTTTACCCCGGATATAGAAACTCGAATAAGAGCCGAATGGGGGTTTGAGTGCCTATTCAGTTCCTACAGAGGCTCTTCGAGAGGGGTAGCAATACTTTTCAATAACAATTTCGATTTCAAACTCCATAACTATAAATTGGATCCCGACGGGAATTATCTAATAATTGAGATCGAAGTTGAAGAACGTATTTTTGTGATAGCGAATGTATATGGTCCTAACCAAGATTGCCCCGACTTTTACAGGAAGTTAATGGAGCTCATTGAATCTATTAATTCCTCCTGCCAGTATATATTATGCGGGGACTTTAATTTAGTTATGGATCCTGTACAAGATACTTCGAACTACCTCCATATAAATAATCCATCAGCAAGACAAAAGTTATTAGAAGTCATTAGTCGTCTTGATCTACAAGATATTTGGCGTGTGAACAACCCAGATAAGCAAAGGTTCACTTGGCGCAGAAAGAACCCGACAAAACAAGCCCGCCTTGACTTCTTCTTAATTTCCAGTTTAACTTCGTCATGTGTTGACAGCTGTAATATACTTCCGGGTTATAGAACCGACCATTCAATAATTGACTTGGAACTTAGATTTAATAATTTTCGACATGGGCCTGGGTTCTGGAAATTTAATAATTCACTACTTAGCAATAAGGATTATGTAAACTCTATAAAAGAAACTATTTTGGACACAATGGGTCAGTACAAATCCAGAAATTCCCAAGATCCTGAATACACGTTCGAAATTAACGACCAGTTATTTTTTGAAACTCTGTTAATGAAGATAAGGAGTAAAACGATACAGTTTACTAAAAAACTAAAAGAAAAAAAGCGTAGGTTAGAGAAAGAATTAGAACAAAAAATTACAGCCTTAGAAGAAACAAATGAGTTAAACCATTCCTGGGAACTGGAGAGGGCTAAACAACAATTAATAGATATCAGACAGGAAAAGATAGAGGGGATGGTAATAAGGTCTAGAGCTCGGTGGGTAGCGGAAGGAGAAAAAGCCACTAAATACTTTCTAAATCTAGAAAAACGTAATTACACTAATAAAGCGATCTCAAAATTAGAAGATGATGACGGAAATAAGATTCTAGATCAAAGCAAGATACTTGCTGAAACAGTAAAATTTTACGCAAACCTATACAAAGAAAGAGAGGATAATATTTCTACGAACACTCCCAATAATAATAATAATAATAATAATAATAATAATAATAATAATAATAATAATAATAATAATAATAATAATAACAATTTCTCCTTCTTTGAGATGGATAGCGAAATAAAAACGTTAAGCGTCACAGAAGCCGAAAACTTAGAAAGAGAAGTAACGTGTGCGGAAGTTCTTAGATATTTGAAAAAAATGAAAAATAACAAAAGCCCCGGGTCAGACGGTTTTACTACGGAATTCTTCAAATTTTTCTGGAGAGACATTGGTAGATTCCTTGTTCGTTCACTCAATTATGGTTTACAAAGAGGACTCTTATCGGTCACACAACGCCATGGAATAATAACACTGCTACCGAAGGATAAGAAACCCCGAGAGTTTTTGAAAAACTGGAGACCAATTACATTGTTAAATATTTCTTATAAGATATTATCTGGTTGTTTAGCGGAACGTGTGAAAGATCTATTACCCAAACTTATCCACATTGACCAGAAGGGGTTCATTAAGGGTAGATTTATTGGCGAAAATATTAGACTTATCTATGATGTTATTTACTCTACTGAAATTCTAAAAAAGCCAGGCTTACTCGTTCTTATAGACTTTGGAAAAGCCTTTGATTCTGTATCATGGTCATACATCTCAAAAGTATTGGACTACTTTAAATTTGGGCCAATTTTCAAAAGATATATTTTAACATTGTATAATGGTATATCGTCCAGCCTACATGTGAATGGGGAAATTTCGCCTCAAATCAAACTTGAGAGAGGCTGTCGACAGGGAGATCCCATTTCGCCATATATCTTTTTATTATGTGCAGAACTCCTGGCTACCAAGATAAGATCGTGTAGGGATATACGAGGAATCAATATTGGGGAAATAGAATTTAAACTCACTCAATACGCGGACGATACATCTCTGTTTCTTGATGGTTCTCCCAGGTCTCTGGACTCGGCGATGGACATGCTGCACAGATTTGAAAAAGTGTCGGGATTACGAATTAACTATAACAAAACGCAAGCAGTATGGATTGGTACCAAGAAAGACTGCACTGAAAAAATATGTGATAGGTGGAAATTGAAGTGGAACCCTAAATCCTTCAGAGTTTTAGGGGTAAATTTTTCACTCGACCTTAAGGCTATGACAGAAGATAACTATTTGTCCAAAATGAATGATATACGGAAAACCTTATCAGCTTGGACTAAACGGAACATAAATGTTTTAGGAAAAATCACAGTAGTTAAATCGCTTGCTCTTTCAAAATTAGTACTACCCAACCCTACGAGTAAATTTATTAAAGAATTAATGGATGTCCTATATCAATTCATATGGAATGGCCAAGATAGAATAAGTCGTAAAACTCTAGTGCAGGAGTACGAGAGAGGTGGGGTTAAAATGATTGATATACCATTATTTATAAACTCTTTGAAAATATCATGGGTCAAACGTATTGTTGCTGAGAACACGCCTCTACAAGGGTTGTTGAAAACTATAACGCCTTCTCTTGATAAAAACTGGTTTTTATCGACTCCCCAAGTTATCAAAAAGTACGTTAAGTCTACAAAAAACCAGTTTTGGAGGGATGTATTTGAAGCTTGGCACATGCATTGCAAAGAGCTAAAGGTAGAAAGCAGGGATAATTATCTATCGTCGAGTATCTGGAATAACGAAAATATCAAGATGTTCAACAAACCAGTGTATTTCAAAAAATGGGAAGATAACGGGGTTACATTTATTAACGATCTTTTGGATGAAAAGGGGATTTTTTTATCTTATGAAAACTTCAAAGATATCTATAAAATAGAGACAGACTTTATTACTTTTTCTGGAATCAAGAAAGCGGTCACCACCTACATTAGGCCTATCTATAACACAAGTAATTTTCGTGTTTTATCCCGCCCAATCAGACCCTTTCAGCTAGACTACCTTTTTTTCAAACAGGGACTGTAAAAGCACATATATGATTCTCAAGGTACGGAGGGACGAAAATAAATTTAAAGGAAAATGGGAGAAGGATTGTGGTATAAATTTTGAAAATAACTGGTGGCAATCCGTCCTAATATGTCCCTTCAAATGTTGTATTGATGGTAAATATCAGTGGTTTCAATATCGTATAAACTCTCGGATTCTTGGAACAAGGTCCCTTTTACATAAGTGTGGTATTACGTCGGATAACCTATGCACATTTTGTAAGACGAAATCGGAAAGAATTATTCACCTATTTTGGGAATGCCCGGTAATATCACGGCTGTGGGAACAATTAAGAGTATGGGTTAATGAAAAGACCGGTGAAAACCTACAAATAACTGAGGACTCTGTATTATTTGCAACTCCAGTTGCAGGTCATGTTGAAGAACTGTATCAGTTCCTTTTCATATTCGTTAAATTTTGCATTTATAAAACAAAATTCTCTAATCATTACCCAACGTTATCACAGATAAAACATGAACTTCGGCGATATTATTACATTGAAAGAGCGGCATATTACCGAATATGCAGGTATGATCGCTTTCAGAAGCGCTGGGCTGGATGGGAGGGGCTAACTTTAGAACCTGAAACATCTTCTTAATTACTAACCCAAATCCAATGCATACACCCCATTACAGCAGCCATAGAATGTTTACACCTGGGTCACTTGGGGTCAAATCTGTGTAGCGTGTCAATTGTCGGGGCCACGTGGCAGTCCACACAGTGTTACCATATGTGATGATGTGACTGTTAGTGCAAGCCTGAATGAACAACATAGCAGACAGCGCTCTCTCTCTCTTCTTTCTCCCTCTCTCTCTCTCTCTCTCTTATTATAATAGAAAAACAGACAACCACTTCTCAAGCATAAAATAGCACTTGAAATAAGCAGCTATATCATTAGGAAAACTTTATAACTGATGAATATGTATGATTTCTTTTACTATACAATATGTATCAAATGATGTACCACTATGTACCAATGTCTGTAAATAAAAATCTATATAAAAAAAAAAAAATATTTCTAAATGTTTCGTTTTAGAATTTCTAAAACTAAACATTTCATCGATGGTCCGCGTTTGATAAACGTCGGTTCATTATGTCTCCCACAAACATAAAACAGGTCACGACTACACGAATGCGGTAGAGGTCAAAGGACAACAAAGGCAGTCTCTACGAAAGGAATAAATTCGTTCAGTGTTAAACCTACGGAGAAAATTTATCATCCTGATAGCAGCTGCTACAAGATGAATAAAGCAAACATTTATCCAAGACTTTTATTGTTCGAATAAACGTCCATTTATGGGGTAAAGCTCCATACCACCCACCCTCTTCCAAAATAGCTCAGCCGTTAGCCTAAGTTGTTTCGAGAGCCTAGAGTGTCGTGTTTAATCGTTGGGAATATTTTAATAGTGAGAGATATCAGAGCATAAATAATAATTGTTGAGATTAGGATGTGTCGAGATTAATAGGCACAACAATTGATGGGCTGAGGAACAAAGTAATCGTGAGAACCTCAGCTAAAATCCTCGATTCCAGCCATCGTTTCAGACGGTGTGCAATGCTCCCGTGGTTTTGGTGTTGAACACCTAATTGCCAGGCGCAATTATCGAGGGTTCAGGTACTGCCGGAGGGATGGGGAATGGGGTCAGGAACCAACATATTAAATTCCTCTGAAACATGATCGTGTTTTAGACGGTGCGCAATGGTCTGGTGGTTTAGGTGTTGAACTCCTGATTTCCAGAAGTTGCCAATGGTCCAAGCCCCGGCGGTGGCTCAGAAATCAAGATTCTAAATTCATCTAAAACATGACTGTGCCCTTCAAAATACCTACCATACCGTCGCCGTGGGCCGGTCGTAATCCACGCGTGGGCAGTGATGTCTACGCATGCGTTTACCAGGTACTAAAAATCATCATCAGCAAAATTTTAATTAATGAAGCACCGGGTTGCACCCGGTGCTTCATTAATTAAATGTTTGATGATTATTCCTATAATTAGTGTTTGGAATCTTAAAGTTATTGCATCCGTGGAAATATTGCCTACCCGTGGAAAGTGACCAGTCCACGGCGGCCGTACTGTAGGCTACATACAAACATACATACAAAGGGAGCCACCACTTTCTTTTATACACTCTAAAATCAGTTGGGTTACACATCAACCCAAATCAACTGGGTTGAGTGAATATGAACCCAATTGGGTTCATATTCACTCAACCCAGTTTATTTGGGATGATTTTTAACCCAACAGATTTTAAAGTGTAGATATGGACGGCTGATTCCTTTTCAGGGCAACAAAACGACTTTACATCAATCTTTGTTCATACATGTCGGGAGGAAGTCTTGATATGGCATTACAAATGTCAAACCTCCACAAGGAGATGAATGATCTTTGATAGCATTGTGCATGATTCTATGCATTTTATAGACGATAAGTCATAACCGTTGCGCGAATTAACTTTGTGACATGGTAACTATGGCAAAAGGATTTCTATCTCTTGATTATGCGCAAGTATTTTTTCCACTTTCATTCTATAATAAATAACGTTTTGATGATGCTTCCGTAAGTGTTGCTTATCAACATTTTCCTTTCAAGAAACAACCACACAATAGCAAATGTCAATAGAATTGTATTTTGTTTGCAGTTGATTATACTGTTTGTTAACCCTTATCCATGCGTATTGTGAAGATGATGATTGGGGTAATGGTGGGAGGGGGTGTTGGTGGGGGCGCATTTGTCTCGACGTGTGGACAGTCCCTACATTCAAATTGTTCAACAATCATATTAACCGAATACCCAAAAGTAAATTACCAAAAAAACAGTCGACGCTATTCACGAAAATCCCTTTTCAAATTTTAGTATTTTTCATTTTTTGTCTCAAATACCCAGCTTATGATCTCTCATTGGAACGAGACAATCCCTCCAAATCACAAAAAACTACCGAAACGTGCGTGGCAGAGCCACTATCTAAGGCGTGTTTGAATGAATCGGAGTGTACTCCAGTAGCGTAGAAGAGCCTTCAAGTTGGAACAGTTTTAGCTTGTTGGTTACTGTGTTTAGCATAGTTCTGAACCTATTCCGAGCATTCGTTTTCTTGATACCAACACTTTAATACACTTTTCATCTAGCCAGATCACTTTACTTACCACCACGCCACGTGGCACCCCACGTCCAGCACCCCTAACTATCGAACGACTGACCTCCGGCACTCCTTTTCTATCGTATGAGGAATCCCTCAATGAGGCCTAATCCGCCATTCCCTTTATCCCCATCTGCGTATCGAATGACCACCCCAAGTGGCATCCTTTTCAAGCGCGCCTAAATAACGAACAACTGATTTTCGGCACCCCTTTTTATCTTATGAGGCCACGAGAAGCATGGGGAAATCCTTGAAGGGGTAGAATGTACCCCCCCTCTTATCCTAATCTAGTTATTGGACGGCCACGCCCATGGCACGCCACTTATAGAACCCTAACCAACAAAAGACTGGCCTTCGGCATCCCTTTCTAGCTCAGCTTGACAACGTTAAGTATGAGCTATTGGGATGGGTTGCGACCCGTTGTCCGTCCGTCCGTCCGACTGCGCTATAATACGGGAGTTACGAGTGTTTTTGGTTCGGACAGGCATTATGAGCTTACAGAAATATTATGAGCTTATTTGATATATTATGAGCTTAATTACTAAGATATGAGATTTATGAGGCAAATAGCGATTGTTCAGGATTTATATTAAGGGTTAGGGTCAGTTCAGGGTTGGGGTTAGCGTTAGTTACTACCAAGCATTACGTTGGGGATGCAACCATGTCTATACCCTCTCCCTCAAATTTTACCGACAAAACGAGGTTTTAACCGTTGTCCGAAAGAATTAAAATGATCAATTTTTCCGTAAAAAATAAAGCCCACAACTCCCATTTTTAAGAATTGTCGTTCGTCCGTCCCCACATTGCGCACACTGAATTGGCTGGTTTGTGCATGGTGGGGATGAGAAGGCAGAATCGTGTCTTTAGTGGGTGGGGTGTCTGGATAACTTCGGAAAAAATGGTAAAATAGGTAAAAATGCACAGTTGGGGTTCATGTGTCCTTAGATGGGTTTAAAACAAAAAAGGTATCTGTATCTGCAATTTTTTCATGACCCCCCCCCTCCCCACCCGGGGTAGCCTTAAATAATATCGAACAGTGTCGAACTTCAAAATGTCCCCAGGTATTTCCATTTGGGACACAGTTTTCAAAATATCCCTAGTGAGGAGTAAAGCAAACTGCCTTGCAAATTGCTTGTGTTTCAAAAGGCATGTGCATGCAATGTAGCAGTTAAACCAACTTAAAGCCAAAGTAACGGAGTTACCCGATGCCAATCAATATTATCATGTACTCCAGCAGTGGCGGGGCCCCCAAAAGCCTCAAATTATATCATCTAATTTGCGTGGAGAAGCAACTTTACTTGTATACAGCTGAAAATGACTTAACAGTATTCCTACATTATTGTTGGCTGCCTGTACGTAAAAATACTGCCAAGATAAATGCATCCTACCAGAAGAGTTCTTAAGGAAGAATACTCATAGGACAACGTTTTCACAACAATGTAACACAGGCTATATGTGGACGTAAGGGATAAAGACTTTCTAACCAAATAGCTATTTCGGGACCTCTTGCGTTAGAGACCGGCAGAGGTGTGCACTAGGCCACCACGTACCATTGGGGGCGTTCCCTTATTTGTTTTCTTACGAACAATGCCTCTTGGATTATTTTGAGAGACAGTTCCAAGGAATGAAAAATGTTTTTAACCTTGGCTCACATTTTTTCTCCAATTTACTAGATGCGTTTTGCTTCATGTATACCGAATTATTCGACAATTTTGCATTAACCCTTTACCTAACATGAAAAGCAGACGACACTTGCAAAAAAAATTCTTGAATAATTAATTTTTTTCATTTTTTGTCTCAAAAACATAGGTTATGACCCCTCGTTGGAACGAGCTCGACGAGCTCGTTCCAACGAGGGGTCATAACCTATGTTTTTGAGACAAAAAATGAAAATATTTTGAAAATTAATATGCGATTTTTGAGAATAGCGCTGGCCGGTTTTGGCCGTTACGTTGGGTAAAGCATTAACCCTGATCAAACTAACCCTGGCCTTTGGAGGTGAGGTGGGGCATATACCAGTGCCTGGCGGATAAGGCGATTCTGCTCCTATCTCAGAACAGCCCCCAAGGACAAGAACAAATCATATCGTTATCAGCCATAGCAAAGCATTTTCATTCACATGCCAGTAACCTGCTTGTGGACATTACCGGACAAGTGATTTAGAGTCGGGATTTATTACGGGCTAGTTTTGTGTTTTTTGCATTTCTTGAAGAAAGTGTAATAAGCCAATTTCGAAACTGCCAGCTTGGGACTTTAATCTATGCAAGGTCACAGGTCGCGGGGTGTAAACAAAGCGATTTCCGTGTTCATCGCGTTGAGTTATGTGTCAGCCAAATCAACTAGTTTTGTGAAATATCAAGTTGAAATTCGTATAACCGTTGTCATCATTCAAATTAACAGAAGGGGGCAACCCTAGACGACTTTAAAAGGACATGATATCGCAAGTTTAAAGATTTTTTGTTCACGGATGCGAGGACTTGTTTTGAGTGGCGACAATGAAACCCTCGTTGCACGGAGTTTTTCAGCTTGGGAAATACCCGAAAGTTGTCGAAACGGTGCCCGCGAACAGTGTCTAGTTCAAACATGATTTTGAAAGAGCGTATTTTTATTGTTTGGTTTGGTACACCTTTCAAGTACGTACCAAATCAAAACATTAAAATACGCTCTTTCAAGCCATGTTTGGACTACCACACAGTCATGTCACAGCGTGAATTCAAACACCATTTAAGTCGATAGGAACTAAATTCGAAATAATGAAGGTTCTCATACAATATTGCCGTTGCCTTAAACAAATGGTATCCTTGGCTAAATGTTTTTGAATTCGCACTAATGAACGTAATGGGGTCCGAAGCACTTCACCCGCTCTCTTCTTCAATTGCTCACAACGTTTTTTCTCGAAATGTTTACACCTCGCGACCTCTGACCTTGCATAGATTAAAAACCAAGATGGCTGTGTCGAAATAGGCTGATTGTTAAAAGACACTTGCCAAGGAAATATTTTCAGTCAGCATCTATGAGCATCCACAAGAAATAACCTTTCACTGGGTTCACATAGTGATTGAAATCAGCTCAGCACCCATATCCCCCGTCTAGAGAGGTATCAATCATTTGTGAATCGTTTGTTCAATCCGCTCTTACGGCAGCGTATTAGGGTCAGGACCTTTTCATTTAATAAACTGTTTATACAGATTAATAAACTGTTTTTACAGATTAATAAACTGTATTTACAGATTAGTAAACTGTATTTACAGTTTATTACCAGACTGTTTTGACAGATTATTACGAGACTGTTTTTACAGTTTATTACGAGACTGCTTTTACAGATTAATAAACTGTATTTACAGTTTAGTAAACTGTATTTCCAGTTTATTACGAGACTGTTTTTACAAATTATTACGAGACTGTTCTTACAGTTTATTACGAGACTGTTTTTACAGATTAATAAATTAAACTGCATTTACAGTTTATTACAAGATTGTTTTTACAGATTATTACGAGACCGTGTTTACAGTTTATTTCGAGATTTTTTTTTACAGATTCATAAACTGTATTTACAGTTTAGTAAACTGTATTTACAGTTTATTACGAGACTGTTTTTACAGATTATTACGAGACAGTTTTTACAGTTTATTACGAGACTGTTTTTACAGATTAATAAACTGCATTTACAGTTTAGTAAACTGTATTTACAGTTTTTTACGAGACTGTTTTTACAGATTATTACGAGACTGTTTTTTACAGATTATTGGGGAGCGCGGTAGCTCAGTAGGTAGAGGTGCAGGCTGCAGGCCGAGAGGTCCTCGGTTCGAATCCCACCTGCGGCAACCGCGATGTGTCCTTGGGCAAGACACTTCATCTCCATTGCCCGCATGGGGGCACGATAACGCCGTGTACTAAGGCGTACTGCACGTCGATGGTACGCATGTCTTCAACCAATCTAACCCTGCCTGTGCTGCGGTGCGGAGTTACGATGTTGGGGAGCTGTTAGCTGCTCGTCGTTGTTCGGTGGTTCTCTCCGGGTACTCCGGCTTCCTCCACCCGTAAAACTGTGACGGTCATGATTAGCCATTGTGCATAAATATGTGACCTTAAACATCAATAAATAAATAAATAAATTTTTACAGATTATTACGAGACTGTTTTTACAGATTAATAAACTGTATTTACAGAATAGTAAACCGTTTTTACAGTTTATTACGAGACAGTTTTTACAGATTATTACGAGGCTGTTTTTACAGATTACTACGAGACCGTTTTTACAGATTAATAAACTGTTTTTACAAATTAGTAAACTGTATTTACAGATTATTAGGAGACTTTTGTAACCTAGAAATTCAGTAAACAAATTATTTAACTCCTTATTATGACATCGATCGCTTGCAAAGTTGTGAGAAGACAGTCAAATATATCACGGTTGCCTCCCTTGCAATGAAATGTGTTGCACTGACGCTCAAAAACTCAGTTCTGGGATGGTCAGGATGTAAATAAGGGTGTGATGATGGGTGTGAAGTGTGTGTATGTGGGGGTGGGGCGCAATAATGTTTCCAATCGGGACATTGTTGTCAGAGCTGGTGCCTTAGATATAGATTCGCTCTGTCAAATAATTGTGTCCTTTCTAACGATACTAGATTTAAAACATGGACTTCTGTCACGCACGGTCGATCATACAAATAAACACCTTTCATAGCTGGTACCGGCTCTTGGGGCCCAGCATGACAAATTTGGAGCACGACACGTGTTAATTAAATAAGACGTAGGGGAGCGGAGTTGTCACAGCTACTACATGTGTGTACACAAATAAACTTTCAAGAAACATTTTGAACTTTAACCCTTTACCTAACATGAAAAGCAGACGACACTTGCAAACAAAATTCTTGAATAACTAATTTTTTAAAAAATTTTGTCTCAAAAACATAGGTTATGACCCCTCATTGGAACGAACTCGACACTCCTTCCCTAATTGATCTTCTTCACGATGCCATTCCGCCAAAGCCGGCCCCAAGCCCATATTTAGAAAGGAGGAGAGCACCTAGTTGTCGCACGATGTACTTTGTGAAGGTTATGGATAACGGGTTGGTGACAACAATGGCCCAGGTTGAGAATCCTCATTTCCTGAGTATATTGTCCAATATACCACCTTAGACCCTTTCAGTACGGCCACAGTGGACTGGTCACTTTCCAAGGGATGGGCAGTAATCCTACGGACGCAATAATGTTAGATTGCAAACACTAATTATAGGAATAATCATCAAAAATTTAATTAATGAAGCACCGGGTACAACCTTGTGCTTCATTAATTAAAAATTTGCTAATGATGGTTTTTATTGCCTGATAAACGCATGCGTTTACATCACTGCCCACGCGTGGATTACGACCAGTCCACGACGACTGTATTATATTTTCTGGTAGACAGATGGTCGGTTTGGTCCGGTTCGATTAATCCTAACTCCATAAATGATGGTCCCGTCGGGGCATTTAGTGGTTGCTAAACTGGTCAGTCTTGAATTTCTGTCTCTCCGTTTCTCAATATTCCATATACAAACGTTTTTAATTGTTTTTTTCATTTCAAATTTTTTGCACTGTCTGCTGAATACCATTTTCTTTGTACAATGTACACTCGAACGTCCCCACATTGGATGGACCCGCGGTGGACCTCGGAAGTTACGTCATAGTCATGTGACCCCGCTATGTCATGTTTGGTTGCCATGGTAGCACGCGTGAGCGACCATCTTGTGACGTCACCCTATAGTGATACGTGGTATTATTGCGTAAGTGCAGTGGGTGTTGTTGGGGTGTCACGTATTTCAGTTGTCAGTTTTGTATAATGGAGGCAACCATCTTGGTTTCTATGGTAGCACGCGGTTGATATGAGCCTAGAAGGCTCTTAAAAGGACAGGTGAATGTTCAGAGCGTATGTTCGTTCAATAGGAGTAAATCTAATTACCCAAATCGATCCGACAATTTCCCCAAATCACCAAAAACCGCCCAAAACTACCGAAACGGACTTTATTGTGTTTCACATCCACAAGAATTCTCTTCATAAGATTCGCACGTGGTGCTAGAGAACGCGTCCCTTTATATGCGAATACTTTTGCTCATTAGGATTGACCTCAAATCCTCGGATACCTCCTAGAATTACCACAGACAACCAGACGACTATTTATCTAGTTCTGATTCCTTCAGAATCCTCTGCTTCTAACTATTCTGGCTAATCTCACCCCAATATTCCTGGACCTGTACTACCCATGCAATGACGTCTATCCTCTTTACCCTACTCGATTGCTCATAAGTCTACTCCAGTAGCGTAGTGAGCCTTCCATTTTGAACAGTTTCATTTTTGTGATGATGCTAATTTTACCTTTCCAGATCCGTTCTAACCTGTTCTAAACAAATGGTATACTTCATTTTGAAGTTATGCGACATTTTTTTGTAGTGGAAAAATCTTCAACTTGGAACAGTGTTACATTCTAAGCTTAGCCTGCCACTACCTACTGTTACAGACACTGTTCTAGTTACTCTAACCCCAGCAGTCTACTCTACTTCAAACTATCTCTGATTCAGACCTCAACCCCGTACAAGTCAGATTGCTTCATTTCCCATAATCTGTAACTACCCATACAGAGTTATCTTCGGTTCTTCATGACGAAGGCACCTATGATTCTTAAACATGAAAGATAATCGAACTGGAACAGACATTGCTCGAATAGCTCGAATCTTATCCACCAAATAAGCTATCGAGCAGTGCCTGGAACAGGCATTGCTCGAAAGACTCGAATCTAATCGAGCAAATAAGCCATCGAGCAAATGCGCGAACGAGTGACTCCACATACGTCTCTTCGACTCATCTCGGACAAAAGGGATTCTATATTCACAGACGTTGCCCAAAAATGAATTCAGTCGGGATTCCCTAAACGGGATTACATAAGTCGAATTCCAAGCTCCTATACAGCTTTTATACTGCTCCTATACTGGTAGTCTTACCATCGACTTCTACCACGACTTCAGCTGTCTATCATATGACTGGTCTCTCTTTTATTCGCCACTACTATAGTGTGCTACCATCTTTGCAACCTTGTACCATTACTATTGACTTGTGGCTGATGTGGCGCTATTACTTGCTGTGCCTATCATTACACTACTACCGATTCGGATCCCAGTCCATATCACTATCTTACTTGTTTTCCATTACTACTAGTACTCGAATACAGTAATCGGCGTGTGATAACCATAAGGTTCTATCTTCCTCTGGAAGATAGAACCTTATGGTTCTCACGCGACGATGTTTGGCATGGTGCTTGCAAGGGTACCTTACATATAAGAAACAGTCAGTTGGTATTCAAACCCTCCTATACAGTTCGTAGTAGTCTTCCCATTGGTTTCTAGCACAACTTCAGTTGCCTATCCTATGATTGGCCCCTATTGTAGTCACCATTACTACATAGTTCTACCATCTTTGCAACCTTGAATCATTACTATTGACTTATGGCACTATATCTCCCAGTATATATCGTTACACTTAAAACATTAAGTGTGAACAACATCCTAACAGAAAATTAGTCCTAAACACAAACAGCTAAAACCGAATCATTCTTGTTGGGTGCAGCACTGTCAAATTCATCATGGCAGTCATGTCTCTGTCTGGGTGGATTTGATAGTGCTGAACCCAGTAGGGAGGATTTACTTACTTTGTTGTCAACTGTACTTCATTAAAATTGTTAGCCACCAGAGGACAGGTAAACATTAAGTGTGAACAGCAGCCTACCAGGAAATGAGGCCTAAACCCCAAAAGCTAAAGGCAATTCATTCTTGTTGGGTCCAGCACTGTCAAACTCTTCTTGGCAGTCATGTTACATTTTGAGTGGATCTGATGGTGCTGGACCCAATAGAAAGGATTTACTTACCTTATTGTCAGCTACCAGAGAACGGGAAAACATTAAGTGTGAACAGCAGCCTAACAGAAAATGAGGCCTACACCCTAAACCCTAAAGCAAAATAATTCTGGTTGGGTCCACCACTGTCAAACTCATCTTGGCTGTGATGTCACAGTTTGGGTGGATTTGATGGTGCTGGGCCCAATAAGAAGGATTTAATTACTTTGTTCTCAACTGTATGTCAGTAATGTGGTTAGCTACCAGAGGACAGGAAAACATTAAATGTGAACAACAGCTCAACAGATAACGAGGCCTAAATCGTAAAACCTAAAACCGAATCGTTCTTGTTGGGTCCAGCACACTCAATCTCATCTTGGACGTCATACTACAGTTTGGGCGGATTTGACGGTACTGGGCCCTAAAAAGAGGGGTTTACTTACTATGTTGTCAACTGTATTTCAGTATTAATGTTAGCCACCATGGGACAGGAAAACCTAAAGTGTGAACAGTAGCATAACTAAAAATGAGGCCTAAACCCTAAAACCAAATCATTCTTGTTGTGTGGAGCACTGTACAACTCATTTTGCAAACTCATCTTGGCAGTCATGTTTCAATTTGGGTGGATTTGATGGTGCTGGGCCCAATAGGAAGAATGTATTTAATTTGTGGTCAACTGTACTTCGGTATCATTGCTAGCCACCGAAGGACAGGAAAGCATAAAGTGTGAATAGCAGTCTGACCGAAAATGAGGCCCAAACCGCAGAAGCTAAAACTTAATCATTTTTGTTGGGTCCAGCAGTGTTAAACTCATCTTGGCAGTCATGTTACAGTTGGGGTGGATTTGATGGTGCTGGCCCCAATAGAAAGGGTTTACCCATTTTGTTGTCAACTGTACTTCATTATTATTGTTAGCCACCAGATGAGAGGAAAACGTACAGGATCGATTTACTCTGGGTTAACCTACTTCAGTACTGTACACACCCTGATTCGTTATCAGCAATTGGTGGGTGAACGTGGGGCCTGTGTAAGCTTAAGCTTTTTCACTTCCATAATTTCCTGTCTACTAGCTATAGTGAGACTCAAATCCTACCATGCCCATTAAATTTACTTATAACCTGCACTTCACCTGGTCACCAACACTTGACGCAACTCATATTAAATCCGTGTAAATTTTTCTAATTGAGTAAATGTCCAGGGACATTTAATTTGATATGTGAACAGTATGTTACTGGGTCATTTGAGACAAATCCCGGATGATGCAGGAAAAGCTCGAGAAAAGAAGAGAACAAATCGTTCCGTTCAAATGTATGTTTGTATTTGACCTCCAATTGTGTGTGGGAACCCCAGTCAATCTGCCAAGAAAAGTACGTTTGTACTCATTTTGTCATGGTCGGTTTGTTATGCTGGGTTTTTCCTCCTAGAAACAGATAATGCGAAACAAAGGGATTTGAACGTTTCCCATCCAAAGTCACGGATTTTCGTAAACTGTTTATTTGATTCTTGACAGGGTTGGTGCTTGATCTGGTGATTTTTAATTAATTATTTCTACTTATTTTTACTCTCTTTCGGTATTCAATAAGGGGCTGTGCGGGTGGTGAAGATTGGGCACAAAATCAGGTGATTGATTGTGTTTACTTTTTTTTTCTTTTAATTTTCTCACTTGTGTATTCCCTACAATACACTTAACCAGATGGATTACCTCAGAGTATCAACTTTTCTTATGTTATGCATTTTTCTCATATTCTTACCTGACATCAAAGCATATATTTCACTTTTCACTGCAGTTTATACGAAGTGCAACATCCTCGAAAATCAAGATAATTGTTTCCTCATGTTCGGACCATCGGTTGCTCTATTTGTCCCTCTAGGTAATTATGGCTAACACAGTTTCTCTTGATGAGATCCAAAATAATGACAATTTTGATTTCCTGAAAAAACTGAACGATATTATTTCTACCGACGAAGAAGACCTCACCCTCCCATTCAATTCTCTTGACTCCGGTTGCCATTACTTTACGCCCGATAACTTTAAAGATGAAATTTCAAGCAAAATTAAAGCCCAATCTCTACTCAACATCAATTGCCGCAGCCTGAATGCAAACTTTGAAAATGTTCATAACTTATTTGCAGATCTGCAGACAAATTCCAACTTTTTCGATGTGATCGGAATGACGGAAATATTTAACGTGAAATCTGGTATTGAGTACCGGCTTGAGGGCTATCGCCCGTCAGTGTCCCGTACTCGTCCTGACAACGATGACGGGAGGGGAGGCGTAGGAATGTTCATAAATGATAGTATACCCTATAAAATACGAAATGATCTCTCAGTCTTCATACCACATGTCTTTGAATCTCTGTTTATAGAACTATCCCTCAAGAAGACATGTATTGTCGGGACTATCTACAGACCAAACACAGCTCCTAGGGCAGACCTTGATCTGTTCCTAGTCAAACTAACTGAATTGCTAGATTCTTTAAGCAAGGATAACATTGTAGTCTACCTCATGGGTGACTTTAACATAGATCTGCTCAGTATAAATACCCACAGCAAAACGAATACATTTATTGATTCGCTATTTACTGCTGGTTTCCTGCCCGCTATAACAAAACCTACCAGAGTCACGGAGTTTTCCGCAACCATAATTGATCACATATTTAGCAATAATATTAAAAAGTTCACATCTGGAATTATAATTACAGACGTCAGCGACCATTTTGCCACGTTTTATATAGATGAATTAGATAACCACCCCCCCCCCCCTGTAACGCCTAATTATAGACGATCCATGAAAATTCAGAATGTCATTAGATTTAAAAGACTCTTAATGGGTTGTGATTTCTCTGATGTTACCAATGACGTTTGTCCTAATTCGGCATACAATCGGTTCCTGGATAAATTCCACGCAGTATTTGAACATTTCCCCTGAAATCAACCCCCACACGAAAGAAATATATAAAACGAGATCCTTGGATGACCTCTGGCCTATTGCAATCGTCCCAAACTAAAAGTAAACTGTATGTTAAAAAACTAAAATTTCCTGCTATTCAAAACATATCAGAATAAAAAACGTTTTGCCAGGAATACAACCGCTTGAGGCGGAAATGCAAAGCAGACTATTATAACCAAGTTCTACTTGAAAACAAACATAATATTAAAAAAACTCGGGACATCTTGCGAAAGGCCATTTACAAGTCAAATAACAACCGACAAATTCCTGCCACCTTCTAGGACGGGAATATCGAATTATCCGACACTACAACAATTGCGGACAGATTTAACACATTCTTTGCTATTATTGATATGAATATAAGTTCTCAAGTACCCCCGTCACAACGTTACTTTTCAGAATATCGCGGCAATAGTAATAACGGGAATTCATTTTTTATAGCACCTACTAATAAATATGAAATAATTACTTGCGTTAATAAATTAAAAGGCAAATCAAGTACTGATTTCAATGATATGTCCACCAAACTGCTGAAGGAGATTGTATACGAGATAGCAGACCCCTTGTCACACATAATCAATTTGTCTTTCGCTGTAGGTAGGGTACCAGACAGAATGAAGATAGCCAAAATCATATCTGCTTTTAAATCTGGAGATCCCCAACGTTTTACCAATTATCGCCCCTTAAGTATTCTTCCAACATTTTCAAAAATACTTGAAAAAGTAATGTACTCACGATTATACACTTTCCTCGACGAACATAACTTTATATATAAGTATCAGTTCGGATTCAGGAAGGGTCATTCGACTGTGCATCCCATTCTGCAGTTAATAAACAGTGTATCGGAAGCAAATGATAAAACTTCAAAGGATTGTACACTATCAGTTTTTCTAGACTTTTCAAAAGCATTTGATACCATAAATCATTCGGTTCTTTTAAAGAAACTTGAATGTTACGGGGTAAGAGGTTTAGCTAACACCTGGTTTGAAGTTTACCTAACAATCCGGTGTCAGTTTGTATCCTTCATGAACAGCACATCGGAAGTAATGGACGTCACCATTGGGGTACCACGAGGTTCAGTTCTAGGTCCGCTTCTTTTTTTTTATTATACATTAACGACATCAGCCACTCTACACGACTTAAGGGGTTGTCTTTTGCTGACGATACCACAGCGTATACGTCAAGTGGAAATCTAGATTCTCTGTTAGGCGAGACCAATATTGAACTCGGTAAAATCAGTGAATGGTGTGCTGCAAATGGATTATGTCTGAATGCCAGTAAAACAAAATGTATGTTGTTACACCCGCAAAACGATTCGTATCATGCCGCCAATAAAAAGATATTTCTGAACGACTGAAACATTCCATTTGTTACCAATAGTCACGAGGAAACCTCTGTCAAATTCCTAGGGATCAACCTGGACGAAAATTTAAAATTCAAACAACATACGTCCACAGTTTGGAATGTGCACACTCTCAAACCAAGAACTCGCTTCTCTGCTGATCTCCCGATTCATACTTTCCCGAAAATTTGGAATGACTTAAATCTCGAAGTTCGGCAATATAGCAGGCCTCTGTTTAAAAAGACAATAATCAATTCGCTCTTAAACGCATATTCTTCTGGCATTACTTGCACCAATACATTCTGTCCCGATTGTGACACAGCATAAAGTGATCTCATCCTCCCAACTACTGAAGATCGAGGATTTGTATGGTGATTTGGAGGGTCTTATGTTCGGGATAATCTACAATTATCCTAAGCACAGGACCTTTCAAATCACTATTCATCTTTTCGGACTACTTTGAGCATTGTGCAAGTGGTTTTAAACCTAACATGGGGAAAGCTTCACTGGAAGTCTTCTTGGGAACTTTACCAATTGTGAACAATCCATTCTGTCTCGATTGTGATCCAGCATAACGTGATTTCATCCTCCCAACTACTGAAGATCGGAAGATTTGTTTAGTGATTTGGGGGGTCTTGTGTTCGGGATAATCTACAATTATCCTGAACATAGGACCTTCCGGGTCACTATTCATCTTTTTGGATTACTTTGAGCATTGTGTAAGTGGTTTTAAATTAATCCTAATATGGGGAAAGCTTCACAGAAAGTCTTCTTAGAGGAGCTTTACCAATTGTGAACAACGAGGATAAAGAGTTAAACGACTTTGATGTCAGGACAGGATATCATGTTTAGTTGTCCGTTTGTCACTCATCTTATTCCCAAATTATTTTCAATATTATTTCCAATGAACTCTAAAACATCATTGTCATACTAAGTGTCTTGTTTCCCATGCAATAACGCAACAATGCAACAATACAAAATTTACTCCAAAATGATCTGTATTTCTCTCTTTCCGGCTGTATACTACTATGATGTTGCTCTATTTATTTTATTTACCTCGGGGGATAGCAGGAAGACAGCCAATCTGGCTATGCTGTCCCCCAACGGTATGTTTTTGTATCACAGTGTTATTCTGTAAATGTATCTATTATTATATTTTACATACCGTTAAATAAAGAATTGAATTGAATTGAATTGAATTGAATGGCAGGAAGACAGCCTCTCCGGCTATGCCATTTCCATGCAATATACACCTTTTTGATTGCTACCATATTTTAATTTATGTAAACTGTATCCGAGTATGCTGCTAAATAAAGTTTCAATTTCAATTACACTGCTACCGTCACGGGTCTCAGTTCATACCACTATCATACTTGGTTATCACTACTATTGACAGTCGTATATTTGCTTTCTCTAACGACTCGAATCTTAAGGAGCAAATATGGTATGTGACTTGAAGAGGCATTGCTCGGACGACTCAGATCTTATCGAGCAAACAAGCTACCGAGCGACTCCGCGAACGACTCTTATCCCCATCTCGTAAAAAGGGATTCTGTGACCACAGATGCTTTCCAAAAAGGAATTCCATAAAACAAAATATTCCAAGATTTTCCAAACAGTCGTCATCTGAAAACTATAATCCTGGATTCGTTAAAGTAAATACACAACAGGGAAAATAAAGGATCAACTTTGCTTCTGATAACTTAGAGGAATACAATGAACCTTTCTCTATGGACGAGCTAAATATCTCTACGCACAAAACAAAGATACTGCCACTGGACCTGATGAAATGCACTGTCAAATTCTAAAACACTTTCCACAATCATCACCTTACCTTTTGTTATCCATTTTCAAATACCTCTCGGTGACTGGTCTATTTTCCACTATCCTGGCGAATATCAACCAATATTCCCATTCCAAAGCCCGATAAATACACAGAACGACACACGTGCGTGATGGATTAATCGATATTGCACAAGTGCCATATCGATTAACCCATTCACACGCGCGTGTCGTTCTGTGTTTATTACACGCCTTCACATATATAAAAACAATTATTAGAAGGACACTCAGCAACTCATTTGACAACTATCAACACAAAGAACACATTTTATCTCCAACCAAATTTGCGAGGGGAACCCCGTGTTACTATTTCGTCCCTTGAGTTCCAATGTGTTCTATGTGCCTACATTGCAACTCGGGGGACGATTTTTAGCTATCGCTGGGGATTCAAATTGTAAATGCGGTGCATGATTTGTTGAAAATTTCAGTGAAATTTCGCTTCTATTTACAAATAGTCCATCGTCGATTTCCGTTCCACTCATGTGTGCGGAACAGATTTTCATTTTTCCGCATGGTTTAATGTTACTGTAGATGGTGAATTCATAGAACAGGCGTGTAATAAAGAGCCTTGCAATCTAGGTGATTATTGACTAAACAAGTTGTCTGTGTAAAATGAGGATGATCAACAATCTACTTGCGAATGTTCAGTGTGGTTCAAGAAGCCAGAGAAGAACTGTGGATTAGACTTAAAACGTTTATACGAAATGTCTTGCCAAGAAAAACCACATGGTCGCCGTCTTCTTTTACCTAGAGCAAGAATTGGGGTCTCTCGGGTTAGTATCCTACCTGTTACCCTATTTTCTGTTAAAAGCTATGGCATCATTTATGCAATCGAGAATATGGTAGATTCTTCTCTGTATGTCGATGATTTTTATATTTGCTTTCGCAGTAAAAAAAAATCAATGCCATCCAGTGTAAACTTCAGCCGTGTTTAAATAGAATTCAGAAATTGGCCACAAAAAACGGTTTGATGTTCTCGAAGACTAAAACGAATCATGTTCATTTTTGTAAGCCCCAAACCGGAGGTGAAAATAAATAGAGAGTAATCGCTTGACTGGACTGGTTACGTGAAATAATTCATGTGAGGTACGGACGTTGCACAAACACGAGTGTTTTACAATATATTCCCTCGCCTCGAATGAATTATTTCACGTAACCAGTCCAGTCAAGCGATTACTCTGTTTATTACTTTTCATTATTAAGGATAATTATATTATTTAACCCTTTACCTAACGTAACTGCCAGTACTATTCTCAAAAATTGCCAATTAATTTTCATTATTTTTTAATTTTGTGTCTCTAAAACATAGGTTATGACCCCTCATTGGAACGAGCTCGTCGAGCTCGTTCCAATGAGGGGCCATAACCTATTTTTTTGAGACAAAAAAAAGAAAGTAATAGCTATTCAAGAATTTTTTCCAGTGTTTCTGCTTTTTATATTTGGTAAAGGGTTAAAGAAACAATGAAGTCCCCATTACACCCACGGCAAAGCGTCTTCGTTTGCGCGCACGGACACATGACACAACTGTTGATTGCATAATTCACTTCTGAAGTTATCGTTTATAATCAAACCCGGAAATCCCAGTAAATCACACTTTGGAAAGTAATAAATGTACCATAAAAGTTGTTAAGGAAGTGAAATACCTGTGTTTATTGATTGACAATAAACTGAATTTCACTTATCAGATAAAACAACCAATAGTAAGATGTAAAAACAGACACGTAACCACCTCAAGGTAGTTGATAGCACTGATTGATTAGGGTGCTGACCAACAAACAGTACTCCATCTGTAGAGATCACTTGTGAGATCAAAATGAGATTACGGTTGTGTGACTTACAATTCGTACCTCAAATCACTTGATGTAATTCATAATAGTGTGTCACAATTAGTCTGGTCACTTTCAGAACATCGCCAATAGATTAAATACTCGTTGAAGCAGGGGACCCTTCGAAGCACATGATTACATTGTCACTCCAATATATTTGTAATCTGTTGGCTAATTCAGTATAAAAAAACTGGCTTCCAAAAGGAATGGCGAACATTATTTGATGCCAAAGAAGAAGCAAAATGGCGCAAATGAAAGCCCATCCAATATTTGGTGAATGGCTTCCATTTAGCCACACATTCGGTATCCACAAAAAAAGGATCGTAGATGACGTAATCTAAGATCCCTAATCTTAGTTATTATTGACAGCAGAAGCAGTGGCGTGGGGACTAAGGGGTAAGAAGATATTTACAACTCCCCCCCCCCCCCCAAAAAAAGAAAAATTTAGTCCCCGAGTACTATCGCCCGACGCCCGCTTGATTTTACACTTGACAAGCGACCATCATCGCTAACAACGACATTTCGAGCTTGTGCAACAGTCATCACGTCATGATCGGCAAGGTTTAATATTTTTGGAAATGATTGTTTCAGTAGAATCGAGAATCGATCATGCAAATATGAGTGTCATGAGAACTTATCACGTAGATATTTGCATAGTTTTCTAAAACCATTTAACCCTTTACCTAACAAATCGCCCGCATCCGCCCGCGTAATATGCAAACTGATCAGTTGCGAAAATATTATTTTTCAAAAACTTTCAACAAAACCATATCATGTGACCCCTCGTTGGAACGAGCTAGTCGAGCTCGTTCCAACGAGGGGTCACATGATATGGTTTTGTTGAAATTGTTTTAAAAAATTTAAAAAAAAATGATATTTAAAATAATAAATTTTGATATCGTCTGCGTTGGGTAAAGGGTTAATGAAGTTGGAAAATATAAATGACAAAGTTAGGATGAATTTGTGTTGCTTTCATATAACCGTTCAGGTAAAGAGTTAACTCATTCATCACCGAAACTGTTGAATGTTTTAATTCATACATGTAGAGACCTGTTGCTAGGGGAAAATCCATTTAAAAAAGAGGGATGAACACTCTAAAACTTGAAGTTTGCTGCCACCTTTGTGCTCTCCCATTCACATATAATAACCCTTGACCCCTGATCTCCTAAAATTCAAACAGGAAAAGTTCCTACGCCCCTGACAACAGGTAATTTTAAAAGCTTGAACTCCAAAATCGATTTCAAATTCACAGTTGAAGTTCGATGGAAATGTAGGGTTACAAAGAACTAAATGAGCGACCTTTACTGATAAAATATTTAGAGTCGGCATAATTATTGTTCTGCATTAAAACGTGTTTTGAAAGATTTCAAGTGATTTTATGCATGGGTTGGATTAACCCTTCAACCGGGAAAATATCGGTATGCACGCCTACATGTTCAGAGATATGTGGGTGGGAGGGGTTTGGCGGGGTGGGGGTGGGGGTGTGAGGGCTGAAATTTTGTACAATTTCTTCAAAGGGCTTAATGTTTTTGTACGCCAGGACGAAATTTGTGACAAAATATGCTATTCTGTCACAGAGGGTGGCCATCCTGAAATAACCTGCCCAATGTTGTCCACATCATTAGTGTGAAACACTCACAATTACAAATTTTGTAAAGTTCGCCTTGATGCAAATGAATCAAAAGAGGTCAATGCGCTACGCAGATGTGCGAGCGAAACGGCTTCTTTGTGTACGAGATGACTGCTCAGTGTACATCTTCATCCTGGGGTTTACATCAGCCCGAAACACCCACCAGATCTCACGTTTATATCCAACAATGGCATAAGATGATCGCACAAGTCCAAATATTATGATGTTCTTGAAATGAACAGCAGAATACAAATAACTTCCATGCATTTTACAATAATAGGAATCAGATTTGAACATATCAATATGTCCTCAGGACATATACCAGGACACACTATTTACAGATACCTCACATTGCTAACCCAGAGAGCGGAGATATTTCTCTCCTGTCTAGAAAATCACAAATAGAATAGAAGGAAATAGACAAACCCAAACTTTCAATCTTCGCCTTCTAGTCGCCGCAGCGCATTGTCACAGCTCGTACCTTTACACGACTCACACATCGTTGTACATTCTATTTCGGACTTTTTGCAACTACACTGTGCTTACTTACAGTCAGTTTTACAGTTACAATGAACAATTTTCAGAAGACTTTCGGGTACTGCGGTTTATTTGTTTTCAAAGGATGCAGAACGTTTTCCTTCATAGACCACCCCCAGACTGTGGCTATCAAAGAATCCTTCACTTCTCCATTCACATATTTGGAGGCACTTCCTCATGCTATGATAATGGGCAGCAGAACCCTTAGTTCATGCTATGATAATTAGCAGAACACTTAGTTGGTGAGAATATTTTGGGGTCGACAGCAGACATCGATTTGGATACCTTACCTTATCTCTGAAGATGGACCCACGCAAAATGTCCAAGTTATCAGTCGCCACCCCTTTATGTAGACAAATGAATGCAGAATCGCCAGCTGAGATTATTTCATCTTTATTCACACCACAGTGAAGTTTATAAAAAAAAAACCCATCGGCAGCTCTAAATTGTGGATTGGATCTAAATAGTTTGATAGCAGTAGCAGTAGTGTGACAGCCAGTAAAAGCATGCGGGCATTTGTCAGCACCTAAAATCTCTTGTTTCCTGTATATTCCAAACACATTCGTTCTTCTTTGAGCTAGACGTCCTTGCATGATATATCGACTTCCAAATAGATATGTCATGGTAGCATATGAGAACAAGAAGATCAGTATCATTTCCAATAAGACACACAGATGCTTGTCTTGCCATGTCAATCGCAATTCGAACTATGTGGACATCTGCGTCACCATTGGCATGTATGGTATTTATTCCGCCCTGCCAAAGATATCCACTGAGAAATATGACGAATTCTTATTTGTTTTTACTACATGTATTAGCGAGACACGCCTCCTTCTTGACACTCAGAAAGATCTCTACACAGCCCCTCGATCCAAGTCGTTTGGAATGTGTATTATCCTTAGTTGATGCGCTACTTGTGTAGCCACCAAAAGCCACAGTTGCCTCCGGATAATGGGATTTGACAAGGTCCACATATGCCTTTCAAATTTGTCTGAAAGGTTTTCCCTTAGCCCACTGTTCAGTATGTTTTAGACACTGGAATGCAACAGCATTCCAGTGTCTAAAACATACTGAACAGTGTTGCAGCCAAAATAGCATCTGGCTTGACTATTGAACGGATAGCCTCCGCTAACGCAGGTTTGTCTGCCTCTCCCAGACTGTCAGGAGACTCGATCAGAGACGTCGGGTTTGAACTCAATTCATAAAAAACACAGCGGACAAATCGTCGCCGGGTTTTGTTCTCAGAGCAACAGCAACCGCTCTCTGGAAGAGAAGCTGTGGCACTGTTTTTACAATCACTTTACCCGCTTTCAATCCACATTTGTCATTCATTTGAATGACTTGATCCTAAAAGTGTAATCTTTGGCGTCCATGCCAACCATTTTAGATACAACTCTTTCACCAATATCATGTATTTTAACGAAATTATTGAGATTGGAAATGACGCCCGGACGCACGTGCGAAAGGCTTTCCCTCCTGCAAATGACTCAATGCTGTTATTGTATCGTGCTGTGCTCATCTCTCTATTTTCTTTCCTTTCCACATATTTGTGCTGCGCACTTGTGTTATATGAACACCCAGATAAATTCTGCATGACGGCATTAATTTCCGAACAAGCAGGTCTGGAGAAAACATAAATTGCTCGTAAGTATTCCGCCATCCCACTACCTCTGGTAAGACTTCCAAACGTTTTTAGACTTCTCATTCATTTCTGCTCTATCACCAGATGCGGCGAAAATCCACCCAATACCGTTCATCATTATAAACCATGTGATTATCAGACATGACCATTTGAAATACCTCAGGAGTTTTTTATCTAGATCCCGCATGGTGGAGAGATGCAGTTAAAACTAGAAGTCCTGTCATGAAATGCACACAGATAGCTCGTCGATCTGCGCGTTATGATCACAGTAAGGCTATCAAATTATGTACACATGGCCTGTGCACAAGCAATGTGTCAACCAATGGACCTCCGGGTAACCCGGAGGTCCGTTGGCAGAAACATTGCCCGTGTTTGCTATGAGTAACCAGGAGAACCTGCCGTGCATTGGATGTCATTCGATATGACAATTGCGCGCAATTCCTAGGCGCAATAAAGCCTTGATAAGCGCGCAGTTCGTGACAGACTTCTAGTTTTAACTGTAGATGCTAACAGACTTTGCATGATTGAAAACACTGATAGAATATTTAGCGGAATTCGGCTGAAAACGTATTTTTTCCATTTCAAATCCTCGTTTTGGCGGTCACTTAGGATATTATATGACTGAATTTGGTACTATATGATGGGGTTTTGCCTGTAGACCACGATTATGTATTTATTTATTTATTTATTTATTTATTTATTTATTTATTTATTTATTTACTGGTGTTTAAGATCACATATTTCTGCACAAAGGCTAATCATGACCACGAATGCTTTAAGGGTGGAGGAAGCCGGAGTACCCGGAGAGAACCACCGAGCAACTGTCAGCTCCCCAACATACTATTTCCACACAATCAGGGTTAGCATTGGTTGAAGACAGGTGCACCATCGACGTGCAGTACGCCTTTGTACGCAGTGTCCTCGTGCCCGCAAGTGGGCAATGTGGGTGAAGTGTCTTGCCCAAGGACACAACGTGGTTGCCGCAGGTGGGATTCAAACCGAGGACCTCTCGACTTGCCGCCTGCACCTCTTCCTACTGCCCCCCGCGCCCCCGTAGACCACGATACATGTTCAAATAAGCCTATATTGTCATACGGGAACACGCAAAATTTCCAACTCAGATTTTTTTTCTGCAGTTGAGGGATGTTCATAGAATCCGAAAACGTTCAAACCATTTGTATAGAGTTTTTTTCAAGGTCTGTCATACTTTACTGGATTAAAATGGTTAAGGAAACGTTGGTGTTTCAGACCACCTATTAGGGTATAGAACTATTTATCGCATACGTAACAGGTTGGTACTTATTATAGGAATATACAGTACACTTAAAATGATTTTATTGATCATTACACGCTGCTATATATTGAGTTTCACCTGATGTATTTCAGGTGAGTTTTGTGAATGTTTTAATAGAATGCATTAGAAAAAAAAAAAAAAAAATAACAACCATATCTTGAATTAAAATGGTGGTTTCTCTTCACTGAACAGAAATATATATATTCATAAACTGTTGAAATACAGATATGATTTTCGTAACCGTGCTCTAATCTCAGATACATTCACTCTTACCGTGCTCTAATTGTCGGGAGCGGGTCAGTTAGAACATGTCTGTATCCACGCACGCGCGAGCAACGGCGCCAGACCGTTCATATCACAGGTCGAACACACTCTGGAGTTGTTTTCTATGGCAACGGTTGTCAGCGTCCGTGCTTCGAAGTACAACTTGTAAATTCGTTCATGGCAAATAGACCGAGATCGAAAATGAGATTTTTTAATTGTTTGTCTTCAAATAAAACGGGTTTGGAGAATTTTTTCACTTCTAACGATGACAGGAATTAAAATGGAGATAAACGTCTCTTGTTTCGTTAGACATTCGGAAATTTGACTGTGGAAAACCATTTGTAAACGAGTCCTTCGAGGCGAGTTAACAAAATGGTTTTCCATAGTCAAATTTCCGAACGTCTAACGAAACAAGAGACGTTTATCCCCAAAGTGGAGGTCTGTAGTATATTGGGACATTTGTAGGCCATCCCAGCATGAACTTTAAAGTACCGGTAAGTCCGCGTTAATTAAATAATATTTGCGGTGCGACTATACGTCACTACAGACCTCCATATATATTTTGTTTATCCACAAATAAACATCCAAAAAGTTTCGGAACAATAATTCCGACTGCCTAATATCCCAATTACATCATCAAGGTATAACTTCGACGAAAGCATGCTTTGATGATATAGTTGGAATGTTTTATCAGTCGAGTCTTGAGCCATCACAGTCGGGTCAAATCAGATTTACACCTCCAATCACTCATCATCGCGACCACCTGATTCAAAAGTAACCCAATTGGTTAGCGAGACCGGCAGAATGGACAACTTTCCGAGGTGGTAAATAACCGTTACTGACCTGTTTTTCAAGTATTGTCCTTCGGAAACCGCCATCACCTTAATTTTCCGCATGGTCACGACATAGTGCTCGGTTAGGCAACGTCAATGGGATTCTGAGTACATAAAATTTGATCCTTTCAACGCTATATACAGTTAATACTAGAAGTCCTCTCATCAATTGCCCAAAATAGCACGTCAATCTGCGCGTTGGTCTGCGTGCTATGATGATAGCAAGGCAATCAAATTCTGTACATATGCCCTACACAGAAGCAATGTTTCAGCCAACGAAGCTCCGGGTATTTAACCCGGAGGTGCATTGGCTGAAACATTATTTGTGTTTTCTATTGCTAACCAAGAGAATCTGTCGCCGTTTGGATATCATTACATAGGAATATTTCGCGTATTGCCTACGCGGAAGTATGTCAATATGAGCGCATAGTTCATGACAGAACTTTTTGTCTTAATTGTACATGCATTTTTGCGAAAAGAAACTGGCAACATTCAGCATTGGCAACAGACAAGATGACATAGGCCACATCACACCGGTTAGGATGACCAGCAGTAATGTAATAGGGGTGTTTGTAATTGTTTAACCCAACAGCCATATAGGGCAGTAGGATTAAATTATTACAGGACCCTATAGGGCTGTAGGTTTCAATTATTACAGAACCATATAGGGCTGTAGGATTAATTTATTATAGAACCTCTAAATCAATAGAAAATCAAATTTGGCCACTTTGGCGTCTATGCCATTCGGGAGTACAGCGTTGAAACGGTTAGGATGTGGTGTGATTAGCATGTGATATACTAAATGATTAAAAGGGTTCTGTGGTGTTAAAATAAAGAAAAATGCTTTTCCGAGGACCATCAACAAAAGATATCCTGGGCCCCTCGAGCGGACGTTTTACACCTTGCCCAGAAAATCGTCTGCCTTGCACTTCCGGTAGCCTGACCGCAAATAAATTTCAGATAGCCTATAACCCTTCGTAGTAACTGATGGTGACCTACGCTCTAGCTGTAATTGTTAATTTTCAAGGAGGAACGAAGAAATTATTTCTAGAATGGATGGATATTTTCTTTCAACATTTCCGTTCACGGCAAATCCTAAATGCGACAGTCGAACCAATCTTCTACCCAAAACGTTTTGTCCATCCCTTCATCCTTTGAAAAGACTTAATCAAAAGAGTCAGGACTTTCGATCCCCAAGGGCACAATTCTACAGATTTAACCCTCTTCAGTCTTCGTTGTCATGTCGAAATATCCAAAATTTCCACCGCAAGCCTTGAGGCGGAAACTGCTTGGATCCTTTCCAGAAGAACAGATGCGGTTACGTAACGGAACGTCTAGGGTATTGTGTACTCACCTATTGTCCTGAGAGATTGTTATTTGTTAATCTCCAAGACATTCCCCAAAACGATGGCCGTTCAATCGGGAGATGGCGCCCAAGGGATCAGAGAACTGGATTCTTTAACAGAGCGCTGGCTGCCACACAGAACAGAAGACAGGTGGGAGGTTTAGTGAATGAAGATTCGCTCTACAGAAGGCATACGATATATTCAATAATCTTTTTGATAGTGAGATGAAGCCTGCAGTCTGTTAAAATAATTATATCGCAGGGCGAAGACTCCCCTCAACTGTATCCGTCACTCGTCCCGATAGTATATAACGACGGAGAGGTGGAAGAGGGGTGTTTAAACCAGTGTCAAACGACAGGTCGAAAGAACTACGCATTGCTGTTGTCCCGTCGACTCCTTGTCGCTGCCACTCTCCACATAAGTATATAACAATGGGTGGAGTGAGGGGTGCTGAGACATTTAAACCAGTACCAAAGGGCAGGTCGAAAGATCTACTGCTCATTGTAATTCCACTGACGCCTCACCGATGTCTCCACCACACGTTATGGTGGTATATAACGATAGAAAAGGTTTAAACAATCAAATCAAGAGGGCAAGTCGAAAAGTCTACCGTTTACTGTCAAGGTCACAGAGATAAGAGGAACCATCCTTCCGCAGCCATGTATTCTGAATGAGGAACTTCTATCCTGACAGCTGTCGTATTCTCTTTAACCCTTTACCCAACGTAACGACCATAACCTGCCAGCGCTATTCACTTTTTATTTATTTCGTCCGTGAAAATTTTGCCCACACGTGGAAAATGACTAGTCCACGGCGACCGTACTGCAGTGTCATGCTGTTGTAGTAATGTGTTTCCACAGAGATTGTGGTGGCAGTTTTGTTTAATTGTGTCCAAGCACTGAAATTATTAAATACTTCTTTCAAAAATAGGTTATATATATATATATATATATATATATATATATATATATATATATATATATATATATATATATATATATATATATATATATATATATATATATATACCAAGAGTTATATCTCCCGACGTTTGAAAAATCATCGTACACAAAGATTTACCCTACGGATATTAACCCTTTACCCAACGTAACGGCCAAAACCGGCCAGCGGTATTCTCAAAAATCGCCACTTAATTTTCATTATTTTTTTTTCATTTTTCTCTCAAAAACATAGGTTATGACCCCACATTGGAACGACGAGCTCGTTCCAAAGCGGAGTCATAACCTATGCTTTTGAGACAAAAAATGGAAAAAATTAGTTATTCAAGAATTTTTGTTTGCAAGTGTCGTCTGCTTTTCATGTTAGGTAAAGGGTTAAAAGGAGGGACTTATAGCTGTTGGCGTATTCCGAGGAATGAAGTATTCCTTCAGATCTATATATACTGTGTATTAGTCAATCAAGACCTTATGATTGATTTTCTTACTTACACACTTGAAGGGAAAAAAAATGTCTATACCTGCTCAATAATTTTATTTTTGTAACATATGTAAGAAACCTTGGTACATAAATAAATAAAACTACTCTGTCCAACACTGATTGATCCAGTGCATGTTGATGCAGTTTGCGGTAAAGTAATTCAAGGTTTTTTCTGTACAGAATCATATTGAATCTTTTGCATAATTCAATGGAATCGTTTGAGTAAAAGTAATCCAATGGTAGAATACGACATTATAAGAAAACTCCATATGAATTTTCAAACTCTGAATAATCTGGTACTGAAGACACGGAAAATCGTATAACCTTTGTCTCTCTACTCTTAACCCTTTGCCAACGCAATATCAAATTTTTTTATTTCAAGTATTTTTTTTCATTTTTTTCGAAAATTTCAATAAAGTCGTATGATGTGTCCCCTCATTGGAACGAGCTCGTTTCAATGAGGGGTCACATCATATTGTTCTGTTTGAATCTTTTGATTTTTTTAACTACTCAAAATTTGTAAATTACACGAGTTGGTGCTGCCAAGTCGTTACGTAAAGGGTTAACTAAGTTTAGTGGTCATATCCAGATGGTGATGTGCCCCAAAATCGTCATTCACATTTGTTTTCAATTTTCACTCGAAAAAATACCTTATGGTCGCTCATTGAATCGATCTCGTCGAGTCCAGCTCGTTCCAATGAGTAGCCATAAGCTATGTTTTCGAGATAATAAATAGACGTTTTTAGTCATTCAAATTATTCTTGTGCAAGTGTTGACCCCCAGGCGTGAAGACTAACAGAAAAAACTAGCTTTAAAAAATAAAAATAAAAATAAAATAAAAAAAGTCCCAAGAAAGAAACGAAAAAATAATCCGCATATTTTGAGAGGTAACACATCATGCATTCTAAGTTTTAGCTTTTGCGTCTGTTTTCCAAGTGTAAAACGCAAGTACAACAGCAAGAACAGCAGCAACCACAAAACGTATATCATATTATCTGCTCGGCGTAAACTGTTATCAGGATTTCAACGACATAAACGCTTACAAATTATGAGCTGATGATATTTTCCACGTACATCTTCCGAACCATGCTTGTTGGACCTTACCAACTGTTGCAATGCACCTAACACTTTTTGCCTATTAAAACTGAGACAAGCTTCTGTAAATGCTTGTTTTGTCAAGAAAGCTAATATCGAAACAATGCCGCGAGCAATACTTGTGCACGAGCCAGTAGTACATTTCTGTCTAATTTGACGCCTAGGGGTGAAGAAACCAAAATAAACTTAGTAGGACCATTGTTCACACAAGCACTATATGTACTATTCCAAAAAAGTAGGGGATATCCAAACTGATGTTGATATTTTCGGAAAATGGTATTGGACACGCGTGATTGGACACATATATATGTTACCAAGTTTAGTGTGGATCATGAATGTCACCGGCCCACGAAAACTTAGTGCAGGATTTTCGCACGAGCGCAACGTTATTGTCTGTGGGGTAGGTTTTGAAATTTTCATTTGTATTGGACGGGCTTTATCGGAGGTCTCATCGTTGTTTTTTGGTATAAACTCATTCATCAATAGTTTCTGGTCGAAACGTAACTTTTGAGGTATGCGGAAGACTTACACGTGACGAACGTTTACGTGTCGTTGGCATGTCGGAAGCTGGCAACAGTCAGACTGATTAGCAGGTTGTGGTCACGCTACCGCCAAACAGGCAATGTTGATGACAGACGTCGGTCAGGTTATCCAAGGGCGACAACTGCTAACAGGGTCGTTTCACCTGAACCACAGCATTACGTAACCGCCATCAAAGTGCCTCAGAAATTGGACAGCAGCTGTACCGAGTGACAGATGTGCGAATCAGTGGTCAGACTATCCGAATCGCCTACACAGCTGGAATTTGTACGCTCGACGAACTCGAATAATTCCACGTTTGACTGAACGTCGCCACGCAGCAAAGCGCAATTGGTGTGGAGCACGACAGCGCTGGGACAATTGCCGGTGGAGCAACGTCATGTTTTCCGATGAGTCGAGGTTCACTCGCGACTTCCACGACAGGCGAAACAGAGTGTGGCGGCGGCGGTACGAACTTTACCATGACGTAACCGTTAGGCAGCACGATCGTTTTGGTGGTGGATCGATTATAGTGTGGAGAGGCATAACCATGACAAGCAGAACAACATTACATGTCACTTCAAGGGCGTGTCACATGGCAGTACTACCGTGACAACATCTTAGCAGTTCATGTGCTGCCATTTACGCGACGTCACGGCCATCGATTCATTTTCCAAGATGACAATGCAAGAGCATAGGAGCAGAACAACACTACACTGCCTTAGCTAGAACTACGTCCAGACCTCTGACCAATCGACAACGCCAACAGTCGCCTACCAATATCCAGGAACTCGTCGCTGCACTGCAGGAAGAATGGAATAACACCAGTCAAGCTGATATTGGACGTTTGTTGAGGAGTATGCCACGTCGGATCCGCGTTTGTCTCGCGAACCGAGGAGGATTTACAAGGTACTGAGGTCTTGGACTGAATGTGGTAAATTCTCTGACTGACCGTCCAGTGCGTGGACTGTGTGCCTGCCAGACATCCAACTATCGCTGCAATCGTTCATCAGATGGCACAGTGCAATACCTCAACTGTGTTTTTGATGAAAATATAAATATATTTCTTCATATATCTCACTTTTATCAAATATTCCCCTACTTTTAAGTAGTATATATAAAATTAAAGCACCAAATCAAGCAGGCAAAAACAATATTTACCAAGATTTCGGTCTATTGAAGACCTTCGGGGTACATACACAAAAACAAAAATCTTGCACGTTATCGATAAAATAAAGAAAAGTCGAAGATAAAATTTAATTGCGAATATGGTTCAGTCTTAACGGTTGTTGTATGAAAGCCAGAAAGAAAAAAACATTGCACAGACTTGAAGTAATTGGTCAAATGTGCTTCTGGACAAACTTTCAGAATGTTCTGATGCACCCGGACTCCACTTTGATGTTACCTGATGGCAACAAAATCTTCAGAAACTCTCAAGAAATCATGGGTTACTGAATGATCTGTAAAGACAGAGATATAAGAGCATATCTGTTCGATCTATGTTTCTCGCGAGAAGCGATCAGTTTTTGTCCAGAACTTGGAATCAATGACGAAGGACTGGAACGAAGTATAAAGGTAACCAGTTGACATGTAGTATCATAAAATGGCAGTCTCGTTCCATCTTCTGGAATGACCCGTAATTGTTCACACGATTATGAAACGGGCTACTGATTTCGAAAAGATATTGGATTTGACAAAGACCTCACTGGACGAGGTAAATCACATTTGAACTTTTGCAGGTATCGCGACAAAATATTCTAAAAGTTTCCCCGGTGCAGGTGCCGTGTATATTTCACAACAGCGGACATAGAATTTCGACCGGATCCCGACTGGTTCGGGATCAAGGGCGTCGGGAGTCTCC
This sequence comes from Pictodentalium vernedei, assembly GCA_031216915.1. Taxonomy (NCBI): domain Eukaryota; kingdom Metazoa; phylum Mollusca; class Scaphopoda; order Dentaliida; family Dentaliidae; genus Pictodentalium; species Pictodentalium vernedei. Next base: position 368,719,044 of record CM062290.1, on the reverse strand, counting down.
AAGGGAAAGGGGCATGGTTTATCAAAAAGGGCATTTGACTCTGGGTATGAGTTAAGACCTGACCCAATACTATAAAACTTTTACAATTGTATTTTCTAGAATTGCATTTTCTACATATTAATATAACTGACTAAAATGAATCATTAGCATTTTAAAATATATGGCAATTTGCCAACTGGCAAATTGCCACATCTTTGAAAATGCTAATGGTTCGTTTAAACCCTTTGAAGCCATAACTAGAAAATACAATTCTAGAAAATACAATTGTAAAAGTTTTATAGTATTGGTCCGTGAGTGCACAAGGTACCATAAATTGTAATGCAACCTCGATAGTATTGACATTATATGTAAAGCTATAAAAAGTCCATGATCTGTAATTGAGAAATTTGTGAGTATTTGTTTCTAACTAATTCTACGATAAATATCAAGTGAAGAAGCTGCACAATCGGCGGGCGAACTCTTCCCGCCCACCATGTAGCGTCTCTATTTGGTGATTATCGACCAGCCTCCGTCATTATACCAGATACCCCCCACCACACTCTCCCCATTGGCATTGACACACGTAAGATACGTTGGAATCTCACCTGTCGCAATGTAACTCGGAACTAGGTTCATCTCGGATGGTTTTTTTTTTCATTTATTTTTCTAGATTCAGTCATAATATTGCAATATATTTTTTATGTAATTTCGACCCAACAGTGTGAATGAGACGCGAACAGATGACAATCACGAAATCACTGTCCAACTATTAAATTCGGAAAGAAGACTATTTGCTGAGGATACCTCTCTCTCTGTTGTGGTGGAGAGCTCCATTCGGCAAATGTTTTGCTACAGTACGTGGAGAGTGGATTGTAACTAAATCACCCACAGAGTGGAGTTATCATCCAAGCAATAACTTTCAAATTTTGAACATATCGACAAAAATTACAAGCAATGTTTCAGCCAATGGACCTCCGGGTTTAACCCGGAGGTGCATTGGCTGAATCTTTTGCTTGTGTTGGTTATGCTTTGCAACAAATTTGCAATTATTGCTTGGGTGATTTAGTGATAATACACTCTTCACGTATTGCTAAATGACATATCACAAATACCAATGCTAGAGGTATTCAATACATCAAGGGTTATGAGTAGCTTTAGAAAAAACAATTCCCGCTCCAACCGATGCTGAGAATTTTTAACCCTTTATCTAACAAATCGGCAGCTTCCGCACGCGTAATTTACAAATTTAGCAGTGAAAAACAAAAAGTTTCAAAAAGCGTCAACAAAACCAAATGAAGAGACCCCTCATTGGAACGAGCACATCGAGCTCATTCCAATTGGGGGGTAATATGATATGGTTTTGTTGAATGTTTTTGAAAACTTTTGTAAAGCAATAATTAAACTAATAACTATGGGTAGACACTGTGCGTTGGGTAAGGGGTTATTCAACCTATCCAGGAAGTTACTTTACATAAGCACTTTCATATGACTTTTAACCCTTTACCTAACCTGAAAAGCAGACGACACTTGCAAAAATAATTCTTGAATAACTAATTTTTTTCATTTTTTGTCTCAAAAACATAGGTTATGACCCCTCGTTGGAACGAGCTCGACGAGCTCGTTCCAACGAGGGGTCATAACCTATGTTTTTGAGACAAAAAATGAAAAAAATAATGAAAATTGATTGGCGATTTTTGAGAATAGCGCTGGCCGGTTTTGGCCGTTACGTTAGGTAAAGGGTTAATGATCGTGGAGATGGATTGTTGGTATAATATAACAGATAAAGCATGGAGACGTGTAAATAATTTAAAGACATACAAAAACATATTAGATAAGGAAACACTCCAAACAATGTATTTCTTTTTCATCCGGCCAGTATTAAGACTGTTGTCGCGTTACTGTCTTAGAATATGACTGTCAAGTGTAGAGCTATTGTACGAATGATGAATGTAGAAATCTCGAAAACATCCAGAGAGAAGCTGCAAGATTAGTTGCTGCTGCGACAAAGAGTGCTTCAAGAAGACAGCTTGAAATCGAATGCGAGTTGGACTCCCTAGAATCTCAATGTAACAGGTACAGTACAACCGCCGTGAACTGGTCAGTTTCCACGGGTGGGCAATATTTCCACGGATGCAATAATATTAGATTCCAAACACTAATTATAGGAATAATCAATAAAAATTTAATTAATGACGCTTCGGGTACAACCCATTGCTTCATTTATTAAAATAAAATTTCTGCTGATAATGATATTTAATACCCGGTAAACGCATATATGGACATCACTGGCCCACGCGTGGATAACGACCTGTACACAGCGGCTGTACTCTATAAACTTGCACCAATTTATAGCATAATTATAGGCTTACCTCATCATTCTTTTATAACTTACTCCCACCTCCACTATCTAGACTGCAGAAGTATGAATTATGACATGCTGCAGATCTAAACTTATCACTTAACCCGTTCCATGTTACGTCATGAGGCATTCCCTTATTCCACAACCAAAGTTTGGAATGATCTTTCCATCGATATCCAACAAACACAGCATGCCGTTGAGCTCAAATATCACCGCAATAGACAAGGAACGCCCCACCCGATTTCAACCCGAACTTAAATCAGAAAGGTCAAGTAGTGAACTATAAACTGAGACCGACATCGACAATATTTGAATAACAATCACATATCAATTACCTCCCTTTATGCCTGCTGACAACTCAGAAACAATGTACAGTACGCGGAGAGTGTATTATCGCTAAATCACCCGCTGAGTAGAGGTTCCACTCAAGTAATAACTGCAAATTTGTTGCAAAGCATAACCAGTACAAGCAGTTTCAGACAATGGACCTCCGGGTTAAACCCGGAGGTCATTTGCTGAAACATTGATTGTATTTTTTTGTCGGTATGTACAAAATTTGAAAGTTATAGCTTGGGTGATAACTCCACTCCGCGGGTGATTTAGTTACAATCCACTCTCCACGTACTGTAATACTACTGGTCTGTGCATGCGCATATCCTGATACTCTTCCGTTTCGTTCGGAAGATCCCACCATTTTGATATGAAGGGGAGATAACACCACAATTAAGTAGTATGAGCAATGCTGTTTGAAACATACACATGAATACAAGGACACTAGGGTGAGTGTTAGGAAGCCGCTTACCCCCCAGTCTATACTGTCCATCATATCCAGACCAGATATCATAGAACTGGGATAGAGGCCTAGTCAGTTACAAGTCTAGGGGCAGGGCTGTCTAGTAGAATTGGGGGAGGTTAATCTCAACTTCAGGTTTTTCCCCAAAACCCTAAACAACCACCAAGTTCGGTAGTTATTGGTTATTACTTGGTTATCGGCCAATATATTAGCCCAAGATAACTTCATATCAGCCAGTGACCGAAGGTCGAAGGCTGGTGTGAGTTATCTGGAGTTGATATCTCGGCCGATATGAAACTAATAGTCCAGGCACATTAGACATAAAAATGAGAAAGTAAGGAAACAAATCGGAGAAAGCTGATTTTTTTATATGTTTCCGGGACACACATTGCGGATAAAGTGTGAAAAGTCCCCGCGAATCCGAGTTGAGCTTTTTTAGTTATAGCATTTTTTTGATAAAAAAAAAATTTAAAAAAAAATTCGACCCAGCTCCATATTTCTCATTCTTATTCGCCTTAGTAGGGTGAGAATCATAAATATCGTGCTGAATTATATTGAGAATACATATCCCCAACAGAAAATGCCAACTTTGTACCAATCCTCACACTCAATGGTGAAATATTCACGAAAATGTACAAAATTACGAAAAAAAATTTATTGTTTTCATACACACACGGTACACAACGTCCATTAAATCAAATCTACGACTACTTTGAGAGTTAAATTATATATAAAAAATTGTAGAAAAGCAGTGGCTTTATAATGATATATAACAATAGTCATTTTTTCCATAATGAACTGGTGAAACGTGTGAAATATTAACCATACCCCCTAAACTCAAATTCAAACGGCATCGACTTTTCTCATTCAAATACCGTATTATTATATTAGATGAATGAGCTAACAGAAATAATGCAACAGGATGATTTGAAGTTGTTCACTGAGAAAGGTTACTTTACCATAAGGCGCTCAGATAAATTCTGGGACGGGATATATTCTGATCAGACCATAGAGCAGTGTTTAATGAGAATGTTCAAGCTCCCTGGTGGTCTCACACATGGCAGGGGAATAACCGATAGCACTGTTGCGAAATGGGTACATGGACTACCTCTTTGCCTTCCGATATGTAATGCTCTCGAAAATTTTGTTGATGTTCACACTGGTCATGGCGAACAACATCGGGATCTCCGTCAAAGTTCACAATTGACTGATGCCAATGATATCACCAAATTATTGAACTGGCTCAGAGTGCATTCCCCCTTTCAGAATAGAGATCCACTACAATTAGTCTCTATAGCGACCGGGCTTGTGGCCGACGAAACTGTGAACTGTGACCAAGTTCGCAAAATTGGTGAATGTTGCGTATCGAATGTTGTAAGCAAAACGTTCAACAGCATCAAACTACGACGTGTTGACACTGTGAAGTCTTTCGCATCGATGGCAAATAGCATCAAAGTCCGTGGAAGTAAGGTAGTGATTGACCCCACAATTCTGTTCAACCGCATCACATGTGTTATTCAGTCACAAGCAGAGATGGAAGAGTATCTCAAATATGAACTCGCCCCGAAACCACCAGCATTGTTTGATTCTGCTGGAATGAGGAAGACACAGAAAAGCACGCTCGGTAAGATCCTCAAAACATACGGTTCCGAGCAAACTAAAATCCCAGAACATTCTCTGTTTGTTGTAGATGGTGGATTTTTATTGAGGGCAGTTGTATGGCCTAAACAGTCGTCATATAAGGACATATGTACATCATATTCCAATTATCTAGTGAGACATTTTGGGGCGAACGTCGTGGTTGTTTTTGATGGTTATGCTTGTACAATGTCGACAAAGGGCATGGAACAAGCCCGTAGATCTGAAGACAGGTATTCCATTGATATCAATATCTCACCCGAGTTACCAGCCACCACACCCCAATCCGATTTCCTTGCAAATGCCAAGAACAAAACCCAGCTGATCGATCTTCTAATGCAGGAGCTATCTGCTATCAATATTCAGTCCAAGCAGGCCGAGGCTGATGCTGATGTACTGATAGCCGAAACTGCACTTGACATCGCTCAAGATGACAACAATGTTGTCGTTGTGGGAACAGACACAGACTTGTTAGGCATTCTTACCTCTCGAGTTCAACCGGGATGTAATATTCACATGATGTATTCCATTACCCCAAACTTACTAGTTTCAGTTAGTGAAATAGCAACCAAAATGGGTGACCATAGAAGCAACCTCCTTGTAGCACATTCTATAAGTGGTTGTGACACTACTTCTGCACTCTTTCGAGTTGGTAAGAAGAAAGTATTCAGTACAATTGTCTCCGATGTTACTAGCGACTCACAACAGTATGTCAACACAATTTTGGCGGATGACAGTACACCAAGTGCAGTAGCCACTGCCGGGGAACAACTTCTCCTGATCTTATACGGGAGTAAAACTGTTTCCTCTCTCGACCAATATAGATATGTCACTTACAAGCGTTATGTAGCAAAATCTAAACTGAATAAACCCATCGACCTAGCCTCACTCCCACCAAGCAGCGATGCTGCACAACAACATGTCTACAGATGTTATATCCAGGTCCAACAATGGCTGGGCACTTCGCTTCCTCCGACGGATTGGGGGTGGTCGCTAGACAATGGACTTCTTGTACCGACTGCAGCCACAAACCATGTGCCCCCGATAACCTACTGAATCTGATCAGTTGTGGTTGCAAGAGTGCTTGTACAAAAAGGTGTGGGTGTAAGAAGGCAGGACTCTCTTGCTCAGGTTTGTGTAATTGCAGTTCGGATTCTTGTAACAACCACAGAAACACTGTCCTGTCGGAAATTTCTGAGTTCGATGAATAATATGTATATAGGTCATGTCATTTCTGTATATAGCGTTGATAATAGTCAATGTAACTTAATCCATGTTGATTGATTTGTACATTCTGTAAATATTATTTATTGATTTTTGTACATTCTGTAAATATTATTTATTGATCTAATGCTGCCAGACACAGACGTGTCTGTTCGGTCCCAAGCCCGAAAATAGTTGAGTTCTCATGCTGACGAATTGTATGCCAAAAGGGGAACTCGGCCAGAAGCAGAGGGGGTCTTCCATAATGTCTATTTTGTAAGCAATGATAAAAGTCTTCAAATGGTGGTGGATTTTTTATCGTCTGTCCAACTAACTTCCCGTTCTGTACTACGACCCTTTGGGCAAATCCGTTAGGAAAATCGTCATTTTTTGCGTAAATCCGATACTTTTTTGTGAATTTTCAATAATTTTTCGCAGAAATTGTCACAGAATGCACATTTTCCTCTAGGTAAATGTATATTAGACATTATGTAGCTCGAAATACGCGTAAACAAAAAATACAGTTGGATCAATTCGAGGTTACAAAGTTCGTGCGATTTTTTTTTATTTTTTTCAAACGCGTTTTCGAAAAAAGGCTGTAAAAAAAAAAGCTCAACTGGGATTTTAGGGGACTTTTGTCTAATCGTTCAGTGACATGTACTCGACATTCCCTGAAAAAATCAGCTTTCTCCGATTTTTTTCCCTAGTGAAACCTAATGTTCTGCGATTTTTTTTGATTTTTTTTCAAACGCGTTTTCGAAAAAAGGCTGTAGATAAAAAAGCTCAACTGGGATTTTAGGGGACTTTTGTCTACTCGTTCAGTGACATGTACTCGACATTCCCTGAAAAAATCAGCTTTCTCCGATTTTTTTCCCTAGTGAAACCTAATGTTCTTGGGCTATAACCAAGTAAAATTGGAAACAACAGGTCCAGCCGATTATTATTTAATACTCGTACGCTGTCTTTCCTCTGCCAATTACCCGTTTGTCACCTATTTTAGAAGCTGTTCGAGAGTTGATGTATTGGGTTCCGAGAAGTGTGTTGAGTGCACAGATTCTAGTTCTTTGTGAAAAGTGGATATTATCATTGTTATTTCAGGGACGTGGCGACAGGGGGGGGGGGGGGGTGGGGGCACCCCCCCCAATCCTGACCAAAATTAAATTTCTTATTGTTGGAAATTTGGAAGGCAAGTCGTGAGTAGTTATAAATTCCATCTATCTGGATTTTAGAGCTGCTTTCGCGATGCTGATGTCTCCTTTTACTTCCCGGTAACTCGGTTTCAAATCGGCAAAATTTCCAGTTGTTACTATTTACAACTACAGTGTATGCAATATCGAACTTTATAAGTGTGTATGATGCCAGTCGGTACGAGATTTCTATGGTACTTATCGTAATAAAAACAAATCCTCGAAATACACTTCAAGAAAATCACATCATGTAAAATCGTTATCCTGAGTTAATTCCCTCATTCACAGTTACAAAAAGATGAAACATCGAAAATTAATCATTGCAGCATAAGATCTGATTTAATGTTAGGACAGCGTGAATTGCTCAAAGTTCTAGGCTTGAGAATTTGTTTAGCACATATTCAATTCCCAGAATAATACCAAATAATAATAACCTGATAATTCTATCATAAATGTGTTCGCATTTCAGTTACTAGAATCAATTGTATGCCCCCTTTCATGGCTTCCTTTTCAAAATCTGTCTCGGTATAGTGAATTTGCAACTACGGAGAGGGGCCGTGAGGGGTCCTCCTCCTGGTCCCTCCCCTAGTTGGAAATTCACTACCCTACATCCCCCAATCGGAAAACTCTAGCCACGTCCCTGAGTTGTTTTGTTTGTGACTAGTAGTTTTTGCCCTATGGTAATAACATTTTAACTTCTCTTCGTCTGTAGGGAAAGACATTGGTATCGTAAATTACCCACGTAATTGTATTTTTACATAATTCATGTTACAAAACACGTCCTAGTTATTTAACCCTTTCAAATCTGATGGTATCTTCCATGCCAGTTCAATTGCACCAATTGGAAGAGTCCATATTCATTATTTGATGGTAGCCCAATTAATATTTTCAACGTGCAGCCCCAAACGTTGAAAATATTGATTGGTCTACCCTACACATCCACTTAGCAGTCATTCTATTCAATGAAATTATGACGTATCATACCCCTAGGTCGGAAGAGTGGCTTCTCGGATTCAAGGGGTTAACAGATTCATTTATTGGGGACATATGTGCATATTTAATCCTTTGAACCCTGGTGGTATCTACTCTGTCAGTTCAATGGCAGCAATTGGAAGAGACCAATTTCTTTATTTGGGGGTAGATCAATTAATATTTTCAAAGTGCAGCCTTAGGGGCTGCACGTTGGAAAGATTTATTAGTCCATCCCATACATTAACTTAGCAGCCATCCTACTTAATGAAATTATGAGATATCATGTTCCTGGTCCGAAGAAAGTTCAAAGGGTTAATATGATAAAAACACGCTTGTAAATTATTTCTGATACTGACGTACAGCAACTCATAAATATTTAGTATATATCTACATTTCATACTAATGTGATATCTTCTAACTAAATAAGGTTTTAAAGTATATATATCTTACAAACACCAAACCATTTATCATGGCTTCAGTTCAAATTTGATCTGTTAATTGCATATGGGTATTATTTATTTATTTATTTATTGGTGTTTTCAAGGTTACATATTTCTGCACAATGTCTTATCATGACCACGACAGTTTTACGCATGGAGGAAGCCGGAGTACCCGAAGAGAAGCACGGAACAACGGCGAGCAATTGTCAGCTCCCCAACATACTAACTCCACAGCAGCAGGGTTAGCATTTGTTGAAGACAGGCGCACCATGGAAGTGCAGTACGCCTCAGTGCACCACGTGGGCAATGGGGTGAAATATCTTGCCCAAGGATTTACAACGCGGTTGCCGCAGGTGGGATTCGAACCGAGGACCACTCGGCTTGCAGCCTGCACCTCAACATATTGAACCACCGCGCCCACTGCACTTGGGTATTAAGCTCATCGCTGTTTGAAAACCTTGTCATTTATCAAAATATTCCTTCGACAACTATCATTCCCATATCTTAAGGCATATTTGGTCTCATTATTCCTAATGCAGGCATTTAATCTAATATATTTTGTTTGATGGAACTCTGTAGAAAATATATAATAAAATAAATGCTAGTTTACCACTAAAATAAAGAAAAAAAAATAAATTGAATAAGCATCCAAATGTTACTTTTCTTCATTGAAATGTACAACCTTATGAAATATTAAAATGTCAATTTACGTACATGTACATTTCCTGCATCAAATATAATGATATCGGTAAGGTATACTACTCAAATTATATATTTATTGGTGTTTAAGGTCACTTTCAGCTAGTATGGCTATATCACGACAGCATAAAAAAGCCATAAATCTTGAATACTCAATTGTGTTTTCATATGCGGTCCACGAAAAAGAGATTCAACCCCAGGCGATGCTTCCTGGGTCCTATTTTATCAATAAATTCTACTTTCCGGGGTCCCCACTGACAAAACTACTCAAGTAACTGAGGTCAAATATTCTTCCTTATATTGATTATGCTTCAGTTATTTGTTAATTATGTGTTTTGGCGTCAGTTTGTGTTTAGAAAAAAGTATAAAATGGAAAGATATTCCTTGTTGCTTTGAGTAACGTACCGAAACGTAAATTAAATCACCACACTTAGAGATAGGGGGGGGGGGGGGGAGGGGGGATTCGGTTTCGGTTCGGTTTCGGTTTTATTTCAGGAGAAAAGCTCGGTTTCAGTTCGGTGTTTTTAATGTGTTTAGAACAAAAAGTAAATAGCACTTCGGGCTACTCAACTTGGCAAAAAATACGCAAAAGTTTGCACACCACAAAAAAGCATTGTCTGTAAGAATCTGCATTGGGTTCAGCCTATCGTCCCTTTGATCATTCTTAGCTTTTAGGCGACCAGTTACTAAAACTATTGAATCAGATAAAATTTAAGTTAACTTTGAAACGAACTGACGCTTTTCCGGCCAAGAACATGATACGTCACAACGTCATTAAATAAGATGGCCGTTCAGTAACTATGTGGGGTAGGCCAATCAACATTTTCAACGTGCAGCCCCGAGGCTGCGCGTTGAAAATATTGATTGATCTACCCCAAATAATGAATATGGACTCTTCTAATTGCTGCCATTAAACTGATGTGAAAGATACCACTAGAGTTCAAAGAGTTAAGGTAACAAATGGTGAACGAGTCAATATGGGAGAAAATGTGACAATAAGAACATGACGTATTGGCCCCTTTGTGTGATAGAATAAGTGACCCACTAGTCCAGTTCCCCTAGAAAGTTTGTTTGATCAGTTTATGCCCAAATACAATAAAACCGTTCAGAGGGTTTTCACTGAGTCTTGCGGTTCAGTTTTCCGGTTTGCGCAAAAACCAAAACCGTACCAGAAAATAAAAAAAATTCTACCAGCTCTAACAACGATCTGCAAAATGAACAGAAATGAATGGATTATTTTTATAACCAGTTTGCCATCACTTTAATTCCTGGACGGTAGCAGTTTTCCTGGCTTTACAACGCACAGCAAATTTTGAAGGAAATAACAGCGAAAATATGACGTATGACCGGTTGGTTGGTTTTCTGGATGATGTCCACTGAGGAGAGACTCAGATATACCAGTGAGAACTACGGATACGACAGCGCAAAGAGCGTATGGATCATTGCAATAGCTGAGGAGAGCCGTGCGACTTCCGACAACATTGGTATACCCGGATTTGCCGTATTCAGCTAAGGGTAGGCTAGCTGAGGGTCGTTTTATGTACGCCGTCACCGACTAGGACCTTCGGAAAGAATCAGTTGATTTAACCCTTTACCTAACCTGAAAAGCAGACGACACTTGCAAAAATAATTCTTGAAAAACTAATAATGTTTTTCATTTTTTGTCTCTAAAACATAGGTTATGACCCCTCGTTGGAACGAGCTCGTCGAGCTCGTTCCAACGAGGGGTCATAACCTATGTTTTGTCTATGAAAAAAATAATGAAAATTCATTGGCGATTTTTGAGAATAGCGCTGGCCGGTTTTGACCGTTACGTTGGGTAAAGGGTTAATGCTGGGTTCTGTGTCACAAATGTTGGACATATCACCAAAACGTAGTTCTCAATCAAAAAGACAGTGTTTGGAACTCTTACAAGGCGATAGTTTTGTGCGTGCATGTCCCAAAAGAAATGGAAGCACAACGAAATGGAGGAGAAAGAGAACAATTTATCTACAGGTCCTTGTGTGCCAACCAGAATAGGAGCAATAGACGTTTAGCCCATAATGGATAGTGGAACCTCAGCAGCCGTTATTTCGGAGAACGCGTTCCGCTTAGCTTCACGGAATGCTGGGTTGGATCTAGAAGAAAGTAGAGCAGATAGGCGGTTGGAAAATGTGCAAAACCTGAGTGTTTTGGGAGAATGACTGATTCCAATAAATACAGGAGACACAGGAGAAAACAACGGATTATTATTATCCCTAATGGGAGTGGGTGTGAGATGGGGAATTCTCCCACCACTAAGGTACTGAGACATATAATGTCGTGTGAGCAGCTGGAAGAGATATATGTCTGTCTCACCCCACCCGCGTGACAGCTATCTCACCCCACCCACTTGACCAACCTATATTGGCTTATTAGCATATTAATGAGCGCAGGACTATTCAATCATCGCACGTTCTTCAGTAAACAAACAACATGGACACGTTTCGGAAATATTAGCAGACGAACGTTGGTCGAAGAAAATGGAAATAAAAACACAAACCTCAAGACCAAAGGACACTTGACTCTTTTGTATGAATGTTTGGATTAACGTCATTATGAGTGGAACAAGTTGCACCAAATTCCCGTCGAAAAGTTATGCGAATACATTGTAGAATTTATAATATGACGTCATCGGAATGTGTCAATGTTCATTTCGCTACAAATCTTTAAACACTGTCTTGCTGGTGTTGTGATTTGATTTCATTGTATACCTGTGGCATATACAGACCTTTTGTGCGCTCTTTCCGATAAGCAAATCAGTTTTTTTTTCAGAAATGGACAACAAAATTGTTCGATATAGCTGCACGTGCCTCTGAATTACTTTTGATGACGTCAGACTGTTTTGGTGTCGGAGAAAAATTATTCCTGATGGGGGCGGGTGTGAGATGGGGAGATCTCACCCTGGGTACAAGATATTTCGCCCAGACACTCGGAAAGCCACCCGTACTCGTCCATCGGGGAGGGGGATGGGGCAACGGATGGCACACTAAATGAATACAGTACAGCCGTTGTGGACTTGTCAATTTACACGGGGTGGGCAATATTTTCAGGGACGCAATAATATTATATTGCAAACACTAATTATAGGAACAATCATCAAAAATTATTTAACGAAGCACCGGGTACAACCGGGTGCTTCATTAATTAAAATTGTGTTAATAATAACTTTTTACTGACTGGTAAATGCATGTGTGGGCGACACTGCCCACGCGTCCTTACGACCAGTCCACGACTGTAGTGCAGCTATGGTGTGCAGCGTGAATGCAAAGATATCGAGCAACAGAGCTCCAGTGAAAAAGGCGATCGTGAGTGCTAGTCGAAAATCAGCCAAAAGAATTGTATCGAATAAGGATTCCATACCCAACAGATGATGAGGCCGACCAGGACATAAGGCCTTGAATAATAACTGGTATTTTCTGAGGTGATGATGAAGATCTTTGTTGGCCAAAGCTTGTTAACCCTTGACCCAACGAATCGGCCGCATCCGCCCGCGAAATATGCAAATTCAGTAGCTGAAAAACATATTATTTTTCAAAAAATTGCAACAAAACCATATCATGTGACCCCTCGTTGGAACGAGCTCGTCGAGATCGTTCCATCGAGGGGTCACATGATATGGTTTTGTTGAATTTTTTTGAAAAATTTGAAAAATTTATATTTAAAATAATAAATTTTGATATCGTCTGCGTTGGGTAAAGGGTTAAACACTCTATTACCGGCACGGATGACAGTCCAGCAAAACAATGGCCAGGAGGCTTGCCATGACGCGAAGCCAAACAACCAAAGCGCACGCTTTAAAACAATCCGTCGTCAGGTTAACTGCAGTAAGGGAACCACAAAAGTTGTATTTTTCTTGATAAGATCTCAATCGGATCGCCACACACTTACACACCAGTGGGTGGAGATTTCATGAACAAAAAATATTCAGGGATGTGCCTAAAACAATCAGTGATCAGGTAAACTACAGTACGGGATCCACAGAAGTTGTATTTTTCTTGATAAAATCGCAATCGGATCGCTACACACTTACATACCAATAGGTAGAGAATTCAGGAACAAAATATTCAGGGACGTGGCAAGAGGTTTCCGATTGGGGTGTATAGAGTAGTGAATTTTTAACTAGAGGGAGGGATCGGGAGGGGAAACCCCCTCTCGGTCCCTCCCAAGTTGGAAATTCACTACCGAGAACAATTTTGAAAATGAAGCCATGAAAGGGGGCATAGAATTGATTCTAGTAACTGAAATTCCGACACATTTATGATAGAATTATCAGGTTATCATTATTTGGTATTATTCTGGGAATTGAATATGTGCTAAACAAATGCTCAAGCTGAGAACTCTGAGCAATTCACACTGTCCTCACATTGAATCAGATCTTATGCAAGAATGATAAATTTTCGATGTTTCATCATTTTGTAACTGTGAGTGATGGAACTAACTCAGGATAACGATTTTATATGATGTGATTTTCTTGAAGTGCATTTCTAAGATTTTTTTTATTACGATAAGTAAACGTGCTATAGAAATCTCGTACCGATTGACATCATGCATACTTTTGAAGCTCGATTTTGCTTACACTGTTGTTGTAAATAGTAAAAGTAACAGTTGGAATTGTTGCCGTTTTGAAACCGAGTTGGTATTTTGAGAAGTAAAGGATACATCAGCATCACCAAAGAAGCTCTGAAATCCAGATAAAAGGAATTTCCAAGTAATCATGACTTGCCCTACGATTTTCCAATTACAGGGAATTTTGACCAGGATTAGGGGGAGGGGTGGGGGAGGGGGGGGGGGGGGGGTAACAGGTAACTGCCAACGAAAGAAAATAACATCTAGGATTCAATCTTCTTCTCAGTCCTTTCCGATGGGTTTTGCAACCACTTTTGTTACAAAAGACACTTTTGTTACAGCTCACCACATTTGTTACCACACTTGTTCACTTTTGTTACAGCTCACCACTTTTGTTACAAAATCAACCACTTTTGTTACAAAATGAGCTCGCGACTTTTGTTACAGCCATCGCCCATTTTAGTAACAAAAAAATAATAAAAAAGTAATTCCACATCCTGGCTTATTATTAGGTGAGATAGTAACCTGCCACCTTGCGACGTCATTGTCGTGGTGATAAGGAGTGGATCATGTGCAAGCGCACATGTATATCTGAAATGGCACGTGCCTATCGGTGCCTATCATAGATTCTAACTCCTTGGGGCTTTGGACTTTACTAGTATGTGATGTTGATTTCTTGCTCTTTTAGCAGGTTCTCATGCAGGTTCTCATCTGGCGTCATCAGTCACGTGAGCGGCCATCTTGTGGCGTCATCCCCATGGTGACACTTGGTCACACTGCGCATGTGCAGCGCGCGTTTCTAAAGTGACGCACTCTTCCTCCAGCCATTTTGACTATGGGCGCAGCCATCTTGGTATTAGCGGTAGCATGCGGTTGCTATTCAGCCCATGGCCTTCTTGTTGTACAGGGGTGTGTTCTGAGGATGTGTTTCATTCAGCAGGAGTACATCAAATCACCACAAACAACCCAACAACAACCCAAACCTACTCCAACGGACCTTTTATTGGACCGAATCCCCATCGTAACTTACCTAAACAGAAAACCATTATGGAAGAAGTGGTTAAAGAAAATCATTATATTATACTGGAGTATAATCGTTGTTGCTACCCCCACCCACCCAAAACCCACCCACACCACTCCCTCACTGACCACATGCTATTACTATACGTTTTCTCACTCGGTATCGGCCTACTAGATCTTGATTCGTAAACGTATATCTAACATAAAAGGCCAGAAAAGTCAAATAATTACCCACAATAAGACTAATACCGTAACAACAAACGTTACAATTTGTCAAATAACAATACAAGTTTGAGTCTCACTGGAACGGGCTAAGTGATCTCATTCCAATGACATTCATAGTTTTATTGTTGTGTTAAAGATTTCTATATAGATTTTTCAAACTTTTCAATACTGTTATTTATTTTTTTTATTGATTGGGGTTTAACGACACTTTAGACAGCCATGGTAATCTTGTGTCAGATTGTTTTACTGGTGAAAAAGCCGGAGTCCCCGGAGAGAACCACCGATCAGCGGCGAGTAAATGTTAGACTCTCCAACTTACTAGAAGCAGGGTTAGCAGTAGTTGAAAGCGTGCTATATGCCTTAGCACCCTGTGCCACAGTGATCCCGCTCAAGCAAGTGAGGTTAAGTGCAAAAAATAGAGGTTCTCTTTAGAACCAAAACTGATTCTAATCTTGTCCCTGAGATGGAACCAGTTCTGTTTAAACAGTATTCATTTCAAATGAAATAAATTTACAAAGATTGACATTAAATATTAACAGAATTAAACATAAATTGAGGGGGGGTTCAGCCGTAAGTTTAGAGCTTATACGAGGTTGTCTCAAATCATTATTAAGCAAAGGAGATATGAACAGTTGGCATATCTGTTCAGATCTCCTTTGTTTCAAAATGTTTGGCGACTGCGTTGAATAAGCTCCAAGTTTACTGCTGAATCTACTTCAGTTCATGTAATATTCTGTTAAAATTGAATGCTAATCTTGGTAAATTTATTTGATTTGAAATAAATACTGTTTAAACAGAACTGGTTCCATCTCAGGGACAAGATAGGAACCAGTTTGGGTTCTAAAGAGAACCTATATTTTTTGCCGTGTATGACCTACAACTTATAACAACGCCTCTCCCTGGTCACAAGTTGCTCTTCGTAGCGGCAGCTCTTAGCCATGTCCTTTCGAAATACCGCGTATGGGCGTTCGACATGTTAGCGGGTGGTCTCTCTCTTAACACGGCGACAGCTATGTCCGTCTCTACCCGACTGGATGGTACGTAATTAGTCCAAAACTTGCCTGACCACAGATCGACAAGGAAGTGTTGGCATGAGAGACCAGTTCACTTATACACTTGGCAACCACTTTGCTTTACAGTGAAATATGGTAACCATAAGATACCCATAAAGTCGATATATAAGGCGTACCCCTGCATTTTGAGCGATAAAAATGTTATGACAGAATTGTTCCCTCTTTAAATTGCATTTTAAAAGGGAGAACCACTTGCGATTTTAGCGTTGACAGGTAATTTCCGCCTATAATTCGTAATTACCATCGCAGTACCCGGGCGTCAATAAAGTATATAGATTTTGCATTGTGTGATTTAAAACCACACACCGCCGTTGTTGCTGGATCGCAAAAGCTTACCGGTATTGTACGCGTCTACAAGAATATTAGCTGTTCGAATCAGTCGACGGCGTGGACGCTCACCACCAAATTTTTGCAATGGCAGATCTTCTGTCGAAGAACACATCTACCTGTAAAAATCTCGTTGGAACCACCAGTTCAAAATATTCAAAAGGAACATCTCAACAGATTGAAGAGTGGCAAGCGCTGTTGGTCATACTTGGGTTTGGAACATTTTTTGCTTTACTCGCAAAAGGATTTTCGTGGATACGTAAACACATTTACCATGATAAGGTAAGTTATCCGGTTAATTATTTATTTATTTATTGGGGTTTAACAACACTTTCGACATCCAGGGTCACCTCGTATCGGATAGTTTTACGGATGGAGGAAGCCGGAGTACAAGGCGAGAACAACCGGGCATCGACGAGAAACTGTTATGCCCCCAACGTACTAACACCACACAAGCAGGGTTAGCATTGGTTGAAGACAAGTGTACCATCGACGAACAGTACGTCTTAGGACACAGCACTACCGTGTGTCCAATATGGCAATCAGGATTAACCCTTTACCCAACGAATCGCCCGCATCCGCCCGCGTAATATGAAAATTCAGCAGCTGAAAAAAATATTATTTTTCGAAATATTTCAACAAAACCATATCATGTGACCCCTCTTTGGAACGAGCTCGTTCCAAAGAGGGGTCACATGATATGGTTTTGTTGAAATTTTTTGAAAAAATGTAAAAAATGATATTTAAAATAATAAATTTTGAAATTGTCTGGGTTGTGTAAAGGGTTAAGTGCGTTGGCAAAGGACACAACGCAGTTATCCCTGTCAGGGATCGAACCGCGACCTTTCGGTTTGAAGTCCAATGCGGTAACCACTGAGCCACCGCCCACCACCCCCTCCCCTCCAAGTTCTCAGGTGAGAGTTTTATCGAATTCCGAATACGTTGTCACAATATTTGTGACTGTTCGATTCATATTTTCATCCTGAACTATTCATATCCCAATTCCACCAAAACAGAGAATATGATGTGTTTGGTTGGGCGATTATATAAAGTGGGAGCGTGAAGTATATTAGGAGAGGCGAATATTCTTTTTGGTGATTTAAAAAAAAAAATGACAGCATCATGTATATGAAGGCCAACATTTTGCTAGCTTAACCATATATCTAACAGGATTGGAGGACATCACTTGCAACGAAATTTCTTAACCCTTTGGACCCTTGTGGTATCTTCCATATCAGTTCAATGGCAGCAACGGGAAGAGTCCATATTCTTTATTTGGGGGTAGACCAATTAATATTTTCAACGTGCAGCCTTGGGGCTGCACGTTGAAAAGATTAATTGGTCTACACCACACCTTCACTCAAAAGTCAACTTACTTAATGAAATTATGAAGTTTCATGTCACTTAGCTGGAGAAACAGCCTCTGGGGTTCAAAGGGTTAAATAACTAAATATTTTCATTTTGCCCCAAGACAAAGCTTATAACTTTATTAGATCTTGTTTGACAGAGCTCTGTGATATAATAAAATAAATACTCGTGTTGCCTTCAGAATAAAGGAAAATGAACAAATCCATGTCAATTGCTTATTAAATGAATGGTTTTCACGGGCATCGTGGCGATTCAGTTAACAGGGTTTGGCTGTATTTTTCCCGCGCGCTTGGAAAAGGAATGGTACAGTTGAGAAAATGTGTTCTGCACTGTGGTCTGGTAGAAAATTGACCCGTCCACTCCCACAGCAGATATGTGGTCGTCGTCTTTGTCTCCGTGGTCGTCAACAAGCCTTTGGCTGTAAACTAGATAATGTTTCAACTCTTATCAAATAATGCCATTTGATCTATCCTCTCTTCCTTATCCCTTTACCCAACGAATCGCCCGCATCCGCCCGCGTAATATGGAAATTCAGCAGTTGAAAAAATATTATTTTTCAAAACATTTCAACAAAACCATATCATGTGACCCCTTGTTGGAACGAGCTCATCGAGCTCGTTCCAACGAGGGGTCACATGATATGGTTTTGTTGAATATTTTTGAAAAATTTGAAAAAATGATATTTAAAATAATAAATTTTGATATCGGCTGCGTTGGGTAAAGGGTTTAGAAAATATGTTATATTTGTCAGAGAATTGACCTTTATTGGAAATAAGTTTTGAGGAAAATGCGGTTTCAAAACATTTTGTGATTATTTTTTTCCGGAAACGCGTACCCCTACGTTTCAATTTTAACCTTTAACACTTCTGCTTAGTCACTGGTTTGTCAGTAGTTGGTTGGGTGACCATTTCAGCGACTGATTCGCCCTCCTGCGTTGTGGTCTTGGGCAAGGCACTTAACCCCAATTGCCTACATGGGGGCACGATGACGCTGTGTACTAAGGCGTACTGCACGCCGATGGAGCGCATATCTTCAACCAATCTAACCCTGCCTATGCCGCGGTGCAGAGTTCAGGGTTGCGATGTTGAAGAGCTGACACCTGCTCGTCGTTGTTCGGTGGTTCTCTCCGGGTACTCCAGTTCCTCCATCCGTAAAACTGTCACGGTCACGATTAGTCATTGTGCATAAGCATGTGACCTTAAACATCAATAAATAAATAAAACGTCATTGCTTTGAATTCTTTATCGAGGAGTGAAGTATAGAAGAATTCGAGAGAGAGAGAGAGAGAGAGAGAGAGAGAGAGAGAGAGAGAGAGAGAGAGAGAGAGAGAGAGAGAGAGAGAGAGAGAGAGAGAGAGAGAGAGAGAGAGACAGACAGACAGACAGACAGAGAGAGAGAGAGAGAGAGAGAGAGAGAGAGAGAGAGAGAGAGAGAGAGAGAGAGAGAGAGTGACGACACTTTTACAGCCAGGGTCATATCATGTCGGTGACAGTTTTACGGGTGGAGGAAGCCGGCGTACGCCTTAGTACACAGCGTCATCGTGCCCCCATGCAGGCAATCAGCGTTAAGTGCCTTGATCAAGGACACAACGCGGGAGCGCGAATCAGTCGCTGAAATGGTCATCCAACTACTAACCGCGCTCGACGTTGCTTAACTTCGGTGATCTGACGATATCCGGTTACCACGACACCACCGCCCACACCCCCTCCCCCTCCCCGATGCTGAAGAATACAGGAGTCTGGAATTTGTTTAAAAAGTACTTTGGTCTCCTAATGTTTTCTGTGTTTATTTTCATTCCACATCATGTTCCCAACAAATAATGAAAATGAAAATGGGAGACATCCGTAATGGTTAACCCTTTACCCAACGAATCGGCCACATCCGCCTGCGCAATATGTAAATTCAGCAGCTGGAAAAGCTGGGAAAATATTATTTTTCAAAAAATTTCAACAAAACCATGGAACTCGTTCCATTGAGGGGGTTACATGATACGCTTTTGTTGATATTTTTAAAAATCTTTTAAAAATGATATTTAACCCTTTACCTAACGTGAAAAGCAGACGACACTTGCAAAAAAAAATTCTTGAATAACTAATTTTTTTCATTTTTTGTCTCAAAAACATAGGTTATGACCCCTCGTTGGAACGAGCTCGATGAGCTCGTTCCAACGAAGGGTCATAACCTATGTTTTTGGGACAAAAAATGAAAAAAATAATGAAAATTAATTGGCGATTTTTGAGAATAGCGCTGGCCGGTTTTGGCCGTTACGTTAGGTAAAGGGTTAAAATAATAAATTTTGATATCGTCTGCGTTGGGTAAAGGGTTAAAGGTCAGTACAGTAATGGGAGGCTTTAGCGGGGACTTGCTAACCCATACTATACTGACTCTAAACTTTTCTCACATTTTACCATTTTTCTGGCAGCAAGTGGAGCTTTATAATGCAAGCAGAACACAGACAGGAGACGACGAAAGTGTGTACCATTGTAATATAATTCCGAAATTATACACACAAAAGTGTTAAAACCAATTTTTTCACTAAACTTAATAGCAATAAACAGTAGTGAAAAATGAAATATGGTTGGGGTGACCAGGTATTTTTCAATACAGCTGCAGAGTCCCCCATTCTTCAGATTTATCAAAGAGAGTTCGTGACGAACTGCACTGACGTTGAGACGGCTATAACTGCGGTGATGGGAGAGGGGTGGGGAAGGGGCACTTGTAGAGGAAGAAGATTTATATAGGAGCAGCTCTGTGCTCATAGATCGGTAGACGAACACACAGTACACTAATTGCGAAAAGTGGGCAGCGGTCGAGACTGGGTCGCGGTGTGGGTTCTTCACACAACACTTTAGAATGTCATTTGACGAAAGAGAAACGCGAAGACATTACAACTAGGAAGCTGTTTTTGTTTGTTTTTGCAATGTTTTATTCATGAAACTGCAATCCATAAGATAAATAAATATGCCGCGTCCGCAGAAAGAGACGGCTTCTGCAATCACTATTCAGTGCGTAACGTTATTCCTAGGGCTCCGCTAATTTCAGATTTCGGGCCGAATCAAATCGGACAGAGGATTTCGAGTCTGGTCGAATATAGAATCAAATCTAAATAAATAGAAGATCGAATCGAATCTCACCTCTGGTGAAGTTGTAGATACATGTACCGCACCTTCTTTCTGCAATAAACATTGTCATTCTCCACTCAAGTATTGTTTTCAACGCCGACTCGTCTGTGTATTTAAGTCAATCAAAACGAGGAATATTCCAGAAAGGAAATCATGGTAATTTCGGCAGCGGAACCTCCATGAACTCTTTTTTCTATCGTCAGGAGACCTGGAGTCAATACTATAAAACTTTTACGACTCTATTTTGTAGAATTACCGAGTGTGTATACATTATAGACATGGTGAACAGATATGTGGAACCCCAACACACATAGATATCCACTTATACACCAATTCGCCACTTTACTAGACGCTTGAAGACCCAACATCCCCATAGGTACCTTTGAAATAGCGCCCTGTCTGTTCAGTATGGTAAACAAATTCTGCTTAACTGGTAAAGTAGGATCTGGCAACCAACGCCGGTACTAAAAGTCATTACAATTGGCTAAATTTAACTTTTTATTACTTTCCAAAGTGTGATTTACTGGGATTTCCGGGTTTGATTATAAACGATAACTTCACAAGTGAATGATGCAATCAACAATTGTGTCATGTATCCGTACGCGCAAACGAAGACGCTTTGCCGTGGATGTAATGGGGACTTCATTGTTTGTTGTTTTTTTTAACCCTTGACCTTCCATGAAAAGCAGACGACACTTGCAAAAAAAAATTCTTGAATAACTATTATTTTCATTTTTTATCTTAACAACATAGGTTATGACCCCTCATTGGAACGAGCTCGACGTGTTCGTTCCAATGAAGGGTCATAACCTATGTTTTAGAGACAAAAATGAAAAAAATAATGAAAATTAATTGGCGATTTTTGAGAATAGCGCTGGCCGGTTTTGGTCGTTACGTTAGGTAAAGGGTTAAATAATATAATTATCGTTAATAATGAAAAGTAATAAACAGAGTAATCGCTTGACTGGACTGGTTACATGAAATAATTCATTCGAGGCGAGGGACTATATTGTAAAACACTCGTGCGCATTCGCGCACTCGTGTTTGAACAACGTCCCTCACCTCTCATGACGTAACTTGTCCAGTCAAGCGATTACTCTCTATATACTTGCGGTCATAGAAGCCAAAAATGATTTGAAAAATAAATAAATAAATAAATAAATAAATAAATAAATAAATAAAAAAATTTGTAGTTCACAACCAGACAGACAACTCAGTGGTCCGCGAACGGCAGATTTGCTTGCTGGGTTCTCAAAATTCTTTCGTACTGAGGGGATCAGTACAGATGGATGACATTCCGTCGGAGCCTAGTGCACAATTACCGTACAGGTTCTGTAGTTGAAATAATACGTACAGTATCATACAGATATAAGCAAGGGCCGAGGAAATTAAATATAACAAATAGCCCCACTGTCAACGTTGTATATATCATATAAATAGGATTAAGACCAGGAGTAAATATTACACAACTAATACAAGTGTATTTATCCAGAATTAAATTTGCTTTCTTTAACAGTAAATTGTTGAAATGAACCATTATTTCAAAAACTGTGGTATTTACCAGAAGGAAAATATCAACGCTTTTTAATGTTCTGATTGGCCATGCCAACAGGCGCGCAGCCAGGTATGTCAGGGACACATGAACTTTTTTTTTTTTTTTGGGGGGGGGGGGGATGTTACTGTTGTGGGGGCGGGGATATAATCCCAGCATGTTTATGCCTTAGCATATCACGAATGTCGAAGTCTTGAGGTGTGGAAAGGTATGCAGGTGTTGTCCTTCCCGCATTGGTTGTGGGATCGGGGGATACTTTTCGGCGCGTTTCATACTATTCGGTAAAATTCAACGTCTTTTCTTCCTTTACCCAATACTCGAATGCACCACTTGTAGCAATATTTCTAGGAATAACTAAAAGTTTTCATTTTTCACTGCCAAAACACTGCAGATGACGCCACAATGGGACAAGCTCATTGAGCTCGTTCCAGTGATGGGTCACAGGTCATGATTTGGGCGCAAACAATGAAACTATTTGGTAATTCAAGAATTTTTTCATATCATCCCCAAGACGTGATAGGTACAGTACGGATGCTGTGGACTGGTCACTTTCCGCGGGTGAGCAATATTTCCACGCACGCACCAATATTAGATTCCAAACACTAATTACAGGAATAATCATCAACAATTTAATTAATGAAGCACCGGGTTCAACCCGGTGCTTCATTAATTAAAATTTTGCTGATGATAATTTTTATAACCTGGTAAACGCTTGCGTGGACATCACTACCCACGCGTGGATTACGGCCAATCCACGGCGACTGTACTGTAAATGTTTAGTGGAAGAGTAGAACCCTATAAATATCAAATTTCGGCTCGAATCCAATCCTGAATCAAATCATGCTACAAATTTCGAAACGAATTGACTCTAAAATCGAATCTCGCGGTCCCTCAAACTGTAAATATTACGCCTTCTTACAACTGTAAATATTTATTTATTTATTTATTGGTGTTTTAAGGTCACATACTTGTGTGCAATGGCTAATCGTGACCGTGATAGTTTTATGGGTGGAGGAAGCCCGAATACCCGGAGAGAACCACCGAGCATCGACGAGCAACTGTCAGCTTCTCAACATTCTATCTCTGTACAAGCTCCGCTCAAGCAGAGTTACAGAAGGTGAAGACGTGTACCATCGACGTGCAGTACGCCTTGGTACACGGCGTCATCGTGCCCCAATGTAGGCAACCGGGATAAAGTGCCTTGCCCAAGGACACAACGCAGGTTGTCCCGGACATGGATCGAACTCGGGACCTCTAGCACAGAAGTCCAACACTCTACCACTAAGCCACCGCGCTCCCAACTGGAAATATTGCCAGTCTCAACCCAAGTTTTGTGTTCAATGGCAACCCTTCTCATTGAACAAGGCAATCAAAAAGACAATTATTCCAGGATGGCATCAAAGTACTGTCGCAAACGGAACGTCTTTGAGCTCTTCCTCTATGATTGTATGTCTTGAAGAGGGCACGGTGGCGTTGCGGTAACCGGTACTCGTCGGATCACCGAAGTTAAGCAACATCTAGCCCGGTTAATCATTGGATGGGTGAATTCGGACTCCCACGTTGTGTCCTTGAGCAAGGCACTTAACCCCGATTGTCCACACTGGAGCACGATGACGCCGTGTACTAAGGCGTACTGCACGTCGATGGTGTGCATGTCTTCAATCAATCTAACCCTATCTGTGCTGCAGTGTGGAGCTACGATGTTGGGGAGCTGGCAGCTGCTCTTCGTTGCTCGATGGTTCTCTCCGGGTACTCCGGCTTCCTCCACCCGTAAAACTGTCACGGTCATGATTAGCCATTTCGCATAAGTATATGACCTTAAACACCAATAAATAAATAAATATAAATAAATATGTATTGAAGACCCGGTGATAGAAAGTTCAGGGGAGACAACTGGTATAATTTTGAGAACATCTCGGCGATACGAAAATTTCCGAATCGGCGCGAGTCGAATCGAATCGAATCATCTGAACGATTTCGAATCGAATCGAATTCCACGGAGCTCTACAGTACAGTCGACGTGGACTGGTCGTAATCCACGCGCGGGCAGTGGTGTCCACGCATCCGTTTACCTTGTAGTAAAAATCCTCATCAGAAAAATTTTAATTAATGAAGCACTGGGTTTTACCCGGTGCTTCATTAATTAAATTTTTGATAATTATTCCTATAATTAGTGTTTGGAATCAAATATTATTGCGTCCGTGGAAATATTGTCCACACGTGGAAAGTGACTAGTCCACGGCGGTCGTACTGTAAGTAACAGTAAGGATTACTTTTGAAAATTTCGTTTGTAAGATTTGAATCTTATTCGTATGGGATAACTAGTTTAAGACATGCCACTCTCATGTATATATTACACATTCCTGACTTATGTCGTCACGAAAATCGACTCTCGATAAAGTTATCTCCCTTGAAATATTAGACGCGCGAGGAAGGTCCAAGTTAGAAATAAGTAACTGTTGAGAAAATGCTTATATCCTGTGAAATCAGTAGAAAATAAGCCAAGTTTATTTTTGTTACTTTTAATAAACGAAAAAACAACAGACAGCTCTTAGAGCCGTCTGTTGTTTTCGTTTATTAAAATGAACAAAAAGAAACTTGGCTTTTTATGGTAAGGTAATTAAAAGCAACTAGGTCACTGATAATCCCCAAATTAAGAATATTTATCAGTATCACACCTCCCAACACTAAGTGTCCTCTTTAGATCTTTGTTGAGCGAATGCGTTTTTACAGTAATTCGCAAGATTTTCTCTCTTCCCAGAAAATAAGTTGACAACTCTTACCTCCTCGTTTTTGTATTAATGGTAAGGGCAGTATCTGTATTATATCTCAGGATGCATACACAGTTGATATAATGAACAGAGAAAAAAGTTAAAAAAAACCCCACCAAAATATGATTAAAACGCCGTTTTCTTATTTTTAAATAAGTTTCAACAGAGCATAATAGTCAAACGTTTAACCCTTTACCCAACGAATCGCCCGCATCCGCCCGCGTAATATGCAAATTCAGCAGTTGAAAAAATATTATTTTTAAAAAAATTTCAACAAAACCATATCATGTAACCCCTCGTTGGAACGAGCTCGTTGAGCTCGTTCCAACGAGGGCCCACATGATATGGTTTTGTTGGATTTTTTTGAAAAATTTAAAAAAATGATATTTAAAATAATTAATTTTGATATCGTCTGCATTGGGTAAAGGGTTAAATTGATTGAGGAAAAGTAATAAAAAGCCAGCTTCTGTATTTTTATACTATTCTACAGATAAATTCCTGAAGTTTGTGAAATCATCCTCACATCAGTGATACAAATTCACTAACAGTTCGAAATTTAATTTTTATATGAAATTCCCATACCTTAGTGTTAAATGTACCGACAGCTTTAGGAAATTAAGGGGAGCTAACTTTCCTATAAATCTCTTCTGATAACGAAAATTGCCAGCAATGTCTTTTATCAAGCTTAAAATGTACGAGACCTTAGGAAAGAGGAGAATGGGTTACAACTAAAAAACAGACTAGGGAGGATTCTTCAACTCTCTGGTAACCGCCCCCCCCCCCCCCCCCCCCAAAAAAAGAAACAAACAAACAAAAAGAAAGAAAACAAATCACTTAGAAACGAAAAAGAAAATGAAAAGAACAAGCATCAGATTTGTAGTCCGGCATTCCTTGAATTGACACTTCCCATTAAGTTTCCTATGCTATTATTTGGAAAGAATGTTTATCGAGTGGAAAATGTACCACTGTAGTCTGGTAGTGAATCACCCATCCAGTGCTATGATAGACATACTGTCGTGTTTGAAATCGTTATCGTTGACAACAGACCTCTGGCCGCAAAATAAATCAAGCTTTAGGTTGTATCAAACAACGCCACGAGATCTCTCCTCTCTCACTTGTAGAATTATATGCCATTTTTATCGCAGAATTGATCATTATTAGAAATCAGATTTTGACAAAATGCTGAAACAAAACTATTTAAAAAGAGTTCTCCTTGGAAATGCATAGAAATATGTTTCAGCATGGATCTATTACACCTTTCTCGGCATTTTTATTGGTTTTGAAGAATTAGTTCGTTCTCGGTCCATGGAAATTTAAAATTCGCGAGAGAAAAAAAGTTAGTTACGAATTGCAGTAACGTTGATTCGGCCATAGCTATCGTGATGGGGATGGGAAGGGGTTTATAGAGGCAGTACATGGACCATCTATCACTACCACAGCACTGCTTTTTGGTATTTACGAACAGGGTGACTCTTGTGTCTATAGGGGACACTATTAACACTACAAAATGGATGAAATACTGTGACATCATCGGGTCATATCGGATGCTTTCGTCATTGCAAAGGGCTGTCTCAGGAGTGATCGGTTCTTCTCTTCCTCTCTTTCTAAAAAATACTTGCGTCGTGCCTCTCTGAAATATACTGAGTCAAAAAAGAAAGTACAATAGAAACAAATGTGAAAAAATAGCATAAAGGATGAAATAATAGTTCTAAAGTTGCATGTTTGTGGACAAGAAGTCGTGCAAAGAGTTTTATGACATGTTGTTGTCCATCCAACCGTATACAATTTTGCTGCGGATTTCAATATAGCATGTGCTACCCGAGAATGTCATATTGTATGGGTGACCGACGATTTCCTTTGTGTTATGTTGTGCTATAGAGCCTGAGTTATTGAGAAAATACGTAAGTTTTTGTCTTCCGACATTTTAAAAAATGCCAAGGTTAACCGAAAATCAGAGGTTGCGTGCCCTTGGTATGTATGAGCCTGAGATACCTCCAGATGAGCTCGCTGCTGATTTCGGAGTCACTGTGGTCACTATTTACCGTCTCATTTGGAAGGTATAGAAATGGATTTACTGCCGACCGAACGGGCTCAGATCGACCAAGAGTTACGACCCCTGCTTAAGACCGACACATCAGGACGTCTCACTTGCGGGATCGCTTCCTTCCGGCAACGAGGACAGCAACAATTACTCCTGGTAGAACTAACAATAGAATCAGTTCAACAGACTCGCGGAACACGGCATCCGAAGTAGGCGTCCATACCACGAACCAATCCTTACCCAATGGCATCGTATCGTCAGAATGGAATGGGTACATCAACGTGTTCGCTGGACTCAGCAGCGTTGGAACACAGTTCTTTTTAGTGATGAATCCCGATTATGTGTACGGCGCGCTGATGGTAGAGCAAGAGTGTATCGCCGACGAGGAGAACGGTTTTCTGATGCTTGCGTGCGGGAATGCGACCGTTTCGGTGGGGGTAGTGTAATGGTTTGGGCAGGAATTTCCTTGCACCATCGAACGCAGTTGATCTTCGTCGATGGTAATCTGAATGGACAGCGATATAGGGATGAAATTCTTAACTCTGTTGTTGTCCCGTTGTTCAACGCTAACGTCGGATTGCTGTTATTCCAGCAAGACAATGCCCGATGTCACCTGGCGCGTATCTATCTTGACTTTCTTGAGGAGCAGAGTATCGAACTTCTTCGCTGGCCCCAACTTTTGCCAGAATTGTCGCCAATCGAGCTTCTTTGGGATTAACTGGACTGTCGGGTATGACTTCATGATCTTCAGACGTTATGCGATTTACGTAATGTTCTAAGGCAGCGGTGGAACGCAAAACCACAGGATGACATCAAGAGACTTATCAGGTTCATGTGCCGTCGATGTCTTGCCATCCAAGAGGCATATGGTGGACATACACGATTTTGACTGCATGTGTGAACTTTTCATCAAAGCCGCAGCGTTGGGATAGATTAACGAGGGAAGACGAAACTTCAAACAATGTGAAAAGAATAAGACACAATAGCACTGTCAAATTGTATTAGATCTGAGAATGTTTGTAATTATTTGTTTGAATAAATAGAGAGGCTCAAGCTGATCTGAAATTATCTCGGGCTGATATCTCGCTGATTTGAAACTAACCGAGTGATAACTTCCAAGTATACAAAGCACTGTTCAGAATTCAATAAGGAGTTAGATATTGGTCACCATTACTTTGTAAAGAGAGCTAATGTCGCAGTGATTTTG
Source organism: Pictodentalium vernedei (assembly GCA_031216915.1). Classification (NCBI taxonomy): domain Eukaryota; kingdom Metazoa; phylum Mollusca; class Scaphopoda; order Dentaliida; family Dentaliidae; genus Pictodentalium; species Pictodentalium vernedei. The sequence goes on along the minus strand of CM062290.1, from coordinate 368,690,481 downwards.
TCATATAATTACCTCTCCCCGGAAACAATCATTATTGTACTAATTAGAAACAAGTTAGAAAAAAGTGACATAAACTGCAGTACGCGTCCGTCCTGGACCGGTCACTTTCCACGAGGGTGGGCAGTATTCCCAAGGACACAATAATATTAGATTGCAAACTCTAATTACAGGAATAACCATCAAACATTAATTAATGAAGCGCTTTATTAATTAAAATTGTACTGATAATGATTTTTGTTACCTGTTGGACGCATGCGTGGACATCACTGCCGAAGCGTGGATTTATTTATTGATGTTTAAGGTCACATATTTATGCACTATGGCTAATCATGGCCGTGACAGTTTTACTCGTGGAGGAAGCCGGAGTAACCGGAGAGAACCACCGAGCAACGACGAGCAGCTGCCAGCTCCCCAACATCGTAACCCCGCATTGCAGCACATGCAGGGTTAGATTGGTTGAAGACATGCGTACCATCGACGTGCAGTACGCTTTAGTACACGGCGTCATCGTGCCCCCACGCGGGCAATGGAGATGAACTGTCTTGCCCAAGGACACAACGCGGTTTGCGCAGGTGTGATTCGAACCGAGGACCTCTCGGCTTGCAGCCTGCACCTCTACCTACTGAGCCACCGCGCTCCCACCCAAGCGTGGATAACGACCAGTCCACGACGACTGTACGGTATCAAACCACCAGACTAATTCTGTAAGGAATTCGACGTTGTTATGGGCGATTTGTTTACTCCGTTTTCGTGGAGTTGTTGCGCAAACTACTGTTGATGGGATGTGATGTCTTTTTACACACAAAATATATAGATATACATCAGATAGTTGCATCTGAGTACTTAATTCTACGAACTGCACCCCAGAAGAAATCAGCGACACTTGTCTTTTTCAAATTTCTCGGATGCGACAGAATTAAGAAAGGACGCTGGTTTTGTTTACATTGGCATAGCGGGGGTTCGAACCCATACCGACAGAGTTTCTTTCTGCACCAACCGGCTAGCGAAACTATACCGAACCACGCACACCACTCGGCCACAGACAGACCCCACGCACACCACTCGGCCACCGACAGACCCGGGTCTCCGGGGGTCTGTCGGTGGCCGCAGACCCGGGTCTCTCGGTGGCCGAGTGGTGTGTGTGGTTCTGTATAGTTTCGCTAGGTGGTTGGTGCCGAAGGAAACTCTCTCGGCGTGGGTTCCAACCCCCGCCATGCCGATGTATATAGATATATTTTGCTGCACCAGTTATAGATGTTCTTATCAATAAATCTTTATTTTGCCTTTAACCCTTTACCTAACATGAAAAGCAGACGACACTTGCAAAAAAAATTCTTGAATAACTAATTTTTTTCATTTTTTTGTCTCAAAAACATAGGTTATGACCCCTCGTTGGAACGAGCGCGACGAGCTCGTTCCAACGAGGGGTCATAACCTATGTTTTTGAGACAAAAAAGGAAAATATTTTGAAAATTAACTGGCGATTTTTGAGAATAGCGCTGGCCGGTTTTGGCCGTTACGTTGGGTAAAGGGTTAAAACATCAATATGTTAACCCTTTACCTAACATAAAAAGCAGACAACACGTTCAAACAAAATTCTTGAATAACTAATTTGTTTCATTTTTTGTCTCAAAGACATAGGTTATGATCCCTCGTTGGAACGGACTCGACGAGCTCGTTTCAAAGAGGGGTCATTACCTATGTTTTTAGACAAAAAATGAAAAAAATAATAATCAAAATTGACTGCAGATTTTTGTTAATATCGTTGGCCGGTTTTGGCCGGCACGTTGGGTAAAGGATTGACACAAATGATGGAACTAAACGGCGTATTAATAAAACTACATCCATGGTAAGTCTTAATTCATATAAGTGCAGTACGGTGGCCGTGGACTGGCCACTTTTCACGGGTGGGCAATATTTCCACGGACGCAATATTATTAGATTCCAAAAGCTAATTATAGGAATAATCATCAACAATTTAATTAATGACGCACCGGGTACAATCCGATTCTTCATTAAGAGGACGTCCAACGTGAATTTGGTCAAATTTCAGGTAATTTTCTCCAAAGTCCAGAGAAGGTCAGAAAGGAATAACCCCAATAAAGATAAATTATATACCAATTTCTTTGGAGTGAAACATAGATAATGTGGAAACTAATATTTGCCATGGAGCCGTTACCATGTGGCAGAAAGCACTGCCTGAAAGTTTGCTATGGCATAAGTAAGAGATCAAATTTTATACAATAAAATACCTTAAATTTATTGAATAGTTAAATTCTGCAATCCTTCGAGTACAGACTCGGAGAAATCTTTTTATCTACTTTATACGTAAAAACAGTAACGTTTTATCTTTTATCGTTATCGAAAACTCGCCGTCAATAAAAAATCTTTTATCGTTACTGCAGTAAGAATAAAAGTCACGTGATATCGCAAGAATACAACGTTCACGCCCATCTCATTTGCATGACGTACTATTTCATTCAACACTTTGAATAACTAATTATCGCTGCCGCGGATCGAAACAAATAAAACGGGGCGTATTTATCGAAATGTATTGAATAAAAAAGAAGGCCATTAATTAAACTTACTGAATTGTAAAAATAAAATTTGACGGAAAAGAGTAAAAATTAGTAACTTACACTTTTTCAAATGAGATTATTTCACCCTTCGAGACTTTAATTATCCTGACGCTCAAACGTCACTGGGAATTCAGTTTCTTCAACATTTTTCAAAATGTGACGTCAAACGTCGGAAAGTACAAATATTTTTCACATTAGTGATTATCTGGTTGAAGGCTAGATTATTTTTAGTGGTCTGCATTTGTTAATCAAAACTTGTTTTATTACGGGAGTGGGGGAGGTGGGGGTGTAGATAAAAGGGTTATATACACATGGTGTTTGTAAAAAATCTTTTATCGCGACTCGAGCGTTTTCGGGGGCTACATAGCTACTCGTCGCTGCACGACTCGTAGCTATATATGCCCCCGAAAACGCTCTCGTCGCGATAAAAGATTTTTTACAAACACCATGTGTATATAACCCATATTTATCATTCTTGCAAGGAACGGACCACAAGACCAATTATCATTTAGGATGCCTACATTTCAAAAGGCCTGCCATTTTTCTTGTGTTTGTTTACCCTTTATGAAGTTCACCTAGGGTCAAATCCACACAGTTCAGAAGAACAAGTTTGGAGTCATGAGAGAGTGCATCAATGAAAAATGAAGAATGTCCAATGTGGCTTTTGTGAGTCTGCTGTGACCACACCCCCACATTCCTGTGCCATTTTGCATGAGATCTGTATCAAATTGGTAAAGGACGATGAGATTGATACACGAAATAGGGTAAACTGCCAAACCTCCTCATTTAGAATTATATATGTCCATTTCTGGGGTTGCATGAGCAATGACAGCTGCCAGGTGTTATTTGATTGATCAAGTGTGACCGAAGCAACCACAAATGACCTGTCCTGCATGCAGAATACTTCCACCAATCCGCAAACACTTAGTTAGAAATCCTGGCTTCCAACTCATTTATGTACCTGATTTGGCATGCTTCATTTGTTTTGGAACTATCGGCCTTCCGTAGATGCTGTTTGGGGAGGCTTGACTGTTGTTTTCTTATGAGATTTAAGAACATTAATGACTGATCTGCTTACCAATACTAATTTTATAGGCGCAGGGTTACCGACTTGAACAATATCGGAATTGTGTTGGTTATTAAATTCATTTATCTAAACCCTTATGATACGTTGTGGTCTCATTTCGGTAATTCGTGTGAATTTTAGTCCGCCTAGAGGTATTTCCCTATTTCTGTCCACAGAGTGTCAACACAAATAGTTTTTCGCAACTTTTCGATGCTAACAGCGCTCAAAATCGACGTTGATCCGTCTTATACACAATGCGGTTGTGTGAGGGAGATATTTAAATTTACGATGGTACGACATTTCGCTATTTGCTGACCAGGAAGAAACCTTTCTGATAATTCTCCTTGACATTGGTCTTCTTTTTTCGTAGCAGACATCATAAAGCCTTCTTTACGTCACAAATAGAGTTCGGCGACAGTAAAATTATTTTTCGTAAATATACAATTGTGAGGACTGTAATGTATGTTGATGTGAATATATTTTTGTTTTCAAATATAATTTTCCACTTTTATGTTTTGATCATCGCCACCAACCAAATAATAGCAGTTCGAATCGGTGGCGCAGTAATCCCTTGCTGGCACTTGCGTCAAATAGTACTGTTTATAATCTCAACAGCTCCACTATGGACTGAATCTCGCAATTATCACAATGTCGGTTGAATATTTTCCTATGAATGTGTCGTGAGTTGTACATTACAGCGCCTCCCAGATTCAAAAACAGCAGTGAAATGTTTGAAGATTTCAGATCGTGTGAAATCAAACCATTTCGCAACTTTACCCAAAACCCACGTGACCATAACAAACAATGTCACCCGAAGAGAATCAAGCGTTTGTTGTCATCCATTTTCCCATGAGCGTTCTCACCACGTTGGTGATGAAATGATAAATATGCTTTCTCCGAGTATGGCGTGTGGAGTCTTTTATTTACAACTCGGACATTCGAATTACCGATCTATTCCTTGTTAATCCTGACGGTTACTTATGCGGCTGGCAATTTCATTGTCATCAAAAGCAAAAATATTTTAAAAAATTTTCAAAAAGTAGATAAATTCGGGTTTTGTATACTTTTGTCATTATTTTGGTATATAATATGTCGTTATTCACCACTTTAAATTGTATTAAGGGTATTGTGAACATTTTCAACAAATGCCCAAAGTTACGTTGGACGACCCCTTAAGTAAAATTTTGCTGATGATGATTTCTAATACCTGGTAAACGCAAGCGAGGAAACCCAAGTGCGGATTACACCCAGTCCACGGTGACTCTCCTGTATTTAGTTCACAAAACTGTCTAACAGTAATGTGCAGTAATTACAGATTCGGTCAAAACAATTCTTGATTGAGAAACATTTCTGGCGTTGATTTGAAGAATGTGAATATTTCCATTGGTCGGAAAAGCTCCCAAACCACCCGTCTAATTTCGTAGTTAATCCGCCGCCGTTATGGGCTGTTTGGTTACGCACTGTTTCGGGGAATATGAGCGCAAACCATCGTTGATTTAATTTTATTTTAATGTTATGTTCCTTTATTTACAAAGATATAAGGCTTACAGATATTATTTTATGCTACAGTTGTAGATATTGTAGTCAAAATATATTTATTTCGCCGCGCTCGTTCCAAATGGGGGGGGGGGGGGGGGGGTCACATGATATGGTTTTGTTGAAAATTTTGAACGAAATATAAAAAAAACAATAAATAAATCTTGAGAAACAGAATTTACTGCATCCAGTATCTGCGTGAAAGGGGTTAAAGCATCAGAAATAAACAAAATAGAAAGAGAATTTATGGAGGCTTATTTTTGGGGGTGAAATATTTTTAAAGAAATCAGAAATAGGTTTTCGTTAATAGTATTTAACGATGTTCACACAGAAATACGATAAAGTTTTCCAAGAAATCACAAAAACCACATATGTGCTCAACATTAAAAGGGTTCGATCAAGGAATCAGAAATGCACATGCTTTGTTCTGCCACTTATTTGAATGATGTCTAGACCAGTATTGTGAGTATGGAAGGGGTTAACATTATTCTCACTGAAATAAAATCTTTGGAACCCACACTGAAGTCTTTTGAGGGGTTAAAAGCATTGAACTGAATAATTTATACTTTATTTCCTTGCAAAGCAAAGGGGTTCTCTCAACTTAGTTCCATGTTGGGGAGCTGGCAGCTGCTCGTCGTTGCTCGGTACTTCTCTCCGGGTACTCCGTCTTCCTCCACCCGTAAAGCTGTTACGGTCATGGTTAGTCATTGTGCATAAGTATATTACCTTAAAGACCAATAAATAAATAAATAAATAAATAAATAAATAAATAAATAAATAAATAAATAAATAAATAAATAAATAAATAACTTAGTTCCAGGAACTTACATCTGATTATAATAACAAGATTACATTTAATGCTTGACAGCTAACTCCACTGATGTTTACATTGTCTCCAGTGTGAATAACATAACATACCATTACCTGGGGATAATTTACTGTATCAGGAAATTGGAGGCTGTGAGAACCCTGTGCCCGACTGGGCCATACTCAAGAGCTCCTGAAAGGAGACCTGAAAAACATAGGTGGCCGAGAGCTTGTGACTGTCTACCAATTGCCAAAAATCAGCAATATAGGGCGATTCGTTTTCGAGTTATCGTGAGGATAAGGAAGGGGAAGAAGAGGAAGAAGAAGAAGAAGAAGAAGAAGAAGAAGAAGAAGAAGAAGAAGAAGAAAAAAAGAAGAAAAAGAAACTGTACAAAAACAATAGTCTGTGCGTTTCACACAGGCTAAAATAGTGATATCCTGTGCTTTGAAAAATTAAAACCAACGCTATTGGCAATGACAGTTCTGTTCAAGGTGAGCGGTAAAGACTCAATTTCCGAATGCGCTCGACCCTGTAATGCAAATTAAATCATTTAGTTACCTTTATGGACGTAGTATTACGAAAAAAAACTCGTCTTAAAACAATGGCCTCAACATGCATACAATTGAAGTATTTGATTACGGAACTTTTGTTTTCAATGGCATGGTGAAAATCGCCCTTGTTTTGTCTGCTTTTCTCTGGGATGTCGCTAACCATAATGCAGAGTTGTATTTTGGTTAGATGTTTTTACTTACATTGAAAAGAATAAACGCTTCTGTGATAAATACGACGGAGTAACGGACAAAACGCATGTTAGGACATGAAAATGTATACTCACTACATGACACCCAACGTGCCAGGTAAGACAATCGCCTGTATAACGACATTCTCCTTTCTCTAGTCACATCAACACGAGGAGGCAAATGTGGTATAAATCACAAAATAAACTGGACCCAAGCTTTGTCAGAGATATGACATATTTATTGATGATGACTGTGGATTGGTACTACCATCTATCGGGGTCGGGGAAACAATTTTAGTACTAGTAAGTGAACTGCCTGGACTATATAACCAAACAAATGTAAATCCTGCCCTCGAAGGGCTTTAACTGGTTGGGTGCTAGAAGCTGAAATATTTAGGGTCTATTTAGAAATGCTGATGCTGCAATTAAACAACATCATATTCTGTAGATGTGCTTCATATAGTCCTGGTAGAGGAATTATTCTATCTGTATAGCTTTGTCTTGTTGCGATTTATAGGCTGACCTATGTGAATAAATTATAACTAAAAATTAAATTAATACTCTACTAGGTAAGGCATTTAAATAATACGTTACATCACTCATCCTGGATAGGAAAGCTTTAAGTGTAGCATACGGTTGAAACTAGAAGTCCTGTAATGAAATGCCCACAAATAGCACGTCACTCTGCGCGTTGATCTCCGCACTATGACGATAGTAAGGCTATCCAATTCTGTACATATGCTCTTTGCACAAGCATTGTTTCAGCCCGGGTTTAACCAGGAGGTTAATTGGCTGAAACATTGCTTGAGCTTGCTACTGACCAGGAGAATCTGTCGTGCTTTGGATGCAATTCGATAGGGGAATATCGCGCGATTCCTACGCGAAATCATGCCAAAATATACGCGTAGTTCGTGACAGGACTTCTACTTTTAACTGTAGCTTTTGCGTTCGTGCACTATGTATGGCGTAATTCCTATTCATCATTCTGCTTATACTATAACCGCTGAAGTTTATAGTGGTGTTTCAGTTTTTTTTTTTTTTTTCACATTTAACGCATGGTAGGCCTATATAAAAATATTATCATGGAAAAAATGATCCAATACAAATAATTTCATTGAGTTGGTGATTTATTTATCATTAAAGTTCTGTAATCAAAAACGGTAGCCTCGACATGTTTATTTAGTTTTCTATGAGTGCAGGTATAAAATCTTCTCTTCCTGAATAGAATTGTCGTACGTGTGGTTGCTAACCTCGATACAGATTTGTATTTTGTCTACACTTTTTCACTTGCATTGCCGAAAATACGTTCTTGTTAACCCTTTACCCAACGAATCGGACGCATCCGCCCGCGTAGTATGCAAATTCAGCAGTTGAAAAAATATTATACTTAAAAAAAATCACCAAAACCATATCACGTGACCCTTCGTTGGAACGATCTCGTCGAGCTCGTTCCAACGAGGGGTCACATGATATGGTTTTGTTGAAATTTTGTGAAAAATTTAAAAAAATGATATTTAAAATAATAAATTTTGATATCGTCTGCTTTGGGTAAAGGGTTATAGTCATTTGAAGCCTCTATTTCAAAATAGGCAACTGAGTTTTCAGATCATGAAACTTGCTTTTCTGGCAAAAGGCAATAACTTTTCACAGACCATTGACAGAAACTTGCTTTTCTGACAAAAGGCAATAACGCTTCACAGACCATTGACATGTGATGAAGATTTACACACAGAGAACAGAAAAGGGTTATCTTTATTCCCGAAATAAAATCCTCATCTAATACAAATTGTTGTTGAATGATTCAGCCTCCCATTAGAACTGTTATCGGGGCAAGTCTGTAGGTCGATACTCGACATATTGAAAACTTCATGTAAAACACACTAGAAAATAAGCTACACTTTTTAAAAAGTTTGGCACACCCTAAAACTGACTACCACCCGGATACGAGAGTTGCAAACTTACCTAATCAGGCCTTAAAAGTTGTGTGGCGGGAATCAGTTTTGATTCTAATGAACTCCTGCAACGAGAATCAATTTTCAGTTTTTAATTTAGAATTTGAGAGGGCTGTTGTATCCTTGTTAGGCTCGTGAGTGCAACCAGTTCAAAATCTATAGTGAAAACAAACCTCATATGTATATATTTACTAGAGTTTAACTCTTAAAAGCCCAGTTCCAATTTTGGCGCGTTTGTTGCCTTTTATATATACAGTTAAAACTAGAAGTCCTTTCTCGAACTGCGTGCTTATCTAGGTTTAATTGTGCACAGGAATTGCGCAATTGCCATATCGGATGACATCCAAAACACGGCAGGTTCTCCTGGTTACTAATAGCAAACACAGGCAATGTTTCTGCCAGTGGATGTCCTGGTTACCCGGTGGTCCATTGGCTGAAACACAGACCATATGTACAGAATTTGATAGCCTTACTATGGTCATGACGCGTAGATTAACGCGCAGATCGACGTGCTATTTGAGCGCATTTCATGACAGGACTTCCAGTTCTAACTGTATATGTATACACACTGAAGCTAACATGCTGGTTTTGGTGGTCTTGTTGATTGAAATATAGGACCTTGGCAATGTTTTTTAGTTGGCAGCCAAGACGTTCCTAAACATCACTGCGAAGTCAAGGTGTTGCCTTATTATGAGAAAGCAAACAATAAAATAGAATTCTCCAGTCCTTTAAGGACACTTTCAGAATTTGTGTCCAGAATCAAATTAACTTTTTGCGAGAATCAATGTTGATTCTCATTGTTTTCCTTGCGAAAATAATTTGCTCGAATCGATTCTGATTCTCGCATGAATTTTAAGCCCTGCTAACGTGGTGGCCGCATCCTGTTAGGGCCATTATGAAAACGCGTCATTCTCATATTTTATATTTTAATCAACATAGGAAAGAGGTAGTTGGAATTGTTTGTATGTTCAGTCTACTAGTGAACCTTACAAGTAAATTTGTAACTCACAGTCCATCGGTATTCTAGCCGATAGACCGTGAGTTGCAAATTTGCTTTAGAGCCCTGCGAAGCTTTGAAATTCGACTCGATATAGTCCCCATGATTCGATTTGATTCGATTTCAGTACCGCCGATTCGAACATTTTCGAATCGTTCAGATTTTCCTAAAATCCTACAAAGTGTCTCCTCTTGAACTCTTCTTTTATCATCAGGTCTCCTTTACAGGAGAACACCCTCCCCCTCCTTTACAAGAGACCTGATGATAGAACAAGGCTTCAAGTTGGTTCCGCTCCCGAAATTACATTGAATCCGTTCTAGAATATTCCACTTTTTTGCTTGATTTGCACGAGTCGCCATTTCACACAATACTTGAGTGAAGACTGACAATATTTACGGCTGTGAGGAGGTGGAATATCCACAACTTGAAAAGCGGAGAAATTCGATTCGAAATCTGATGCCCGATTCGATTCGAGATTCGAGATTCGATTCGGCCCGAATTTTTGATGTCCGCAGCGCCTTAATTTGCTTGTTGGGTTCACGGGTTTTAATCCATCCAATCATGCAAGGATATAAGCCAGTGTCTAGACACTCGGCTGCAGAGTAGAAAATCACCTTCTGCGTATTGTGATGACTTGAGAAATAAAGTTTTATCTCAGTTTTGAGATAATGTTTTATTTTACCATTGACTTTCCAGAAGCAATAATCAGCATGTGTTTAAGTATGAGAGTACTAGTGTGCATTACAGGTGCATATGGAGTACTAACAACCAATTAAGGAATAATATCATCACCGGGGAAGAATTGTGAGTGGCAATTTACGTACCATGAATCATTATCAGATTATTTATTGACTGCAGGCAAATTAACAATTATCACAGCGTCCGTTTTCAGCGTTTCACTTGTTTCCCAAACACGAAGAATTATATTATTCTCAGTAATAATATATGAGCCATGTGATTTCTCGTAGGATAGATCTTGCAAAGCGCTTTTCAGTAATATAAAGCGAAATTCAACATGTGATAAAAATATTGACGGAGTCTACATAAAAATGAATAAAAGCCTTGTGTTACTGGACTCGGTATTGAAAACGTCATCGGCTAACACTTATAATCCATTTATAAGATTACTTCATGAGTAGTCGAACTTGAGGGAGATAATATGAATATAAATCTCCACCCTACGTAATTACACCAAAAATCAATCAAACTGAAAGAGTAACATTTTTTTATTCTTCAATACACGGGCTTAACGTATGTATCTTCGATTTACTGACGTGTATACAGACAAAACATCATTATGTTCTTGTTTTTCTAACCCCTCTTGCGACGAAAAACATGATTTCCGGTCCATTTTGAATCTGCAAGCCATGTTTGAATGCGTGAAGTTTGTCGATAGATCTGTTCAGGACAATGAGGTCATTTCGTTATTCTGGCATTTGCCGAGGCAACCGTGTGCACTTTGTCTACCATTATCTATTATATTGACTTTTATAAACGGGAAGCGACCGTATTAAAATGGCAATGGCTTTAAAAATAATTTTTTTAGAACAGCACCAAGTACATCTATTATATAAATTGGTGTGTGTTATTCCGCGTTTCCGCCAGTGTCTAGCTAGAAACTGATATGCGATGCAACTATAAATTGTACCGCGCATGGGCGTGACTAACCATTCTGGGACGGGACGGATCGGCTCGCTATTTTTTTTTATAAGTGGGTCGTTTCTTGCGATGCGATCAAATGTTACATGTAAGGGACAAATTTGTAAATTTCAAGCAATGTTACTGTAAAACAAACACAAACATGCACTACACTGCGACCAGCGACTTGTCTGCAAATGATTGTGGAGTTTTCAAAACACATTTTGTAGATATAGCTTGAGCTTCGCCAGTGGTGTACTGTTGGTTGACAATTTAAAGTACAGTCGCCGTGGACAGGTCGTAATCCTAGCGTTATGTCTACGCATGCGTTTACCAGGTAATAAAACTAATCATCGGGAAAATTTCATTTAATGAAGCAACTGGTTGTAATCTAATATTATTGCGTCAGTAGAAATATTGTCTACTCGTGGAAAGTGACCAGTCCACGGCGGCCGTGCTGTATAAGAGATACTTTATATTCATATCCTTATGATACTTCGCTCGTTGTCAGGGTTTTTGCTAAGGAGGTATGCGGTCTCTTCAAGCGCTGCATTCTCCTTGAGAAGGTTTTCCAAACACGGTTTACCAACAGGCAGCAATAACAGTGACCGAACATGTCTGTTGCGATAGTATTTTCAGTCTCCATCCACTTATTCGGTGGGGCATCAAAATGACAAGGGATGAGCCGCTCCGATAGAAATGTTATAACAGACGGTCAGCAAAAAATTCGAAGAATGCTTACTAGGACATGTTTTCTGTGATCGCATTTAACCCTTTACCTAACATGAAGAGCAGACGGTCATGATTAGCCATTGTGCAGGAATATGTGACCTTAAACCCCAATAAATAAATAAATAAATAAATGAAGAGCAGACGACCCTTGCAAAAACAATTCTTGAATAACTAATGTTTTTCATTTTTTTGTCTCAAAAACATAGGTTATGACCCCTCGTTGGAACGAGCTCCGACGAGCTCGTTCCAAAGAGGGGTTATAACCTATGTTTTTGAGACAAAAATGAAAAAAAATAATGAAAATGAATTGGCGATTTTTGAGAATAGCGCTGGCCGGTTTTGGCCGTTACGTTGGGTAAAAGGATAACAATTACCGCTTTGTTATCAAGGTTTCAATGTTCACCTTTTCCGGCTCGCAATCTAGATCTTAGACCACCAGTCCAATTCTGTAACAGATTTTGATACATTTGTTTAATCACTTTTCGTGAAGTTTACGCGCAGACTACCGTTGATGTTATGTGATGTTCCTTCACTGATAGAGATATGTAGATATTCTTTCGCGTTGCAACCATAGATAGCCCAACCAATAAGTATTTAATTCACCTCGAGACCATCAAGATATTAACACAATCAGTGGAACAACGCCGCGTAATCACAAAACCACGGCTGTGGTGAGTCTTCATTCAGTCATAAGGGTAATGCCATTGACCATTGACCATCGATTCATTTATTTATTTATTGAGCTTTAACAACACTTTCGACAGCCAGGGTCACCTCGTTTCGGACAGTTTTACGGGGAGAGGAAGCCGGAGTACTCGAAGAGATCCACCGAGCAGCGGCGAGCAACTGTCAGACTTATCAACATACTCACTCCACACGAGCAGGGTCAGCATTGGTTAAAGACTTCGGAGTAAAAGCACTCGAGTTTTCATTTCGCGTTTGTAAAACGTTCGCCTGGGAATTCAACGCTCGGCACGTAAGCACCATTTCAGACTGGCATTGTGTGAATTTGGAAAAGCTTGGACTCTCGTTTTGCGGAGTGACAGAATTGATGGGCAAACTACGGTTCTAGTGGGGAGCTACTTCTGGAAGCTATCTATATAAGATAATAATCTAGTGTGTGTGTGTGTGTGTGTGTGTGTGTGTGTGTGTGATCGTACAGGGTAATCTTCAAAATAATTGTGCAGTTTGCCTTCGTGTTCGATACGCATCCTCTGCACACTACAATGAGTGTTTTGGTCAACTTTTGTTCAGATTGGACATCTCTGTATTACAGTACGTGTAGAGTGAATTACCACTTAAACACTTGTGGAGTGACGTTTCTACCCAGACAATAACAATCGATTCCTGTGGTAATGCATGAAAAGGTCAAGCACAGTTTTAGCTTTGCTCGTCGTTCTATTGCTTTTTCCCAGACAAGGAATTTCTGTCTGAATGGAACAATCCACTCTCCATGCACTGTAATTATTTATTACACGACTATTACTTTTCCTCCAATTTCATATTTACAAAACCGTTCGGAACACGTGCTCCATACGAATTTCTGTCGACGGACTATTTTTCCACCTGACCTATGGATCATCAAAAGCACTAAAGTCCGCCCACTTTCGTAATCGGCCAATTGAAACGTCGCATTCTAACCTAGATTAATTCGTAACCTGCGGTGACAGACGATAAATCGATTGTCAATTGGAAAATGGTTTTGTTCAAATCTACCAAAACTAACGAAATAAAACTTTCTCTATAAATGAGGAGTGATTTAGTAACACACAAGTTCCGACTTTGAAGTGAATATCTCTCAGATAACGGCAGCTAATTTCTTAAAAATACGAATAAATAGCCTATTTGACACAGTTTTCATTGATATTTTTTCTGTTTACGTATCGAACTGTCACACGTGTTTGCCAGTCAACACTTGAGTTTTATTTTTGTCTTTATTTCATGCAGATGATCAATAATTTATTTATTTATTTATTGGTGATTAAGGTCATATAGTTATGCACAATGTCTAATCATGACCGTGGCAGTTTTACGGGTGGAGGAAGCCGGAGTTCCCGGAGAGAACCACCGAGCAACGACGAGCAGCTGCCAGCTCCCCAACAACGTAACTCCGCACTGCAGCACAGGCAGGGTTAGATTGGTTGAAGACATGCGTACCATCGACGTGCAGGACGCCTTAGTACACGGCATCATCGTGCCCCCATGTGGACAATCGGGGTTAAGTGCCTTGCGATCAATAAATTACAAAGAATTTTAAAATTTGAAATTTTCTGTGCGTGATGTTTGAATTTTTAACCCTTTACCCAATGCAGATGATTTCAAAATTATTATTTTAAATATAATTTTAAAAAAATTTTTCAAAAGATTTCAACAAAATCATATCATGTGACCCCTCATTGGAACGAGCGCAGTGAGCTCGTTCCAATGAGAGGTCACGTGATATGGTTTTGTTGAAATATTTTGAAAAACTTAATTTTTTTAACTGCTCAATTTGCATATTACGCGGACGGAGGCGGGCGATTTGTTAGGAAAAGGGTTAAATTAATGGATTCTGTGTCACAGAGCCTGCGCCTCTCGTTCTATTCTTACGCATTGGCACTCGTGCCGCGTTGACAAACGCATTCATACATCGTGACGTTTTGTGTATTTCTGCCCTTTTCTGTCTATAGAACGAGCAGTCCGTTAATATAATATAAAATAGAATATATAGCGTTTTTTCCAGCCGATGCTACTTTCAGATTATTAAAAAATCAATTGTCAAGGTTGTCGTATTCCGTCGAAGAAGAAAGATCAGACAGACCATATCAAATAAGGCGCTGAAAGCTCCGTGTTTGGTCTGCCCGATCTGGTCTCGTCAACGAGACAGAATACAACAACTCGGATTGAGCAACTGTTCTATTAATGTGTTTATTATATGATAATGAATATTTTAAAAAAATAAATACGACACCGAACCGTAAACAGAAAGTAATAGGTTATGTCATCATGACGTTCCTGGAGTGGAACAAGAATTGCAGATGACTCATTGTTCCACGCAGGAGACGATATATAACTCCAGAAATCAGATACAACTAGGACTCAGCGAAGCTTCGAAATTCAAGTCGATTCAATAGCGTCTCTATGATTCGATTCGATTCGATTTCAATCGCACCAATTCGAAAATCCTAGAAAGTGTCTTCTCTTGAACTCTTCTTATATCATCAGGTCTCCTGTACAGGAGACCTGATGATAGAAGAAGACTTCAAGTAGGTTCCGCTTCCGAAATTACATTAATTCCGTTCCGGAATATTCCTCTTTTTTGCTTGATTTGCACGAGTCGCCCTTGCACACAATAATTGAGTGGAGACTGACAATATTTACGGTTGTGAGAAGGTGGAATATCCACAACTTGAAAAGCGGTGAGATTCGATTCGAGATTCGATTCGATTCGAAATCTGGAGCCCGATTCGCTTCGAGTTTCGATTCGACCCAAAATGTGAAGTTCGCAGGGCCCTAGATGTAACCATCATGTAAGAAAATATTGCGATGTCAGGAGGTCTTAGTTCAACTTGATTGAGCTTCATTACGAATAGCTGTCAAGAACAATTGCTTTCTTACTCCTTTAGCGTGCGGCTTTCGTGACAATTCTTAAGCCAGGCCTATTCAAACGGACTTCGAATAAAATGTTTGTTCCTAGTGTTACATTTAAAGGCATGCGCTTGTTTCGGTCTCCTGAAATTGTCGCCTCAAAAATCTACACAAGTCACGTGAGACTCGTTTGAAAATGACACGATATCAATTTAAATATGCTGAGACTCGTTTTTTCGGCGAACCAGAATTGATAGAAAAGCTACGACAATACTGATGAACTGTTTGTTTGTGATTATTACATTATAAGTGATTTTACGTATTACCTTTTTATTACACATCCATTAAACTTTAAACCCTTGTATTTAACGTATGTAACCCTTGCTATAACATAAATGTTTCTGTATTCAACTGGTGATGTACAAGCCGAAACTTTTTCCCAGCACCATTTATTCTAGTTCCTTTCCCATCGAGTCATTAGTTACGCTTCGAAAAGTTTCCAAATTTCGTCATACAATTATCGATCGTCTGTCGCATAGTGTGCAAATGCAAACGTCCAAAGCAAAATAAAGTCGGTTCACAACAAATTAGTTAACCAAAAATGACATAATATTAAAAAAACAATAATTTCCAACCACAACATTAACCCAGTCCTGTGACTACCTCGTCCGCGGGTCCCGTTATATCTATATTGGTCAACTTCATTTCGGTAAATTTTCGGACATCCTGACATGCTTCGAACTAAAATGTTTCTCCCTGCTGTTTTGCTCATCTGCTCAAATTTGTACTTATATTTTAACTATTAGTAATAGCCACCAGATGATTAGGAATGAATGCACCCCAGCCGAGTAGAAACATCGATACGAATTTCAACAAACAGGCCCAATAGAGAAGATAACGCTTGTATTTTAGACTGGTTCCCAAAAGGTTGTTTTTATTTTTTATCGATATCGATCCATTTGATCAGTGCAGCTTCAAACAAAACAAACGGACACTTCACCTTTAAGTTTAAACAATGGAATTAAAATTTGTTTATTTAAATGACTTTTAATGCATGGGATGTGTAATAAACACAGAAAGCGATGTGTGTCTGAATCGGTGGGTGTTCTACATAACTCATTGGAATGGCGTAGTCATATTTCGCTCGAGCCTAACACCCACCGATTCAAACACACATCGCGTTCTGTCTATATAAGTCACTTTTCCATTTATCCATTTAATGTTTATTCGTCAATTTATATGGTGTTGTTTCCCGAAAAATCCAACATGAATGTTGAATCTTCATCAAATCTGACGACATTCGTGAGTTATTTGAGACCATAATTTACTTATACATGCCTGTGTACAACATGGTTTTTGATCTCTCTAATTACATTCAATTTGGAAATGAAACATGTGAGATTAATACATCATGTTTTTTTTACTTCAATTACTTGATTTAGTAATTGCATTCATTGATTATTCCCCCGTGGGAAATCTGCTGAATTGTTGCAAAATTTCGATTTATGACACATGTCGACGTAAAGCTTTTCAAGTATGATTTTATTATTTGTTTTAAGAACTCTGCGTTTTCACTTCGAAGAAATCAGATAATGACATTATTTAATGAACCCTTTCCAAAAAAGAAGAAGAATTAGATGGATCTGCCTATCTGTATGTCCAAAGTTTCGCTATTATAATTTTTTCAACATCGTTTGCCACACAGTACAGTCGCTGTGGACTGGTCATAATCCACGCGTGGGAAGTGATGTTTACTAGGTAAAAAAAAAAATAATCATCAGCAAAATTTTAATTATCCGGTGCTTCATTAATTAAATTTTTGATGATTAATCTAATGTTATTACCTCCGTGGAAACATTGCCCAACCGTGGAAAGTGACCAGTCCACGTAGATCGTACTGTAATTTGAAAATAAAAGAAAAATGGAAGAACTATAGAATGTACCCATAGTAGCTTGATGTACCAAATGTTCACCACTCGTGGTGAATATTTGGTACACCAAGCTACTATGGGTATATTTTATTTATACCATGATCGTCACATTATTAAGAGTCGCTACTATTTTTTTCTCGATTTTACTGAGCATCAGACGTACATACTTGCGAATGTGTTTTTGTTTTTTTTTGGCACCGGTGGTTGTTTCTTCCGCTGTCAATTTTATCGCCGAAACGAAATGGAAAAAGAAACGAAGCCTTTTTCGTTTTAATAACATAATAACATACTATTTTGAATTATGGATGCTTTATTAACTTGAGACAATGTATGTTTGTTAATTTTTGACATCTTATGAGGTAAACCCATTTAAAAACGTAATAAATAATTGCCTCTTTCATTTCACTCTTCTCCAGGCGACGTGCGATAAATTTAGTCAAGCTTGCATTCAGTTCGACGTCACCAAAGGTTAACTTGGATGTAGTTCCACTGTTTGTGTAAATTTTAACTATCGAAATCTCATTGCTGGCGTGTTCACCACGGTTGGTGTGTAAAGCTAAAATTTATATCATAGACTTTTTATATATAGTAAAATAGGTTATCATGGTATAAAAAGATTTATTGAATAGAAGAGAACTGGTACCATTATCTATATTTTGTAACGGTGACAGGACTTACTCTAAAATATAATTTAGAATGGCATTCACATACTCTATTGGGAAGTGAATAAAATCAAAAGACCGTTGCGTTGGACATTCTGACCAAAAACTATATATAACAAGTCCCAACACTCGGTGTTGGAAGTAGTATACTTCATGTTATCAGGGTGTGTGGACGTAGAGTGATGCAATGAAGAACAGTGCACAAGATATGGCGTTTTCTGTAAAAGAACAATATTAAATACGTCGTTTTGTTGCCTAAAGCCCCAGTCACACAGACAATGCGACCACGATGCAACGTCTTGGCGACCAAAACATTTGACAATCACAAAGAGGTTTCAGAGGTCTCTGAAAGGTTTCACTGAGGTCGCTACAAGGTTTCAGAGTGGTTGCAAACCGCATTTGGTAGAAACCAGTCTTTTGAGAATGCACAAAAGACTGGCTGCGACCGATTTGGTCGCTCAGAGATTTCATTGGTCTTCTAGAGATCTCCAAGACAAGAGATGTTATTTTAATCGCAGATTGGTTTCTGTGCGGCGATCGGTTTCGTCTAAACAAGGGCGTTGACTCTTTGCAACCTACTGGCGACCCATCTGTCACCGATCAGTGATGAAGCGGTGATCGCCCGGGGCTTCATCGACGACTGGTTGTCGATCGGTTGCAAAGTGTCTTCCAAACGTGCGACAATCATTCGCCTTTGGGTTTGCAACATGTCACCGTTTATAAAAAAGACCTGTCTGTATATTACAGCATCATTTTGTCACAAGTATTCACATAGGTCACATGAACGATTTTTTTTATTATTTCAATAGTTTCCAGGCAACTGTTCTGCTGTTAACATCTTGACAACTTGCAGAGAAATGAGTTGATTCTGAAAAGCACCCTTTTTATGCATTATGTTTTAATCGGTGGTCGATCGACTACTAGTCACCGACCAGTCCCCGTCCAGTTGCAACCAGTCACTGAATATTCGCCGACTAGTCACCGATCGATCTCAACCAGTTGCAATCCTATCACCGTATCTGCGGTGAACAGTTGACGATAAGTTGCCGATCAATCACTGACAAGTTGCAAAACCTATCGCTGATTGATCGCCGATCATACCCTAATTCCAAATATAGACAGAAGGGGTTGCATCGGCCTGAGCGATCACCAGTCTGTCGCACATGAAATCAGTCTCCATGAGGTTGCATCGCAGTCGCATTGTCTGTGTGACTGGGGCTTAAAAGCAGATAAAATGCGAAAACAATTCTTAAATAATTAAATTTGCCATGTTCTGCCTCATACCATAGTTTTGACGCCTCATTGGAACGAGGTTAACGATCTCGTTCCCATGTTTTGAAGAAACATTGTCTGTTATACTTCAACCAGTTTCCAACCCGAAGACTTCATATTTGAAGTAGAAGAAACCAAACTAAACCATGACCAGACCATAACATAGAGACCAAAACAACTTTAATGGTGGTGTTATTTACTTGAGAAGTCATTTTCTGTTCTGTAATATTATTATGAGTACGAGCGGCATTGCTCTTACCATCTGAACAGCATATGCAGGCGCGTAGCCAGGAATTTATATGGGGAGGTTCGCTATGTGTCGATCGACGATTATCGTCTCCGCCGGGTTGACTATGGTTCGCCCGGGCGGATAACATTTTGAAACATGAGTTTCAAATGGAGCTCTGTGGTTGCACCTGGGCAAATCTTATATAAAATTTAGGATATAAAGTATTAGCACTTTTTGCAGTACTGTATGTGGAACATTACATACAAAATAGATCGATAAAGATGATGGAGATATTTTATTTTCCAGATATATAGAGGATATCTACTATTTCTGACTGGATACCGAAAATTATCCCATGAGTGTCCTAGATAAATGTTTAAAAATCACCTTTTGTCTCGATCACGAGTGAGATTATTTTCGGTATTCACTCAAAAACACTAGATTTTCTTTTTATGATACGCTTTTTATAAGAATCTGAGCATTCATATCGATAATTCCATTCGTTTCAAGCTTGAATTGATGCATCAAAGTAAATAGCCGATGCGCATTGACACGCGGAAGTGATTTGATCGATACTCGGAACAGGTAGCGTCTTGCGATCTGATTCAGCTGGCGAGTTTTATGCATCAATTCAATGTGAATACGTGTTTCACTATTGCTGGAAATGATCGGTATCCACTCAAGAACACTAGAGTTTCTTTTCATAAGACGTTTTAGAACAAATTGATCATTTCTAGTGATAATTTGACTCGTATTCCCCTTGAGGTGATGCTTTGAAAGCCGCCATTTTGATTGATGCGGTGAAAGTAAAAATGTCTATATCTTCACAGTGGGGATA
Organism: Pictodentalium vernedei; assembly: GCA_031216915.1. NCBI lineage: Eukaryota > Metazoa > Mollusca > Scaphopoda > Dentaliida > Dentaliidae > Pictodentalium > Pictodentalium vernedei. Next base: position 368,669,935 of record CM062290.1, on the reverse strand, counting down.
CGATTTCTATCTTTCTTCAGTTTTTTCGATAATCAATCGTTTAGCGTATAATAAATCTATTTTATACCCGTATATATAATTCTGCTAATTCAGGCAGAAATTAAACAGCGATAAGATTGGTGTAACATATAGGCCTTGCATGACAAGGGTCATACAAATAGTTTCTGTGAAACATCTATGCACTTTGACACTTTGATACTGTTTTGATGGCCGAGGCTATAAAAAGTATCAAGTAGTGCCTAGGCGTTTCACAGAAACTATATGCAAACGAAAACATTTATTTACATTGCCATGGCGGGGGTTCGAACCCACGCTGAGAGAGTTTCCTTCGGCACCAACCGCCTAGCGAAACTATTCTGAACCACGCACACCACTCGGCCACCGACAGACCCCAAAAAGGGAATGCCAGTTAACCAAGTATATACGAGGCCAGTACAGAACACACGAAATACTCAATTATTTAATTATTCGTCAGATAGTTGCTTCTACTTAATTCTACGAACCGCACCTCAGAAGAAATCACCCACACTTGTCCTTCTCAAATTTCCCAGATGCCATAGAATTAAGAAAGGACGCTGGTTTTGTTTACAATGCCATGGCGGTGGTTCGAACTCACGCTGAGAGAGTTTCCGTCGGCACCAACCGCCTAGCGAAACTATTCCGAACCACGCACACCACTCGACCACCGACAGACCCCAAAAAGGGAATGCCAGATATACTGCCACACAAGATATAAAGGAAACTCTCTCGGCGTGGGTTCGAACTATGCAACTATCTGATGAAAACATTTATGTTTTAAAACAACTTACCCCGATACCTCGCTTAGCCACAGAGAGTACGATGTACTAGTACATGGAGAGTGGATTGTAACTAAATCACCCGCAGAGTGGAGTTATCACCCAGGCTATAACTTTCAAATTCTGTACATATCGACAAAAACACAAGCAATGTTTCAGCCAATGGACCTCCGGGTTTAACCCGGAGGCCCATTGGCTGAAACTTTGCTTGTGCTGGTTATACTTTGCCACAAATTTGCAATTATTGCTTGGGTGGAATCTCCACTCTGCGTGTGATTTAGTGATAATACACTCTCCACGTACTGTACAGGGGTAAGTGATGTCGCCTATTTTATCAAAATTTTGAAATCACAAATGGGAAATAAAGTGGATAAAAAAAAAATTAAAAAAATTTGTTAGTAGGTGCGTACGTGCCCATCGCACCTCCCCTTCCTACGCACCCGATGTGGACTGTTTTGCACAGTCTTTATTAGTACCCCTAATAAGTCAACCCTGAATAGCAATAAGGTAAAAAGCAAAATATAACTTATTTAGAGTCCACCTTCTCTGATTTCATCGCTACTTTTCGTCTGTTGCTTAAATAAAAGAGTTTTGCATCCTGACTATTAAGCCCAGGAGACTGTCCGTTAAACGATTATAAAAGGACTTGTGGGAATGTAACCATGACGATTAGTCTGTGCGACTAAGAAAAAGAGATTTTTACCTGTTTCATTATAAATTGTTCTCAGGAAATCTATCGTTTTACAAAAAGATCTGACGAAACATGTTGAACATCGGTGTCGGATGTTGAGGAGATGATAAAACATTTCCAATTTATATGATGAGCTTTGCATATTTACAGTTTGTTGAAAGAACTCTTGTTAATATTTGGAAAGCTGCTTGCCAATTATTCTAAGCGTTTCAAGTTTCATTGCGGTTATAATATTAAATACTCTGCTTGTAGTAAAAAGTCCACTAATTCGCAAGCAATGAGGATAGACATTAGAGCAGGACGTGTGAACAATCCCGTTTTTTCGCCGGGCAGCTTAATGAGAATATTCGGACCAATTCCTGTCGAGTTTCCTTCTCTTTCCCGAAGTAATAAGACAGATCGCAACAAGCTTGATCAACGACCCGAATTGAGGTTCTTCAGGAGTTTTACCAGCACGACAAGCTGGAGTGAAATATAGGAAAAGCTCCACAAGGGTAGTTGATTCTTGTCGCATACACTCTACCTGTGTTGTTTTCTGTATTTATACTACGATTAAACTTGAATTAAGCGAATAAGTTTAGATTTTTAAGATAAATATCAGTGAAGTGTTTATTTCTTGTGTGATACCGTTCTTTTGTATTATCAGTCATATGGGTTTTTACATGCTGTGGTAGGATTCCACGAGTGCTTTTTAAATGCCTATATTCTATCTTGTAACGTTGAATACACATATGAACCGTTGTTTGTCCCTTTACCGAACGTAACGGCAAAAATCGGCCAGTGCTATTCACAAAAATCGCCAATTAATTTTCATTATTTTTCCATTTTTTGTATAGAAAACATAGGTTATGACCCCTCTTGGGAACGCGCTCGGCGAGCTCGTTACAATGAGGGGTCATAACCTATGTTTTTTCATACAAAAAATGAAAATAAATAGTTATTCAAGAATTTTGTTTGCAAATGTCGTCTGCTTTTCATGTTAGGTAAACTGCCAAGTCTTTTGAAAAGCCAATGATCCATTTTAGTCAGTTAGTTCCTTTAAAAGAAAGTACATAGAGGTTATGATCATCGTGTGGGTTTCCGAGATGGTGTATTCCAGTCGAGACCTCTCCTCTGAGCATATATCGACGAGGCCGTTAGGATGAGTCGATATATTACCCAGAGGCGAGGTCGAGACTTCAATACACAATCTCGAAAACTCACTTGGTGGTAATAACCAATTTATCTTACAGTATTCCTCCCTTTCTTGACTAGTTCGCACAATGAAGGGATTGGGTACAGTTTTTAGTGGCGTCTGTTTTGACAATCATTAAGCGTCTTTGAATTGATTTTTGTATGAATGAACATCATGACGTTAAGGTATTGCGTCCTTGTGCTGTGTATGACGTAATCCCCATTCATTGCTCTACTTGTACTATAACCGCTGAATTTTAGAGTAGTGTTTCACCTGTGTGTCTAATGCATTTCGTTGGTTGGTGATTATTTTTATTATTTGTTTACTGTTATCAAAAACGGCGGCCTATAAATTTGTAAGAACTCTACACTGCAAAAAATATAGGTTCTCTTTAGAACCAAAACTGGTTCTAATCTTGTCCCTGAGATGGAACCAGTTCTGTTTAAACAGTATTTATTTCAAATCAAATAAATTTATAAAGATTAACATTAAATATTAACAGAATTAAACAAATTGAGGGGGGTTCAGTCGTAAGTTTAGAGCTTATACGAGGTTGTCTCAAATCATTATTAAGCAAAGAAGATGTGAACAGTTGGCATATCGAACCAGTTTTGGTTCTCTTCAGAACCAAAACTGCTTCGATATGCCAATTGTTCATATCTCGTTTGTTTCAAAATGTTTGGCGACTGCGTTGAATAAGCTCCAAGTTTAGTGGTGAATCTACTTCAGTTCATGTAATATTCTGTTAAAATTGAATGCTAATCTTGGTAAATTTATTTGATTTGAAATAAATACTGTTTAAACAGAACTGGTTGCATCTCAGGGACAAGATTAGAACCAGTTTTGGTTCTAAAGAGAACCTATATTTTTTGCAGTGTATGCCAATTGAGTGCAGGTAAAAAACGTTCTCTTTCTGAATCGAATGATTGCCACACTCAATACAGATTTGTTTTTTTTTGTCTAGACGTATTTACTTCCATTGAGGGAAATAGGTTCTTGTTGTTAGATAATATTTTGGAAAATACAGTTGTAGAAGTTTTGTAGTACTGGACCGTGAAGAGCAAGTGGATTTAATAAAATAAATGATCCCTGGTGAAGTTGTACTCGGCTATCAATCAAACGGTCGTCTTCTACATTTAACACTGGCGAGTAGAAACTTGATGACATAACAAGCAAAATTACAGTTTGTGGATCGTTGGGTGGACAATCTAAAAGTGTACTTTTTGGCCTTCTCATATTTTCACTGGCCTTGCATCCTGTGGGGTAGCTACAGGATCAGAAAGGGTGCCCCATTCCCCCTAAAATTGTTGCAGGCCTCCCAAACACTGACCCAATCCAACTTTGACATTGCATCAGAGCCCTAAAATACTCTCTAATATAGAGCAACACACTAATATAGAGCCCCAGATTCGTTCTTAGAGCACTGATGAATTTTGCCAAATGTTCTCCCGTCCAACTTTCACGTTTCACAGAGGCCTGAAATAGTCTCTAATATAGAGCTACATTCGCGATAAATGCCTCAGATTCGTTCGTAGAGCACTGAATTTCACAAAATGTCCCCAGGTGTTGGGTGCGAGGGGGGGGGGGGGGGCTTGTCCAAACTAGGGCTCTCTTGTCATTACCACTACCTCTCACGTCCCTTCAGGGAAGTGGGAGGCGAGGGTTACGAACGGAGGATCCTAGTTCGAAGACTATAGAATTGTGGCTACGCAACTGCTTGCAACCAACATTTTGGGCTGATATTAACCCGCCCGGTGACGGCGTAGACTATCGGTGTATCTGAACGCATTGCAACCGAGTGTTTGGGTTTACCACATGCATGTCCTGAAACTATTGCACTTTAACACCACCGATGTACTGCTGGTCTCATTATATGTGCAGCCGGCTTTGTGTGAATATTCAGGGCTGCAAAACAGTGGACGATTAGCAGACTGCGAATTCAAAAACTCACCTAAAGGCTGGGTTTTAAGAGAGAGCTTTAAAAAGAGTCCACGATTTGTGTCACCTTAAGAGGATCGGGAGGTTTGTTTCAAAGAAGTGGTGCAGCTACTAGGAATGCTCTGTCACCAGTTGTAGAGATGGGTGGATCTTGTCCATTCTCCCGCAGCAGGAATCGCATAATTTGAATTTTAATGAGGATGACGTGATTTTAATTGTTTTAAATTTTTATTGTTTTTTTTTTTAAAAAAAATTATTGTTTTTTATTTGTATTTTATTTGTTTTTCAATTGGTTTTAAATTAGTTTTAATTAGATTTTTTAGGAAATTCCAGCTCATGGTCATCTAAGTCATAGTTCGGTCATGGTAATTAACCTCTTGTTCGATAGTGTTCCGACCTTTGTTCATCAAACCTGTCAATTGCCTGCACCTCTGTTCACTTAACCCATTGAACTCCAGAGGCCGTTTTTCCGACCCGTTCACAAGCTACGTCATGATGTCTTCAAGGGGGTGACTGCAAGGTAAATGTGTGATGTAGACCACTCAATATTTTCAACGTGCAGCCCTAAGGCTGCACGTTGAAAATATTGATTGGGCTACCCCAAATAATAAATATGGACCCTTCCTATTACTAACATGGAACTGACATGGAAGATACCACCAGGGTTTCAAAGGATTAATGGTCGGTCTATTTTATATATCTGTCATCATCCACACTCGAACACGCGTTTGCTCAGTTATAGAATAGCGGACTACTTCCGTCACCAAGATCATCGTGTGTCCCCATCCATGAGTCCTCCTCACTACTAACCCAAGGTGCCACCCCACCCTAAACGAAGGCAGCCATGTCTCCCAACACCTCTGGTGACAATACCGCGACCGTGTCACCCAGGCCCCCATGTCCCTATCCAAGATCTCCATGTTCCTATCCAAGACCCCCGCCCTTCTGCTGAGACTGCCCTCAACGGAGACATCCACGCGGCATAACACCTCCGGTGGCATAACAGTGTCGCCCAGATCATCAGGTCCCCATCCAAGCGTCCCGCATGTCTCCGTTCTGAATGGAGACACCAATGAGCCGTAAAACCTCTAGTGACCATCTAGTTTAAACAATATTTATTATCAGTTGTAGTACAAAGATATTAATACATAACTACTATTTGTGGATCCCACTGTAAGCGTTAAGCTTATTTGACCATCTGGAGACCCTGTGTACATACGCATATCACCGTATCCCAAACCAAGTGTACCCCCTTACTCAAACACTTCCCCCACCGCACCTAAACACATGCTCCCATCCAATTTCCCCCACTTGTCTGTGATAATCCAGCAGCAGGTTTCCACGTCTTGTTTATGAATGACATGACCACATACCGACATTGATTTGTTAACTGTGACTATGTTCTAATTTCTCTCGTCTCCACGTCTTGTGTATATTGCTTCTATCATTAGTTCTTTCAGGTTTCTTCTTGAATTCTAATAGGCCTTTGAATTGGGAATCACCGCTATCGGCGACAAAGACCCATACACCCAACCTCACACTTGGTCGACCTGCATATAAAGCCCAGTCTTATAGCTTATTGTTGAATCCCTTACATTTATTCTTGAATTCTGTTGTTCTGTTACATTGTATACCATTAATTTCATGAGTTGTCCCTTTTTATCTGTTTGCGTGATGTATAAGTAGTAGGAGATGAGGTAAACGTGCCACATTGGCAGGACCCCGGAAGTGACGTCATGTCACGTGACCTAGTGGCGCCATGTTTGGTTGTCATGGTAACCCGCGTGAGCAGTCATCTTGTGCCGTCATCTCCATAGTGATGCGTGGTATTAGTGCGCATGCGCAGCGCGTGTTGTTAGGGTGATACGTGTTTCCGTCGTCCATTTTGTATACTGGAGGCCGCCATCTTGGTTTCTATGGTGGCACGTGGTTGCTATGTGACCGAAAGGCTTCTTATAGGACAGGGATATGTTCGGAGGGTATGTTCCCTTGTACAGGAGTCATTTTCCGATTCGTAGAATTACCACAAATAACCCGACAGGATTTACTATTTAGAATTCTTTCAGAATTCTCTGCTTCTATCTATCTATAGTTTTCGTCTACCCGACCACGTTCCTTTAGGGTAGAAGAGCCTATCAGCTGGAACAGCTTTGCTTATTATTTCTATATTTAGCTTTCCTGGTCTGTTCTTGTTAGTTCTAACCCTATTCCAGGTACTCTTGTTGTTTCATTCATCTAGATCACCCAATCAGTTCACTTTACTGGCGCTAACTAACCAATCAGATTGCTTGATTTTCCTTAATCTCTGTGCAGAGTTATCCCCCCTTATTACAACGAAGTCCTGTCCAACTCTCATCACCTCTATATCCAATGGCCGGGTCCCATGGAAACCCTTTTTGTGAAACGTCTCTATTATGGAATCCATTTTTAGTCGTATGAGGCTACGAGGGCCATGTGAAAAGCCCTCAATGAGACCTCATTTACTACCCTCATAGCCTCATTTCTTTTGAGGGCATGAGGACCATGAGAGAAGCTCTCAATGAAGTATAATTTACTATCCCTCTTAGCCTCATCCCGGTATTTAACAACCATATCCCCAGGCACCCCAATTTCGGCACCCCATTTTGGAAAACATGTGGCCTTCGGCACCCCTTTTTGTCGTATGTGCTTATGTGAAAGGCACAATTGACACATTGTGCATTAGCACAAAGGCACAAGCTGGATGTGCCGATATGTGCTTATGTGAAAAGGCACAATGTGACACATTGTGCCCTAGCACATAGGCACATACGGGTATTTGAGGTTACCTATAACCTGGTATTGTATTATTTGAGGATACCTATCGGGAATAACCTTATGGAGCATACCTTTTTTGTCATATATGCTTATGTGAAAAGGTTCAATGTGACACATTGTGCACTAGCGCAAAGGCACATGCTGGATGTGCCAATATGTGCTTATGAGAAAAGGCACAATGTGGCACATTGTGCCATAGCACATAGGCACATACGGGTATTTGAGGATACCTATGACCTGGTATTGTATTATTTGAGGATACCTATCTAGGATACCTTCTCGAGAATCCCTTTTTGTCGTATGTGCTTATGTGAAAAGGCACAATGTGACACATTGTGCACTAGCACATAAGCACATGCTGGATGTGCGGATATATGCTTATGTGAAAATGCACAATGTGACACATTGTGCACTCGCACATAGGAACATACGACCAAAAGGGATTCCATAGCCACAGGCGTTTTCCAAAAAGGGATTCTTAAAAAGGGATTCCGTAAAATGGGATTCCTATCCGACTCTGTAAAATGGGAAATATACTCAAAATCCTCACAGACATTTCTAAGTCAACCAAACCTTTTCTCCACTCACTCCGATGTATTTTTGACATCCTCTTAGGTCTGTATACATTGCATCAGTAGGAAATATAACAGGTGATAGGCATTCAACAGAAAGCCTATGGTTAATGTGAGTCGTCTCCCAAGGTCAAACAGTTACACAAAATGAAAGATGGCAGTTGGTGGGAATAGTAGAGTTCATAGAGTTATCAAACTACAATTAATGGAAATCACATGTAATAATAAATAATAATAATAATAATAAGGAGGCTTACATTTACCTAGTGCCCAGTCTCGATATTCCTCACCCACTCTCCCTCCTAATCTCCCAGCTTTTAATCAAAAACTGTTTCATAGTTTCCCCCTTTGGCGCCTTCTCGATCTCCCCAACTATAAAATTGACCCATATCCTCATGTCATTCCTCATCCAATTATCCTTCATGTTTCCATCCCATTTCCCATTAGTTCCATGGGTGTTTTAAGCAAATACGTCCACTCAGAATGTTCATGTCTGAGACAGGAACATACAAAAATTGTATTAGAATCAATAATCAATCAATTGCAGATGTTATTTGGGACAACGGTACGGAAAACCTAACTACCATGCTAGAAACCTTACAACTCGATGCTCTCCGTAAATTTGTTGTGCACCAAGACGCCCCAGTCATAACACAATGTTTGAAGAGATAGAGAGTAGTCGTTTGACTGGACTTGTTACGTGATATAATTCATGAGAGGTGAGGGGCGTTGTATAAATACGAGTGCGCGAATGCGCACGAGTGTTTTACAATATAGTCCCTCGCCCCGAATGAATTATTTTATGTAACCAGTCCAGTCAAGCGATTACTCAGTTATTACTTTTCACTATTAACGATAATTATATTATTTATCCCTTTACCTAATGTAATGGCCAGCGCTATTCTCAAAAATCGCCAATTAATTTTCATTATTTTTTCATTTTTTGTCTCTAAAACATAGGTTATGACCCCTCATTGGGACGAGCTCGTTGAGCTCGTTCCAACGAGGGGTCATAACCTATGTTTTTGAGACAAACAATGAAAATAATAGCTATTCAAAAAATGGTTTTGCAAGTGTCGTCTGCCTTTCATATTAGGTAAAGGGTTAAAAAACAAAACAATGAAGTCCCCATTACATCCACGGCAAAGCGTCTTCGTTTGCGCGCACGGATACATGACACAATTGTGGATTGCATTATTCACTTGTGAAGTTATCGTTTATAATCAAACCCGGAAATCCCAGTAAATCACACTTTCGAAAGTAATAAACAGGCTTTATCACTTTGACGGAAAGGAGAAAAAGACATAAAATAATCATGATGTACAAAATCATACCTGGAAATGCTCCATCATATCTTACGCTTCTGGTACCCCGACAGATTACTGATATCACAACTTACCACTTAATTGTACGTTCTTCAGATAATCTGCATGAAATACAGGGTCACACCAGACTCTTTTCCGCCTTCGTCCGTGAAATGTGGAACAGCCTGGGCGCGGACGTACGACCACTGGAGTCTCTGAAAAGTTCCCTTTGGAGAAATGCAGGGTGGTTCCAGGGTATTACTATGCTGGTTGTAGAAGGGATCAAATGCTACAGAGCAAACTTAGAATGAGATACAGTGACTTGAATGCTCATAAATTCGAACGCTTCTTAACTAACGACCCTAAATATTCTTGTTGAAAAGATTATGAGGATGAAGCTCACTTCATCTCATCGTGTCCTAACTTTCTCATCCAGCGTCAGTCTTTTCACCTGAGCATTGAGAACCTAACAAGCAATATCAATTATATACTGTACGGCAATCCAGCATGGCCTTATGCAGTTGATAAAGGGCCTGTGCGGCCTTCCAAAAGTACATTGCTGAAACGGAGAGATTTGAGTGGAGGCTATCTCCCGCCCATAAGATAAGATATGAAATGTTTATACAGTCACAAATGCATCATATACTATTCAAAAAAGTAGGGGATATTTGATAAAAGTGAGATATATGAAGATATATATTTATATTTTCAACAAAAAGACAATTGAGGCATTTCACTGTGACATCTGCTGAATGATTTCAGCGATAGCTGGGTGCCTGACAAGCACACATTCCACGCATTGAGCTGTAGAAGACATGGGCGGTCAGTCAGAGAATTTTCCACATTCAGTCCAAGACCTCAATACCTTGTAAATCCTCTTCGGATCGCAAGACAAGCGCTGATCCGCCGTGGCATACTGCTCACCAAACGTCCAATATCTGCTTGACTTCCATTCTTCCTGCAGTGCAGCAGCGAGTTCCTGCACATTGGCAGGGGGCTGTTGGCGTTGTCGTAGGCGCCTACCAAGCATATCCCAGACGTGTTCGATTGGTGAAACGTCTGGACTTAGTGCTGGCCATGGCAGTGTAGTGATGTTCTGCTCCTAGAGGAACTCTTTAGCGACACGGGTCCTGTGTGCTCTTGCACTGTCATCTTGGAAAAAGAATCGACGACCGTGACGTCGCGCAAATGACACCACATGAGCTGCTAACATGTTGTCACGGTAGTACTGCCATGTGACACGCCCCTGGATGACATGTAATGCTGTTCTGCTTGCCATGATTATGCATCCCCGCACCATAACCGATCCACGTGCTGCTTAACGGTTACGTCATGGTATCGTTCGTTCCGCCGCCGCCACACTCTGTTTCGCCTGTCGTGGAAGTCGAGAGTGAACCTCGATTTTTCGGAAAACATGACATTGATCCACCGACGATTGTCTCAGCGCCGTCGTGAACCACACCAATTATACCTTGCTGCGATGTGACGTTCAGTCAAACGTGGAATTATTCGAAGTCGTCGAGCGTACAAATTCCAGCTGTGTAGGCGATTTCGGATAGTCTGACCATTGACTCGCACATCTGTCACTCGGTGCAGCTGCTGTCCAATTTCTGAGGCACTTTGATGGCGGTTACGTTATTCTGTTGTTTGGATGAAACGATCCTGAGTAGCAGTTGTTGGTCTTGGACCTCACGACCGACGTCTGTCATCAACATTGCATGTCTGACGGTAGCGTGACCACAACCTGCTAATTACAGGTTGAGTAACCTTGGGAATTTGAGCCACTGCAGTCTTCGGTTGCTAGGTTCCAACATGCCAACGGCACGTAAACGTTCGTCACGTGTCAGTTTTCGCTTAACTGAAAAGTTACGTTTCGACCAGAAACTATTGATGAACGAGTGTATACCAAGAAAAGAACGTTGAGACCTCAGAAAAAGCCAGTCCAGTTCAAATGAAAATTTCAAAACGTACCCCACAGACATTAACGCAGCGCCCGTGAGAAATACCTGCACGAAGGTTTCGTGGGCCGGTGACATTCATGATCCACACTAAACTTGGTAACATATTGATGTGTCCAATCACGCGTATCCAATAACATTTTCCGAAAATATCAACATCGGTTTGGATATCCTGTACTTTTTTCAATAGTATACATCAAGCAATTTCAACAGAAAATACAAATAGCTGCGGCAAGGATCGTAACCGGTGCGACCATTAGTGCGAGTAAGTCTTTGCTCTATTCCAAAACCCGCTTGGACCCTCTTCTATAAATACGCAGCAAACACAAACTTGTACAGGTTTTCAAAATGTACCACCATGTAACTCCCCCATATATTGCTAACAAAGTACCGCCGCCAATCTCCTCAACTATCCAACGTCCCAGCCTTCGATCGTGTGACAACCACCGAGTTCCGTTCTGTCGCACCGATTTGTACCAGTGCTCATTTATTCCCAAAATCACCAAGCAATGGAATAGCTTACTCTTGTCTATCCAAGAGAATTCTTCTCTAAGTAATTTCAAACATTTCTCATGAATGGCAACCTTCATCCACCGCTATTTTATAGCAGCAATAAATCTCGTGTAGCCCAGGTATACCATTGTAGGTTGCGATTGACGTAACCTCAATGCCCATCTATATGAAAACCATATATCACTTTCTCCCTTGTGCCAACGTGAACTGATCGAAACACCTGAGCATTTCCTCCTGCACTGCCCAGTCTATGCAAATTTCCGCAATAATACAATCAACGATCTGCCTTTTTACTTTAGATCTCTCAATGTTACTGTTTGACTCAGAATTGTTGAACAATGTCGAGAATCTTCTTATTTTTGAAGTTGTACAAACTTTCATAGTGTTATTAGTTTAAACAATCTCCAATAATATACTAAACAGAGCAAAGCCTCCGGTTAGTTAATTAACTTGTGAAACTATTATCTTACTGGGGAGACGACTCACAAAAGCTCCATGCTTACTGTCGAATCCCTTACAGTTAAAACTAGAAGTCCTGTCATGAAATGCGCACAAATAGCACGCTGATCTGCGCGTTAATGTACGCGTTAATCCCACAGTAAAGTTATCAAATTCTGTACATATGGTCTGTGCACAAGCAATGTTTCAGCCAATGGACCTCCGCAGAAACATTGCATGTGGTTGCTATGAGTAACCAGGAGAACCTGTCGTGCTTTGGATGCCATTCGATATGGCAATTAAGCGCAATTCCAACGTGCAATTAAGCCTAGACAAGCGCACTATTCGTGACAGGACTTCCAGTTTTAACTGTACATACAAGTTGTTCTTCTTGTTATTTAATGTACGATTATCTTAGCTTTCGCTTTGTTTCATCTTTCTTTTCGAACATGATGTGTACATATAGCGTGATTCCTTTTTTATCTTTGAAATAAAAATATTGTTTAAACTAATTTCAACGGACAGTTGGCTCCGCACAATGCACCCGTTCAAGCACCATCATTGTTTGTTATTTCTTTAATGTAACGACGAGGTATAAAAGTTAAAGGGGGTTAGCCTGTTTACCACCCCATTTTGATTTCGAAATAAAATATGTTTAAAAAAACATCCATCCATATTTGGGAGTTTGTTGTGGGACTTTTGGAAAGCGAGCATTAAAAAATAAACTACAGAATAAGCAGTATAAGGAGGGGTTAACTGTCGAGGCACATGGGGAATATATATATATATACACACAAACGCTAGCTGAAACGCCTGGATAGTATAATGTAATTCTACACTGTTCTGAATATGGAACAATTTTCAGTACACGCCGTACATGAGAGTGTCAAGATCTGTAGGAAAAGGTAAGGACTCCAATGTAACTCTCCTAATCTCTTGATAATAAAGTATTGTGAAGTATTTTTAATCAAAACCCACCGACGGGCGATACTCATTCCAACTGATAACATTTGTGAAGCATCATTATAATCTTTGGCGCTGTTTATTATTTATTATTCCCAACTTGATATATTTGACTTCGCTGAAACTTTTCATTCATTAAAATGACAAACAACCATCATTCATTTATATTTTACAAAACCATTTTTCGTATTTTGTCCACTCACTCCTCAGAAACCAGTAAAGCAAACCTCTCCCTGATTGATTAAAATGTAATGAAAGCCAAACAATAGGGCTTGATGAGGTCAGTGAAGCAAACCACTCCCTGACTGATTAAATGTTAATAAACGTCAATCAATTGGGCTTCATCTAATTATTTGGACAACACGAAGTTAGTTGCAAAAAAACAAACTCAGGAGGTCTCAGACTGAAAACAATTATCTAGATTAGTGACATTTGACAGCTCGTCACTGAGTTTAATTATGTACCGAGTTGCGAAAAAACCCCAGTTCACAACTGCATTTATACCAGTGATGCCCTACACTCTAAATCACGTGGGTTAAAAATCAACCCAAATCGACAGGGTTGAGTGAATATGAACCCAATTTGGGTTCATATTCACTCAACCCAGTCGATTTGGGTTGATTTTTAACCCAACCGATTTTAGAGTGTACCCATGTTGCAAATGAATAAATTTATAAAGCAAATAAAGTTATTCGGGTCGCAAGGGATTTCAATCCCATATCGTCCATGTACACCTTCGGCGCGCTGAAACTTTTAATTCATTCATTGTACAGTACGTGGAGAGTGGATTGTAACTAAATCACCCGCGGAGTGGAGTTATCACCCAAGCTATAACTTTCATGTTTTGTACATAGCGACAAAAAACACAAGCAATGTTTCAGCCAATGGACCTCGGGTTTAATAATTTGCAATTATTGCTTGGGTGGAAATTTTCGAACTTCCTTAGAAATACAACTTTCGAACCCCTTACCGTCACAGCTCAGGAGCGAGATCGGGCGGTAGTTCGTTATAAGGTTACGGGAGAATTTTATTCTGTTAGACTGGTATTTTGGGCATTCTAGTAAATAGTGTCCCAGGGTCTCCACCACGCCTAAATTACACATCTGGCACTCCTTTTCTCTGTTTTGCCCAATTTGTCCCCTCAGCTCCAGGGACCGCGACCTCAGCTTGAACAACTGTGACCCCCAAAGGTGCCCTCAAGGTACTCTTCAAAACCTGGCTTCTCTTTATCATGCAGGCCACCCACAGAACTCTTTGCTTCGACCCCCTTTCGCCAGTGCAGGTTACAATCCTCCATGAGTCTTTCTCTGACGATTGTTTAACCCTAGCTTGTGCCCACTTCTAAGTCCGAGATCTCCATTGAATGGTTCTCTATTAACCCTTTACCCATCGTAACGGCCAAAACCGGCCAGCGCTATTCACAAAAATCGCCATTCAATTTTCATTATTTCTTTCACTTTTTGTCTCGAAACATAGCTTATGACCTCTCATTGGAACGAGCTCAACGAGCCCGTTCCATTGAGGGGTCATAAGCTATGTTTTTGACGCAAACAGTGAAAAAAATTAGTTATTCAAGAATTTTATGTGCAAGTGTCCTCTGCCTTTCGTGTTAGGTAAAGGGTTAACTCCCTCACTTGGTCTATCCATCCTTTCTTTATGTTTGGATTCCAAATATTCAGGAACATTATTTTCACCATCGGCTGACGGGAGATTTATTGAATAGTTAAGATAACAGAGGTCCTTTAAGTCTATCCATGGAGCGTGGTGTCTCAGTAGGTAGAGGTGCAGGCTGCAAGCCAAGAGGTCCTCGGTTCGAATCCCACCTGCGGCAACCGCGTTGTGTCCTTGGGCAAGGCACTTCATCTCCATTGACCGCGTGGGAGCACGGTGGCGTTGTGTACTAAGGCGTACTGCACGTCGATGGTGCACTTGTCTTCAACCAATGCAAACCCTGCTTGTGTGGAGTTAGTATGTTGGGGGCTGACAGTTGCTCGCCGTTGCTCAGTGGTTCTCTCCGGGTACTCCGGCTTCCTCCACCCGTAAAACTGTCACGGTCATGATTAGCCATTGTGCATAAATATGTGATCTTAAACATCAATAAATAAATAAATTAAGTCTATCCTGTCCTCAATCCTCATCGACCAAAGATTACCATTATTGCCTCTAGTGCTACAGCGTTACTCGACCCCGTTATCCATGGGCCTGCATTGCTTTGCAGGCTTTCCAAGCTCTTTAACACCATTTGGTTTAGAGGTATCACTTCCGTACCATATGTTATACTTGGTACACCCACCATTTCCCAAATTCTATTCTCCACGAAAACCTTATTAAAACTATCTTCGATTTTGTTGACATTTTTACAATGATGAGGTAACTGAAAGCAACAAAGTCAAGAGTCTCTCCATTTATAAGCCTAAGGTCAAGGAATATCAAAAGTTGACAGAAGTCGTCGATTGGTTCCTATGATTATACTTCGCACCCACTGTTGCTGCAATGAGGAATAAATACACCTATAACTTAATTAAGCACCCCTGAAATGTTACATGACAGTGAAGTTGCTGTTACTTTTTAATGGTTGCTATGTCTTGCAGTACATTTCATCTAGGGAAACATAATGTTTCTGGTTGATAGCGTATCCCAAACACATTCCCTAGTCCTCGTGAAGCATGCTACCCACGAATGTCACAAAAAACCACTATCATCCACATGCACTATCTGGGTATAAAACAAGAAAAAATGTCACTTCTTTTGTCAGTAAACGTTGACATGGCAAGGAGGCGACTGTCAGAGGGACTAAGATGGCAAATCGTTGGCATGCACGCAACAGGCATGTCATTCAAAGCTATTAGAAGGCAACTTGGCTATAGTCATTCTGTCATCGGCAGACGTGTCCGAAAAAATCAACAAACCAACGATGTTAAGGATCGAACATGGCCTGGGCAACCCCGAAAGACATTTTCTCGGGAAGATCGGAATCTGGCACGCATCGTTAGGCGTGAACCCTTTGCTTCAAGTGGGGTTTTGAAACGCCTTTGGCTCCCCAACAGGCGTTTGTGCAACAGAACTGTCCGAAAGTAAGGGGAGCTCCTAACTTTCTTCAACTCGTATATCACTGACCGCTTACACAGAGTTGTAGTAAATTCTGATTCGTCTTCTTGGAACCCAGTTGCCTCGAGCGCGGTGGCTCAGTGGTAGACTGTTGGACGTCTATGCTAGAGGTCTCGAGTTCGATCCCCGTCCGGGACGACACTCGTTATATCCTTGGGCAAGGCACTTTATCCCGGTTGCCTACATGGGGGCACGATGACGCCGTGTACTAAGGCGTACTGCACGTCGATGGTGAACATGTCTTCAACCGCTGTAACCTTGCTTGAGCGGAGCTTGAAAAGAGTTATAATGTTGAGGAGCTGACAGTTACTCGTCAATGATCGGTGGTTCTCGCCGGGTACTCCGGCTTCTTACACCTGTAAAAGTGTCAAGGTCACGTTTAGCCATCGTGCATAAGTATGTGACCTTAAACACCAATAAATAAATAAATAAATAAATAAATAAATAAATAAATAAATAAATAAATAACCAGTTGCCTCGGACGTACACAAGGGTCAATTCTTGGCCCCTGCTTGTCTTGATCAATATTAACGACATAACTGTAGGCCTAACAATCAGTATACGCTTGTTCGCAGATGATACAACTCTGTACTCAGTTGTTGAAGATCCACACCAGGCCTCTTGAATTTTGAACAACGACATTGCCAGAATAGAACAGTGGGCTCATTCATAGTTTGTTGAATAGAATTCTGCAAAAACTGAAAGTATGATCATATCACGTAAAAGGGCCCCGGTCCCCGGTTGATTATGCCCTCCCCCCCCCCCTCCCCCTTGATGGCCAACATTCCCATCAAAAAAAGTTAAAGAACATAAACACTTAGGTGTAATACTCAACTCTAATTGTACTTGGAATAACCACATAGAACACATCTGCGCAAAAGCCTGGTCTCGCGTGGACCTTCTTAGGAAAAATAAATTTCTTTTAGGTCGCAAAACACTTAAGAAAATTTATTTGACCTTTGTGAGGCCCCCGCTTGAATATGCGGATACAGTTTGGGACAACTGTACTGAAAATGACTCGCAGAACCTTGACACTATTCAAATTGCAGCTGCTCGCGTTATTACTGGAGCCACACTGAGTACCAAAAGAATCTTATTATATGAATAAATTGGTTGGGAGACACTGCAGACACGGCGGGAAAAACATAAGCTAATACAGTATTTTAAAATGTATCATAATCTTGTACCGTCTTTTGTCTCCAATAGAATCCCTCCACCAGTTTCAGTGAATCAAATACGTGGTCTAGATCATGCTCAAAATCGCCGTGTCCCTTTCTGTCGAAAGAAAAATTATCAACTATCATTCATTCCATCAACAACCATGAGGCGCGGTGGCGTTGCGGTGACCGGTTCTCGTCAGATCACCAAAGTTAAGCAACGGCGAGCCCGGTTAGTCCTCCGATGGGTGACCGTCTGAGCGATCGATTCGGACTTCCGCGTTGTGTCCTTCGGCAAGGCTCTTAACCCCGACTGCCCACGCGGGGGCACGATGACGCCGTGTACTAAGGCGTACTGCACGTCGAAGGTGCGCATGTCTTCAACCAATCTAACCCTGCCTGTGCTGCAGTGCGAAGTTACGATGTTGGGGAGCTGGCAGCTGCTCGTCGTTGCTCGGTGGTTCTCTCCGGGTACTCCGGCTTCCTCCACCCGTAAAACTTTCACGGTCATGCTTGTGCATAAGTATGTGACCTTAAAACACTAATAAATAAACAACTAATCTGTGGAGTTATATACCTTCTAACACCAGAGATAATAGCTCCTTAAAAGATTTAAAAAACTATCTAAATCAGAACGTGCGTCGACCACCACCATTCTTTTACAATTCGAGATCCCGCAAAGCATAGGTATACCACTGCAGACTACGATTACGGTGCAGACATCTTAATGAGCACCTCTTCGTGAACCACCTGGCCACCTGACCAAACTGCATATGCGGTGAACGCGAGACAACTGATCACTTTCTTCTAAAATGTCCAAACTATAATCGTATAAGAAGTGATACACTGTGCTTACTTCCCTTCATGTTTGACTGTAACACCCTGCTGTACGGATGCGAGTTCTATAGTACTCGTGATAATCGAACAATATTTGAAACGGTGCATCAGTTTATTCTTAAATCTGAGAGCTCCACTTAATGTTTGAACAACCAGAACATGAGGATGGATTTTCCTGTAAATATGGATACTCAGCATTGTGCCTACACGAGGTTAAGTTACCAAAAATTCAGTGCCCATCGAAATGATGGTGCCTCACTATGTTTTCTTTCCCCGAGGTGGTTTGGTTCTTTCTTCCCTCATGACCCCTCCTACCATGGTGATAACACAGGTCGCCTCGATCCCCCCAAAAACACGAGAGCTGAGGACGCCATGTTACAGTATTTTCACAAATAACTGTCTTCTCTACACCTACATCACAAGTGGGTTATCTGGTAAATTACCAGCTGGTTTGCTGAACCACTCCCGTCCTGATACTTCACATGTAACTGGCTGTTAGTTGTTTTGTCTATCGCCGAACGCTTTACTCTACATGACCGGGTAGGTGTAATACAATGTGACATTTCTACCTGTGCTGATTGGGTTGTCGTTCTTGTCTGTCGCTGCAAATAATAGAAAAGTACATTTAGCTTTTTGAAATTGGCGGCATCTCTTTTAATATTTAATATTTTAATATAGCCTGTTTGAATACTATTGTCTCATTCTTATGTTTCTGACTTGAATCAGCAGTCAGTACTTCTTGAAAGATATTAATGAAAGTCATTTACCTAAGATAAACTATCTTATAAACCGACAATTATCCAGGTACCTCAATTGAAGTGAAGTACGGAATGGAGGTGGTTCAGCAACATGCAGTTATTTATACCCATAATCACTAACTCTTTTCTGCCATGTTTTCCCCATTTGCTTCTTGTTCTCATTGTTTAAGTTATATATTATACAATTATATCCTATTTCCTTCTACACCAAACCAACTATCAAACCGTAATTATACTTTGAAAGTGTGATGAAAAATTCGGGGTCAGAAAGTTGGCCCGAGTTGTCTTCAAAAGTGGTCCGAGTTGTCTTCAAAGTTGGGCCGAGTTGTCTTCAAAAGTGGTCCGAGTTGTCTTCAAAGTTGATCCGAGTTGTCTTCAAAAGTGGTCCGAGTTGTCTTCAATGATGGTCCGTGTTGTCTTGGTCCGAGTTGTGTTTGGTTCGAATTGTCTGTAATTCAAAAATTCACCATTATAGGGTTTGGACGGTAACTTTAATTGTATACGTACCTGTCTTCTCGACTGTTTTATGTCCAGGTGTTTTACTGGTAGAAACAACCTCGTGTTAGCTTACAGCTTACTATAGGATCCACACTTACTATAACTGATACAGTTGTATATACTTGAGAACTGGAAATAAATATGGTTTAAACTAAATTTGTGAAAATAAGTGAAGATGTCTTCTAGAACAGCAACAGCATCAGCTACACATCAACAAGACACGTGAAAGGGGGTGACAAGTCCTCCAAAGAAAGAGAGGGCGAGGGAGAGAGGAAGAGAGAGAGAGAGAGAGAGAGAGAGAGAGAGAGAGAGAGAGAGAGAGAGAGAGAGAGAGAGAGAGAGAGAGAGAGAAAGAGAGACACATCAACAAGACACGTGAAAGGGGGTGACAAGTCCTCCAAAGAAAGAGAGGGCGAGGGAGAGAGGAAGAGAGAGAGAGAGAGAGAGAGAGAGAGAGAAAGAGAGAGAGAGAGAGATCAGCACAAAAAGAGTGAGTGGGGATAATTCTAATGACACTTTTAACCCCAGTAACTCAGCAAATGTTAACAAAATTGTTATGATAAAGGTCCCAATTGGGGCTCCCAGGAGGCTCAGCGTCGAGTCCAAGGCGTCAGTGGGTCGTGGTGGTCAAAACAATGGCCTCGCTCTCAGTGAAGGGGCGGACCAGTGCACTCAATCTGCAATTGAGGCTCTGAGGGCGGATGTGACTAGGGTCACAACCATATTGGAGAGAGAGAAAGATGAAATAGTGGAAGAGAAAGATAGAAGTGAAGAGAGAGAGAGAGAGAGAGAGAGAGAGAGAGAGAGAGAGAGAGAGAGAGAGAGAGAGAGAGAGAGAGAGGAGTCAAAAAGAAAAAGGTTAGAGAAAGAGTGGAGAATGAGAAAATGAGGGAAAACTAGAAAAAGAAAAATGTTAGCAGATAATGACTGGCTAAGGGACGAGGACAGGGAACTGAACACAAAATTATGGAGCTGCGCGAGCAACTGGCCGATAAGCAATCAACTCGTCTGCTTTCTCGACCACTCAGGGGAGAGAGGATAACACAGAGAGTAATCGCTTGACTGGACTGGTTACGTGAAATAATTCATGAGAGGTGAGGGACGTTGTACAATATAGTCCCTCGCCTCGAAAGAATTATTTCACGAAACCAGTCCAGTCAAGCGAATACTCTGTTTATTACGTTTATATTATTAACCCTTTACCTAACGTAACGGCCAAAACCGGTCAGCGCTATTCTCAAAAATCGCCAATTAATTTTCATTATTTTTTCATTTTTTGTCTCTAAAACATAGGTTATGACCCCTGATTGGAACGAGCTCGTCGAGCTCGTTCCAATGAGGGATAACGAGCTCGTCGAGCTCGTTCCAATTTGAGACAAAAAATAAAAATAATAGTTATTCAAGAATCCACTTGTGAAGTTATCGTTTATAAGCAAAATGGGAAATCCCAGTAAATCACACTTTGGAAAGTAATAAAAAAGAAAAGGAAAATAAAAGGCAAAACCGAGGTGAGGATAGCTTCCCTCATCAGAGTCAGGGGGTTGACCTCAACAAAAAACAAACGTCTGGAGTAGCCGCGCAAGTTACTCCCAGCCCTGAGCCTACAAGCAACAATAAGAACTCGGACGTGGTCCAATCTGCCTCAAACACTACCGATTCCTCTGAATCCTCCCAGGAAACAGAGACATAGGCAGTGTCAGAGAGAGACACACCACCAAGCCAGGAACGGGAGATTGAACAGTTCGACATTCAACTGCTTCCAAACTTCAGCCAGATTTCGGATATATGGTCTCCTAGCCTCTCACAAATTTGCAGAGAGCCTATCCTATCAATACCACAGACTCCAAATATCACAATAAGGGATACAACCGCTACAAAAATGGTCCCCAGTAAGAAACGAACTATGGATGGCTCCCCTAGCAACTCACAGGAGCTAGATGACATCGGGAATGATAAGGGGTTCTCTACGGTGCAAAAAAGGTTAATCAAGAAGACCAGGAGACGTCTCCAGGAATATACAGGATCAGAAACCTCCAGTTCCTTGAACATTCTGGCAACCTCCTCACAGACTTCAACAGGACATGAGGCAAGTAGCTCTCACACGCCGGGTATTTCTTATGTCCACCATGCGAGAGCACTCGCCTCAAATCCCCCCAAACCGAGGACAAAAAAAATAAATAATCCTATAAACAAAAAAAGGAAACATTCCCACTACGTAATTATCAATAGAGTTATCCACAAAATAAACGACAACGACATTGATAAATCTCTTCCCGGTTGCAAATGACAGCGCCTTTTCTCCAAAGCGACCGGGGAAAGTACTTGGAAGCTTAAAGTAGAAAGTCATGAAAAAGAAATAAAAGTCATTATTCTAGCAAACGGACTTGTAATCAACAATCATAAAATTCCTGGCAGAAGAATACAATCTGCAGCGGAACCAATAGAGTGTTATAAGTGCCAAACGTTTGGTCACTCCCACCAACAAATGTCGTGAGACCGTAACCTGTATGAAATGTGGAGGGAAACATGTCACTGGAGCATTACCACAGCCACACTGAGCTACCTGAACTGCAAATGGGGACATCCCATCAATTACAGGGAGTGTCCACACTTTCAAAATGTAAAGACGAATTTATAATTAAAAAACCTTAACCTTCCAAGCGCGGAAAACATATTCTTTCCCATAGGGGATCTGCACACTCGTAGCAGGTACCCTGTTTAGGGCGCTAAACGAAAACATAAACGTCAATCTAACTGGCATCTGCAATAATGTTAGAAAAACGGCGTCCAAACTCTTCATGTCACAGGTGTCACACTCTCTGATGGAAGCTGCCATCAATAAAGTATAGTAACTGTATAAAACAAAACTAAAAGCAAGCAATCGTGGCGCTCTCAAAACCACAGTGGATAAACTCAAACTCATGAACTGGAACGCAAAAAAGCGTCAAGCAAAAGAAAACAATAATGTCAACTTACTTTGATGATTCCTATTCAAGGCTGTCAGCATCTGTGAATCGTGTTTGAAACTTTCAAAGGGGTTATCAATTAACGATTATAATATAATTAGGCGAGATCGCCCTGTAAAACAGGATGCGGTGTCGCGCTCCGCATTAAACAAAATATTAAATTTAAAACAATTTTCACTGAACAATTCGACGCCGAAGTAGTGGCTGCTGAGATGGAAATTGACAGAAAACAGGTAGCAATTATCTCATGGGACAACGACACGAGCCAGTTAATAGACATTAAAGTATTCAAGGCCTTCACAGGAAGATGTAAACACTGTATTTTCCTGGGGGACTTCAATGCAAGACATCATGGTTTCGGATGAAAGGAAACTAACTACAATGGCGACATTGTATTCACATCATTGAACAGTTAGATACCTACGTGGCCAACGATGCTGAATGCACCATATTCGTTAGTCAATCTCCGCACCATGAGTCCGACATCCTTGATCTGATCATTACTAGCAAATCGCTATCTGGACAGACGATTGACTTCTGGGTGAATGACGCAGATCAAGGCAGCGACCATTTGCCAGTCCACGTCACTCTCCAAAGTAACAATACCCCCGCAAAATATCCCCCCAACACGCCGAAAGAACCTCTCTAAAATAAACTGGGATCTTTTCAGAGAAATCGTTGAAGCTAATCTAGTCACTAACAATCCAAGAAACGAGAACGAAATTGAAACGGCCTGCCTTAACCTGAGCAAAACAATAAACTCGGCCCTGGACGAAATATGCCCTAAACAGGAAGTGCGGCCTTGGAAAAGGACCGTCTCAAATGACACGCTTCTCCTAATTAAGCAAAAACGCAAGGCGCTCCGCAAATTCAAATCCGAACCAAATATCACCAGAAAATCAGAACTAAAAACCGTGTATAAGCGCCTACATGGCGCAGTGAAAAGGGCCCTCCACAAGGAAAGGGGTGATAACTGACAAAAGGCGACAAAAACCCTCAACGGTATCCAGCACCCCAAAATATTTTGGGACACAATCAAACGCCTAACTGGACAAAACAAATAAAAAGCATTAGCAAACCCCTCCGCAGGGAGGAAGGGTCCATGGTTCGTGACGATAAAGGAAAGGACAACACCTTTGCCGAACAACTAGAGAAGACCAATCGTCCCCGGGAAGGGGCAATATTTGATGATCTGTTCAAACTAGAAATCGACAAATTCATAACTGATAATCGTGCAATCTTTAAAACAGAACATGAAGAGGGGCACGACCACGTACTGGTCGGCCTAGTCACTAGTGATGCAGTAATTAACGTAATCAGGAAGTGGAAGACATCGTCCTCACCCGGGGAAGACGAAATCTCCAACAGAATCCTAAAACAATGCCCACACTTCTTCGTGGATAGATTAACCCTTTACCTAACATGAAAAGCAGACGACACTTGCAAAAAAAATTCTTGAATAACTATTTTTTTTCATTTTTTGTCTCAAAAACATAGGTTATGACCCCTCGTTGGAACGAGCTCGACGAGCTCGTTCCAACGAGGGGTCATAACCTATGTTTTTGAGACAAAAAATGAAAAAAATAATGAAAATTAATTGGCGATTTTTGAGAATAGCGCTGGCCGGTTTTGGCCGTTACGTTGGGTAAAGGGTTAACCTAGCTACTAAACAGATGCCTCACGCATGGCTACTTTCGTATGCGTATATAGACAGGGCCGTGAGATGGTCACCAGAGGTTTTACGCCACACTGGTGTCTTCATTCAGAGCGGAGATAAGGGGGCCGTATTGACACCGGAGGTGTTATGACGCGTGGATGTCTCCGTCAGGGCAGCGTCAGCAGAAGGACGGGGGCTTGGATAGGGACATGGCGGCTTTTGGATAGGGACATCGGGCGTGGGTGATACAGTCGCGATATTTTCACCTGAGGTATTTGGAGACACGGGTGCCTTCATTTAGGGTGAGGTGGCGCCTTGGGTGAGCAGAAGGGGGGGGGGGGGGGGGTACTCTTGGATTGGGGCACACGATGATCTTGGTGACGGTAGTAGTCCGCTATTCTATAACTGAGCAAACGCGCGTTCGAGTGTGGATGATGACAGATACATAAAATAGACCGACCCTTAACCCTTTGAACCGTGGTTGTATCTTCCATGTCAGTTCCATGGTAGCAATACAATAGGAAGAGTCCATATTTATTTTTTGGGGATAGACCAATCAATATTTTCAACGTACAGCCTTATTGATTGGTCTACACCACACATTTACCTTGCAGTCACCCCCTTAATGACATTATGACGTAGCTTGTGAACTGGCCGAAAAAACGGCATCTGGAGTACAAAGGGTTAAGTAAACACAGGTGCAGGCAATTGACAGGTTTGATAAATAAAAGTCGGAACACTATTGAACAAGTGGCTAATTACCCTGACCCGAACTCTGACCTTAGATGAGCATAAGCTGGAATTTACTAAAACTCTAATTAAAACTAATTTAAAATCAAATAAAAAACAAATAAAAAACAAATAAAAAACTTAAAAAACAATAAAACTTTTTAAAAAACAATAAAAAAGTTCAAACAATTAAAATGAGGTCATCCTCATTAAACTTCTGAAGCCACGTTATTAAGTGATTTGTACGTTAGAAGTAAAATTCTGAATCCAGTTCGCCCTTTACAGGCAACCAGTGCAGATTGTGCAACATCTGGGTGACGGGGGAGGTTTTTTTAACCACTCTCGCGGCACAGTTTGTATGGTCTGATATTAGAGCTGGGCAGTTTTTCGGTTTTCCGGTTCTGTTACTTTTTTACGACAAACCGGAAAACCGAACCGCAAGCCGCAGCACGGTTTTAATGTATTAGTGCATAAACATGCATGTCAAACTATTTTACTAGGACTAGGGTTTAATATATTCTCTGGTTTTTTAGGAACCGGGAACGGGAAAGAAATTACTCTCAGCACCGAGAATCAGGAAATTTCCAGGGTAATATCAAGGAAATTTACGATTTAATGATAATGAGCATATTTCATTGACAATCTCCCATCTCCAAACGGAAAAAGTTCTTTTCCCAAGATAAGTATGAAAACCCAAACCCGCTTCAATCTCGTCTTTATTTTCAGAATAACTCGCATTATCACCTCTACCGTATCCAGCATCAACACAATCCTCTTCACTGCCGCCACCAGTCTCCTCTGCTTTCAGCAGAGGAGACTGGTGATGGTAGAGAAGAGGGTGTTTATGTTGGAGGAGGTAATGAACAGTGATACCAGTAATTCTGAAAATGAAGACGAGTTTGAACTTTGAAGCCTGTGAATAGATCTTACTGTTGAAAGGGAGAGGTGTCCTCCAGAACTGGTTGAGAGCTACAGAGACTTGTTGAAAATGGTTCGTCAGGAATCAGGACTGTAAACATTTCAGGCGTGGAATGACTGACGAAATCCTACAAAGTTTCAATTCAGAAAAGGTTCAACACACAGACAGTGCAACGCTTCATTCCCGGTTCCGTGCTGTAGATTTCCCGGGTATCGGAGCCGGCTTTCGGAACCGGGTACCCGGGAATTCCCGTTCCCAGGATTAAACCCTAACTGTGAGGTAACTGTAGTAGTTTCGCCTATGGACCCTCGTCACTTAGTGTATTCGACGAAGGGGCGAATACGTCGTGTTCCCATTCTCAGATTTTCTCCCTTATTGCCTCGTCCAAGAACGATCAAAGGGAAGTTAAGCTGAACCCAATGGAGATACTTACGGACAGGGTTTTTGTAGACTCGTACAAACTTTTAAGGATTTTTTCCAGGTTAAGGAGCTCGAAGTGCTATTTACTATATGTTCTTAACACACAGACAAACTGAACCGAGCAAATCCGATTTTTTTTCGTGAAACCCACACGAAATCAAAACCGAATGTGAAAAATCACCCCCCCCACCAGCTCTACCTGAGATCTGTTATTCTAAGTTCGCTTACAGCCAGAAATCAGCGAACTGCAGTGATGCAAGTGACTGAGCACAGAAGCAATGGCTAACTGCTTGACTGTCCGCCCCCAATGATCGCGCTTCGCGGAAAGCGGTCCAGAATGACTCTGCATGTATCGTCTTCATTTCAATATTGAAATGGAACTTACATCTGAGATTTCTATTATTGTAGGAAAATATAACTGACAGAGCACGTTTAGGTTCGGAGTTTAGTATATAGTTTTGTATTCAGGAAAAATATGCAGTGACTCACGATGTTAATTTGACAGGTATATCGCTGAAAGAGTCCTTCCAAAATACAGGCGTAATATCACTCAAAACGGTATCATTTCTTATCAACCTACTCACAATTGTTTACTTCAGGCTTGCACTACAGTGGAAGTCCCTAACTCGGATAAAATACTCTCTATTTTTGTCTTTCCCAAGCAAGTTGGGAAAGAAAAGCGGTGCAAAAGCACCAATAAAAAATAAGCCAAAACTGGGTCGAGTGCAACCGGCGCAGACCCAGTACGGGACGCTCTCTCCCAAGTACAACTCCACGACTTCCGTTGCCAGTGCGCATGTACCGTCTCTAAAGACTCATTCTTTTTATAATCCGCTTCGTGTCGAGATGTTTTTGCACGCTTATCAGTGTTCCTCCAGCTCGATGTTTGATGATTCCTGATTCATTGTACCTCAGGGTATCCTTTGTATTCTCAGGAACAGTGTTTTTTATATTCTCTTTTATATTATATATCCATAATGTATATTTAATTGTTCTCTCTCGAGTCGCGCGCGAATTTCGTGTGCCATGCGGTTCGGACTTATATTATTTCACAATTATTGTTAATGCTTTTTTTGCTAATTTTTCTAATTGTGTTAGAGTTAGGTGTCAGCGGGGTACCACTCCTACAGTTTTTCTTCTTTCTTTTGAGAGTAGTCACCCTGTTGTGTGGTTCCCGGTCGACCGTCTGGGGTCTTTGTTTCTGTCACCTTTCTCTCTTCTTTGGGGGTGTTCTTCTGTTTTCTGATTTCACCTTCTCTGCTCCTCTCACCTCTATCATGCCCAGGACAATTCCTTGTGGGCAATGTCTGCTGCCAAAGCATGTGGACGATTTACATTCGTCTTGTTCCTCCTATAATGGGTGTTCGGCCGAGCGGCCATGTGGTGTCTGTGGATCATGGTCATCCACTTTCTGGGCGTCAGTTAACCGTGTCGTTCGTTCTCGTGGCCGTGCCTCCCGCTCCCGCGGGAAAGGAGAACGTGGTCGTTCGGGGCCTCCCGAGCCGACCTTGTCTGGTGAGAGTTATTCCTCCTCCGTGGGGGATGTGCAGTCTTTTCCTGTGGTGGATACTGCGGGAGCCGTTGAGTGTTCTGGTGAAGAGGTGCCTGGTTCCAGGACTACGGCCCCCCCCCCTCCAGTCGACATCTGAGGCTGTCACTAGGGTTGTGACTCCTCCTTCGGAGCCTAGCCGGTGTGCTCTCTCCACTATTTCACCAGCCTCAACGACTCTCGACGTATCTACTACTACTGCTGGTCCGTCTGCTTCGTCGTCAGTTTCAGCCGGCCTCGGCTTTTCGCTGCAGGGGACTGCATGAATGTCCGGTACTGTAGACGTGGGATATCGGCCTCAGCCTTCCCTGACTTCAACTCGGCGAAGTCGGAAGGGGCTGCCGGCCGAATCCATCTCTGTGGTCTCTTCGCCTTCGAGCACCACAGTTGTGTCTTTGGATTCGGATGTTCTTAGTGGAAACACTATGAACTCCGTGGCGTTTCCGTCTACTCATTCTGGCCTCACGGCCAGTTTTGGGGGACTAACGCCTTTTGTGCAGCCTGGACCTTCTGCCCCGCAGAGGTCCGCGGTGACTGTCATGAGTTCTCGCCATATTGATCCTCGGGGTGCCTCGTACCCCTATACACGTCTGCCTTCAGATGTTTCGGCTGCCGCCCGTTGTCCCGCGTCGGGTGTTTTGGAGGATCGTGACCCTTCGCTGGTTAAGAGGGTCAGAGGTGAAGCCACTTTGCCGGTTCGCTCCCCTGTCGAACCGGTCGGTACGGGCTGTGAGCTTAGGGAGGCCCTCTCCTTACTCACTCAGGTTCTTTCTAAGAGCCTTCCTGTTGCTTCCAGCGAGGCTATAAGTGGTTTCCAGGCGCCTCCTATTGCGCCGCCTCCCGGGATTGGAAACAGGCCGGTTTCTGATTCCTCTGGTGTCCCGACACCATGGGAGGCGTCGGCTGGTTTGCCCACGATGGGCTATGTGTCTTCCGACTCTGGGGAGGAGTCCGACATGCTTGAGGTCGAGGGCCAGCAGTCTTCGTATTTGGGGGCAGCTCTTGACTTTGTGTTTGGGTTTCTGCCTGATCTCAAACCTGCTAACCAGCCGACAGTGTCAGCCTGGCCGCGATCATCGGTCGCGCGCCAACAGCCCATGGAGCAACCTGCTTCTGGGCGCCTTCGACCGTGCCAGTCGGTACAGGTGGTTGAAGCTTTTTCAGCATTGGATTCCAAGCTGAATTCCAAGGCTTTGAAGACTTCGTTCTTCACCAGGGTTGACACCTTTTTGCCTCCTGTGCGTTATCGTTCCTACGATTCCGCCAATCCGTCGGTCTGCCAGACTTTGACGGTCTGGATCAGGACTCCACTTCCCTCGGGCTTCCCAAGCCCAAGTCTGCCGTCATTCCAATGACGACTCTGGAGTCCACGTTGGGCTTATCTAGAGAGATGCTTGGCATGCTTTCTCTCTCAGATCACGTCGTCTCAGCTTTGGCTGCTTATCTGCCTCCAGATAAGTTTGACGAGGTACAGGCTCCTTTGCGTGTGCTTATGCACCTTACTCACACGCATGCCTGTAACACGGCTAATCTGAAATTAGTTCGAAGGGACGCTATGCTGGACACAGGACGATCCCTTCCCGAGGAGCAGCGTGCTGCTCTTCGATCTGCTTCTTTGGCAGGTCCGCAACTTTTCCATGGTTCCGTGTCGACGGTCCGGGATGACGTCCTACGTCATTCCAAAGATCAGCTGCTGTTTCGTCAGCTTGATCAGCCTTCTAGGAGAGGCAGAGGCCGTTCTAAGCCTAACAAGTACCCTTCTGCTTCCTCTGTGAAGCAAAAGGCTGGTCCTTCTGCCTCCGCCTCTACTTCTTACTCAAGGGGTAAAGGTAAGGGTCGGCAGAATCGAGGGAAGTCTGAGGATTCTTCATTTAGTAGAGGAGGTGGTTTCTCCTCTCGCGGGCCTCGTCGGGGCTCGAAATTAAGGTCCTCACCTCGACTCGTCCCAGGTTGGAGGAAGGATAGCAGAGTTCGCAGACCATTGGGCCACCATCACATCCGATCCGTGGGTGTTAGATGTTGTTCGGTCCGGGCTGCGAATATCCTTCCGACGGCACCCCACTCTGTCAAGGGTGCCTCTTCCAACCACAGTTCCTTCAGACGTTTTACGTCGGGAACTTTTGTCCACGGAGATTGCCAATCTCCTGGCAAAGGGGGCGATCGAGGTCGTCAAGAACATTCAGTCAGTGGGTTTCTATTCCCTCCTGTTCTTGGTGCCGAAGAAGGACGGCCGACTCCGACCGGTTATCGATCTGAGTATCCTGAACCAGTCTATCATTGCTCCCAAGTTCAGCATGGAGACTTTCAGGTCGGTCCGCCAATCAATTCACCAGGGAGATTTCGCAGCCAGCATCGACCTGCGAGACGCTTACTTCCACGTTCCGATGCATCGGGCGTCACGGAAGTATCTCAGGTTCGCTTTTCTGGGGCGAGTTTACCAGTTCAAGGCCATGCCTTTCGGCTTCAACCTGGCTCCTTGGGCGTTCACCAGACTGATGTCGCATGTGATAGCGTTCCATCGCACACAGTCCAGGGTGACTACTTCGGCATATCTGGACGATATCCTCCAGAGGCATTTCAATGCTGCCTTACTGGAGTCGGATGTCGACACTCTGTTGAGCTTGCTCACGTCGCTAGGATTCAGAGTCAACGAGGAGAAGTCGGACCTGGTCCCTTCTCAGTCGTTTTGTCATCTGGGGATGTCTTTCCAAACCAAATTCAATTTGGTAGCGGTTCCCCAGGCCAAGGCTGTGATTCTCTCAGCTTTTGCTCTGACTCTATCCCAGTCCATGTCCGCGACCGCTCGGAGTTTTCTCCGGCTGATCGGTCTCTGCGGTTCGGTGACGGATCTCATTCCTCTAGGTCGGCTGCGTGTCAGACCTCTCCAACACTTTCTGCTCAGTCGTTGGAGGCCGAATGTAGATTCTCTGGATCAGGTGCTTCCGTTTCCGGACTCTCTGTATCCTTACCTTCTTCCCTGGACAGATGTTCAGTGGATTACGCAGGGTGTTCCACTGGACTTACCCACGTCCGATCGCGTTCTGACGGCAGATGCCAGCGATCTCGGATGGGGTGCGACGTTGAATCCTCTCGGTCTTTCCCTACACGGGATGTGGGACCAGGATCAAGCAGCTCTACACATCAACCAGAAGGAGCTTCTTGCTCTTCTTCTGAGTTTCAGGCAGTGGATCCCTCACCTGTCGTATCGCCAGGTCCTTCTACTATCCGACAATTCGACAGTGGTTGCTTACATTCGGAACCAGGGCGGCACGCACTCGGTTCCGATGTACGAATTAGCTCGGGATCTTCTACTGCTCGCTCAGGATGTTCACGCCGGAGTGGTTGTTCGTCACATTCCCGGTCGTCTGAACGTCCTAGCCGACTCCCTGTCCCGACAGGGCAGGGTTATTTCCACCGAGTGGATGCTTCATAGGGCAATGTTCCAGTCGCTTTGCGATCTCTGGCGACGTCCCCACATCGACCTCTTTGCGACTCGTTTGAACCATCAGATGGACACTTTCGTGTCCCCGTGTCCAGATCCTCTGGCTTTTGCCGTGGACGCTTTGTCACTCGATTGGAACGGTCTAGTCGGCTACGCCTTCCCGCCGGTTCCGATTCTTCCTCAGGCTCTCGCCAAAATTCGAACCTGCAGTTGTCGAATCATTCTGATCGCTCCCCTGTCGCCTCAGCGGGTGTGGATCAATCAGCTCCGCTCGCTGATGGCG
Source organism: Pictodentalium vernedei (assembly GCA_031216915.1). Taxonomy (NCBI): domain Eukaryota; kingdom Metazoa; phylum Mollusca; class Scaphopoda; order Dentaliida; family Dentaliidae; genus Pictodentalium; species Pictodentalium vernedei. The sequence continues at coordinate 368,638,468 of CM062290.1, read as the reverse complement.
GCGGTTCCGGCACGTCTCCCGCTACGTCGCGACCTTCTTTGTCAAGGTCGCCCGAGGAGGTTTCACGTCGACCCGACTTCGTTGTGCCTTCACGCATATCTTTTGTCAGGTCCTGTCTCCTCCGTAGAGGTTTTTCGAGACGAGCAGTGGAGTGCATTTCTTCTTCAAGGAGGCACTCCACTGGTTTAGCTTATGCAGCTAAATGGAAGGTCTTCTGTCGATGGTGTGCTGATCACTCTGTTGATTATGCCAATCCTTCGATTTCACAGATTGCGGAGTTTCTGGTATATCTGTTTGATTCTCGGGGTCTCCAGCCTGTTACCATCAAGGGTTACAGGTCTTTGCTTTCAGAGACTTTTTCTTATGTGGGGAAGCGTCGTATCGGCACTAATCCTTACCTCTCCAAGCTTGTTCGGCACTTTTCTTCGAAAAGGCCTCGGACTTTGTAGCTTACTCCACGATGGAATCTTTCGTGGGTGCTGCTTTGCTTGGGGGGGGGGGGGGGGGGCGCCGTTCGAACCTTTATCCCGGGTGGATATGCATTTTCTCACATATAAGCCGGCTCTTCTGATGGCATTTGCTTCGGCCAGACGGGTTAGTGAGCTTCACGCCCTCTCGGTTGACCCGGCCTTTTTTAGGAGCTCTCCCAACAGTGTTACTTTTACCACTGATTGCTCCTTTTTGGCCAAGAATCAGTTACCAGATACTACTCCTCCTCCTATCTGTATCATGCCTTTTCCTTCTGTTGAGGGTAATCGCCCTTTGCTCTGTCCGGTCCGCGCTATTCGCATTTATCTTGATCGGACACGCTTCATACGGAAAGGCAGGAAACGGTTTTTTCTGTCTCTCATTCCGGGTCGACAGAAGATCTCTCCTCAATCCATTTCTCGATGGATTTGTCTTGCTATTCGTACGGCTTATGGTCGTTTAGCAGCTGGCGATTGTATTACCAATCGTATTTCAGCCCACGAGGTGCGGGCACTGTCCACCTCTTTGTCTTATTCTAACTCCGTCAAGTTGTCGGATGTTATGCAGGCAGCCTACTGGAGAAATGCTTCTACTTTCTCCACCTTTTATTTGCACCAGTTGCAGGAGCAGTCGGAGGACCTTTTTGCCCTGGGTCCTCTTTCCTCTGCTCAGGCTGTTGTCTGCCATAGCCATTAGGCTTCTTGAAGGTCAGTTTCAGCCTTGTGCTGTTACTGCCCTTTTTCTATCTGTGTGTCACACAGGCCCATATGTCTCTTTTCATTGTCCTTTACCAATGATTGCGACATTATGGTTGATAAGCCTCGGGACCTCTTCCTTCTGCTTCACGGTTCCAGTGCACTGGGGTTATGTGTGGGTTGGTTATGCGATTCCCTCCAGCCTTTTGTCTATTCAGCCTGAAGTAAACAATTGTGAGTAGGTTGATAAGAAATCTAAATTTAATAGTAAATTTCCTTTCTTATTATACCTACCACAATTGTTTACATGGAGGCCCTCCCGTCTTCTTTACGGGTAAAGAATCTTTCCTCCCCGCTGATCACATAACTCTAACGTTGACGGATTCAAAAAGAATGAGTCTTTGGAGATGGTACATGCGCACTGGCAACGGAAGTCGTGGAGTTGTACTTAGGAGAGAGCGTCCCGTACTGGGTCTGCGCCGGTTGCACTCGACCCAGTTTTGGCTTATTTTTTATTGGTGCTTTTGCACCACTTTTCTTTCCCAACTTGCTTGGGAAAGACAAAAATAGAGAGTTTTTTATCCGAGTTAGGGACTTCCACTGTAGTGCAAGCCTGAAGTAAACAATTGTGGTAGGTATAATAAGAAAGGAAATTTACTATAAAATTTAGATTTTCATTCAGCGGCGTTGTTATAAGGGGGATTAGGCGGGGAGACTTGTCGACCACACGTTTCTAAAAATATCTCAACCTAATACACATTCATGCATAAAATTCCTAAAACTGGTACTTGTACTCTCACCATAATATTTCATGGGTCATTTTGTTATGATTATTCCACCACTTTCTGTACCTAGTACCACTGGTATGAGCCTGGCCTAGACCTTAACACTTACGCAGGGGGCGCGATGGCTCAGTTAGTAGAGGTGCAGGCTGCAAGCCGAGAGGTCCTCGGTTCGAATCCCACCTGCGGCAGCCGCGTTGTTTCCTTGGGCAAGACACTTCACCCTCATTGCCCACGTGGGGGCACGGTGACGCTGTGTACTAAGGCGCACTGCACGTCGATGGTGCACCTGTCTTCAACCGATGCTAACCCTGATTGTGTGGAGTTAGTATGTTGGGGAGCTGACAGTTGCCCGCCGTTGCTCGGTGGTTCTCTCCGGGTACTCCGGCTTCCTCCACCCGTAAAACTGTCGTGGTCATGATTAGCCATTGTGCAGAAATATGTGACCTTAAACACCAATAAATAAATAAATAAATATAATAACACTTACATTGCCGAAAGCGACTGTTGTCACCAATTTTATGATGATTATCTGAACGTTCCAGATCAAACCTACCATATGATTAATTGTTGGAAAGGATCAGAGAGAGCCCTTTCCAACAATTAATCATATGATAGAGTTTCAAGTATGTCATAAATTTTTTTTAAACTTCCTCGCGTAAAGGCGTACGTAGTGGTCCTCCATATATGGATAAAGTGGGAGTGGGAGTGGCAGTAAAAGGGCTAACCTTCATCCCACCGAGTGGCGTCTAATGGACCCCACTTATATTTTTTGTTCAAGGTGTCGAAATTAGGAACATATCAGGGCTTGGCTTTTGAGACTTTATCTGAGAACCTTTACGTATGTTGTAGCTGATTTGTCACCCAGCTACCGGCCTTTTAGACTTTACTGAGAGACAGATTTTATTTGGGTCCACATGGACCCCAGTTCGGAGACTGCATTCTACGTATTTGTATTAACAGGTTTTGTTTGTTTTGAAGTAAATGATGGCTAGAAACGCTAAATACACCACTGCCGCGATTCTAAAGGCCATATTGGGCGGGGTCAGGAAGAATCATATATAAAAGATTCTGATATTTCGGACACAGACTCTAACCATATTTCCAGCATATCCGATCACGGTGATACAGAAACAATTGACACAAGACTCGACAACCAAACTGATGGAGACTAGCTCTCCAATCACCCCTGAAACCACAATATTGTAAAACAGGATTCCCAGATGAATAATAAAAAAGAAAGGGTGAGAACTAGAGCAAGAGGCAGAGGTATGGGTGTGGATGTAGTCGTCATGGGGTCGCACCTATTTGAATCAACACCAACAAATTTAACAGGTCATTGATAATTTTCCATTTAGGGTGAATAGAACAATTTAATGTAGAAATCCATCGAATGTTGGAAGATGACAGCCTCAGGATATTATAGGACAACAGCCAGGCTTTCGGCCTCTTCATCACCACTGTCATGGTGGATCTTATAGTTAAGGGTTCATCAGTAAGAACAGCATTAACTTGTTCAAATAATATCCAAGAGAAATCATAAAATACAAATTTGAAAGTTTTGTCTCCCTTTGTGCTTATTTATTATGCTCCCGAACTCCGAGGGAGGATTCGTGAGTATCTTGTGGAGACCTCCGCCCGTCTGTCCGTATAAATGTTTTGGATTGTAATTTCAAAGTCCTCGGTCGGATTTGGATATCCTTTAGTATGCTGATAGACCCGCATGTAGGAACGGATACGCACAAGGAACGAGTTCTGTCAACTACGTTTTCCCAGAGTTATAGCCTTTTTTCACTCTTTCGACTTAGAACACTTTTTCTCGACCTATGTATTGCATTCACTGCATGATGGATTTAGAAACCGCTTATGCGATGAAATAATAATTTTAGGGATTACTTGTCGATGACTAAACAATGCTTCCTTTCGATTTTGGTCCAGCTGGCCAATTAAATATGACCAACATGACATTATGACACCGTCGGGGGCATATGCCACGATTCGCGTTGCTTTTATCATTACCTTTTTACTGGAGTCAGATTCGACCCCAGTCAGTAAGATTTGTAGATTAAAAGAGGATATCTGCGCTGTTTTAGTGAATATAGGGAATTATCTCGTGAGTGCAGACCTTAAAGATTTAAAAAGTTTTTTAAAAAATAATACTTTCAGGTCCACACGAATACGATAATTCCCGATGTTCCCTAAAACAGCGTAGCATTTTCTTTTTATTATATGCTACGTGTCATTTTACTGCGCAACATTCAGTCCAATTCGACTGCAACAGTTTCAAGACAATAACAAAAAGCTGCTGATCGTTCCTTCAAGGCGACGTCATGCGCCGAAGCGTAACGTCATTTAGGAAGCTACCGAAAGAATTGATCGTGTGTACCTGAAAACATTATTTTTCATTCGCGCAAGCGCTCGTGAACAATAAAACTTTTAGGTGCACACTCATGAGATAATTCCAGATACTGAATAAAATAGAGTAGATTTTCATTTTTATTATATGTTACAAAACATTTTATTGCACAATATTCAGCACAATTCGACCGCAAATGCGTACGTTTCAAAACATTAACAAGGCGACGTGATGCGGCGTAGCGTGACGTCAAAACGGAAGCTACTGAGGTATATTCATCGAATCGATGGATATCGAGAAATATCTTTTAAATAATTTGCGATAATTCACAGGCTAGCATATAATAAAATATGTTGGTAGGATGAAGGTTAATATTTTTGAGTACTCAAGTCTCCAAAAAATACGCAGAGGTCTTCATTGGTATTAGGAGTGATATTTTCCCCATGAAGAACCTACACTTTCATCTATGTTAGTTTAAACTGTATTTATTTCCAAAGTGTGAAAGTACAATTTATACAATACCATAGAAGCATACAATTAATAAGGAAATGGATTCAGCAACAAGATAAAACCTTATACTCGGTTGTTTCCAGTTAGACATTTAGCTAATCGTATACCATATGAGTCTAATGGCCATGCACGCACAGTTGCCCTCGCACGATTGGGATCCGGCACGGGGAGGGAGGGGGTATGATTATAGTTTTCTTCTACGTTTTTCCATTTTTGGGCAATAGTTGGCCAGTGTACACCGAGTGATGGGTTCCGGTCGAGCGAGTATCGTACTCTTATTACACATCGGCTATGTTTGAAGTGGTAAAAAAAACAAACCCACAAAAAAACACGAGAGTGTGAAAGACTAACGAGCGATAGAGAATGGAGGCTGTTTGTGGAGAAATGAAGTGTGCAATGCGAAGCGTTCCAAACAGGACTGTCATCGGTAGATACGATGGATCGTTCAATAAAGCATGGCTTGGTAGTGGGGCACCTACCCCGCGAACACATACCGTCGCTACAATGCTATGCAAGGCTGGCACAACGTCGCTGGCGATGTAAGAACGATACATAACGCTACAGCGACGCTATGCGTTTGCGGGGGCAGAATGGGAAGGTGAGCTAAACTCAAAGGCGCTATCTTAGCTTTCGTGTAGAGTTGGGTGGCAGGGTGTTCCGTGGCACTGACGGGAAGGGGCTAGTCACATTCGCTAAAATGTAGTTGGTAAAATACAGTAATTTATACATGTAGATGAGGGGCGGGTTCATCTATGTTGGAATAGATCTTAACCCAGAACGAGGGAAAATCAAGCTTGTCTCCCACTTTAGGTGGCCTGGACACGCCCCTGATCACATTGGACTTGTTATTTTCAGTCCATGTGTCATTGTCAATGCATTTGCGTTGGCTTAGTTTCAAAAGAGTTTAACCTAACTTACCAACATACGCGTTGCGAAGGACTGATGCACACCTCCACAAATGTGCAGAAAAAATCGATTATACCCCATGTTATGTTTTATTCAAATTCAACTCAACACCCTTATGTTCATAGTTCAATGATCATTGTAAATTTGTACGTCAATAAAATGTTGATAGAACTTGTATTAATATGGCGCTTCACGACTGTACAATAAAAAGCCTATTTATAAAATTCTTCAATGGTTTTCTTTCATCAAGACCGATACTTTCAAAAAGCTTTGATTAAACTCAAAGCTGGTCATTGTTCCAGTTAGAAGTCGGCAGATGGAACGTTGGCGAGTCTGACATTTGCTCGCTGCTGCTTGTTGGCTCCCTCACTGTACTCACGCATCCTGCACTCGTACAACTGTTCGACACTATGTGGCCATGGTTGTTGGAAATTTTATTAACCCCAAACAAAGCAAAAAAACAGTGTTATTAACCCTTTGAACATTGATAATTTGGTGGTATTTTCCATGCCAGTTCAATGGCAGAAATTGGAAGAGTCCATATTCATTATTTGAGGTAAACCAAGCCTCGGGGCTGCAAGTTGAAAAGGTTGATCGGTTTACCCCTCACATTTACTGAACAGCCAGAACTCATCATTCAAAGTTTATTATTTTGTCAATGTTTGCCTTCAATGCATAGCCTATGAACCCTCCATGGAACGAGCTCAACGAGCTCGTTCCAATGAGGGATCATGAGCTATATTTTTGAGGTAAAAACATGAAATATTTAGTCATTCAAGGAAATATTTGTTTCATCCTCTTATGGCTTTTGGTAAAGACTAAAACTGATTTGCATGTATTTTATGAGAAGGAAAATCTTACAGCCCTAAAAAACTTTTGGGTAGAATTATTCCGAACCCTCTCCGTTATAAATACAAGATATGTTCGAATATTTCAGACAATGACAATTTGCACCACGGAGGTGAATTGATTCTGGATTTCAGCTGACTTTACGTACATTTCCATGCAGCGTTTCTAGCTAAGCGTTTCAAATTTTATTTTTCTCAGGTTTTACCTCCAGAATGTAGCTTGTGGCCTCTTTTTGGAACGAATACGGAGGTAATTAATCTGTAAACATTTTTTTTGGGGGGGGGGGGGGGGTGAGGGGGCAAACATGAGCGTTTTAAATTGTTCAAGAACAGGTTTGTTGCAAATATCGGCTCAAGTACTCAAGCCACCAGTGTAATTCTGTTAGGACAGCATTCTAACAGAATTAGACTGGTGGCCTGATGTCCTAACAGAATTAGACTGATGGCCGTAGTGGTTGGGCCGTTTACTTGTTTACCCACTTTTCCTGGAGTTTACGCCACTACAACCGTGGATGTAAAGTCCTGTACCTTTACTCAAGAAGATATACAGATATTCTCTCGGCTCCAGTTATAGATATTCTAATTAATAAGTATTTAACTCATATTGCAAACACCAAGAGTCTATCACGATTAACACGACTGGTGGAGCTACAAGGCGTAAGTGTAACTCCACGGTTGTGTGTTAAGAAACAAATCTAATATTATCCATTAAGTCATTAAAATTCAGTCAAACTCTCGATTGCGAAACATTAATTTCTTGCGTTGAATCCCAAAAAATGAATGTGTATGGTATTTTTAGATTCAATCATCTGGGGCATTTCATTTGGTCAGAAAAGGGAACCTAAAAGTGTCAATGGACTATTTAACCCTTTACCCAATGTAACGGCCAAATCGGCCAGCGGTATTCACAAAAATCGCCAATTAATTTTCATTATTTTTTAATTTTTTTTGTCTCAAAAACATAGGCTATGACCCCTCTTTGGAACGAGCCCGTCGAGTTCGTTCCAAAGAGGTGTCATAATCTATGTTTTTGAGACAAAAACTGAAAAAAACTTAGTTATTCAATAATTTTTTTTGCAAGTGTCGTCTGCTTTTCATCTTAGGTAAAGGGAGCAGGACTGATACAGACTATAACAGCGTCAGAATCATTTCAGCAGTGCATTGGTAGCTTGAGTGCTTGAATCAGACGAGTAAAAAATTTCATTTCGTCGCAGCCAGTCATTTAAACTGCAATTGCCACTGACTGTGGGAATCATTCACCGACAGAATCAGATTACAGACGCTTGAGTCTGGTGAACTTAGTTGACGGACTTGTTAGGGCTAGACTGATTCACCGTCGAATTCCGTACATAAGGTGACTGGTGGGTTTAAGCTTTCATGCCACCAGTCTAATTTTCTACGGAATTCGACGCTGTTATAGCCAGACATCAGTTAGCCCTTAAAGAGTTCATCGTCTATGTGTTTATTCACTCTCTGGAATATTTCACTTGGTCGAAAAGTGAACGAACCTACGATTCGCTTTTCCGACCAACTGATATATTTCAGACGACTGGATCTGAAAAAATACCAGAAACATTCATTTTCATTGAACCAACGGAAGAAATATTTCTCAATCGAGGCTTGAATTCATCGAATTTGTAATGACGGTGTAAATGAGGAGTGAAAGTTCACTGCACCCGTAGCAAATTGAATTCTTGTTGATTGGAATAACTATGCTGGCTCACGAAAGAATATCTATACATTGCGAGTGAAGCGACATCGCATTGTATCAACGATCGTCTGCGCGCAAACTCCACAAAAAGTGGATAGACAAACAGCTCATAACTGCGAGGAATTCCGAACAAAATTGGACTTTTGGCCCGAGAGCTTGCGGTGGCTTGAGAGCTTCATGTCGTCCGCTGGTCATGTTAGGTAAAGAGTTAACCGAAATACCCCAATTGATCGCCTTTGTTGAGAGTAGTCTATTAGTGACCAGAGAATCGATATTTTTCACTCTGTCCAAGGACATTTCAGGAAGAATGTTATTGTTTCATATTATGATTCATTAACCGACCTCATATATCCTAGTAATGGTAACGCATCCGTGAATGGGAAGTTAGATCGAAGAACGTATCAACTGGGGAGGGGCGATAACAATTCGATTCTTTATCTCATTCGTGTCCGCTGAGGAAATTAACTCTTTACCTAACGAATCGCCCGCATCCGCCTGCGTAATAAGCAAATTGAGCAGTTGAAAAAATTAGTTTTTTCAAAATATTTCAACAAAACCATATCATGTGGCCCCTCATTGGAACGAGCTCATTGAGCTCGTTCCAATGAGGGGTCACATGATATGGTTTTGTTGAAATTGTTTGAAAAATTAAAAAAAATGGTATTTAAAATAATAAATTTTGGTATCATCTACGTTGGGTAAAGGGTTAAATAAGTACACCAGCCGTCTTTTTTATATTTTTGGCATGATAATTATTTTGGTTCCCAAACAGTACAGTCGCCGAGGACGGGTCGTAATCCACGCGGGGGCAGACATGTCCACGCATGCGTTTTCAGCGTAATAAAAATGAGTGATGTCATGCAGCTTCACTGTGCTGATAATTTTTGTGTTATGTACCTGCCCTCAGGTGACACACAGTCCTCAACTCGATGCGATTACAGCACACCGGAAAACCTCACTGTAATGATACTCTCTATTTGACTCACAATACGCATGTATTAAGTCATATTTCCACGAATACAGCGTGTATCAGGAGCCACTGATTCAAATCTGTATCTTGCAAGTGCATAATACAAGCGCGCGTTTGTTTACATTTTGTTTACGTTACTATTTATAGAACATTACAAGCTTTCGGAAAAACGTTTCTGTATACGAAAAGAGAAAAATAAATCACTTCTGAAAAGTATAATAATTAAATTATGGAACGACATTGCTGTTATGTTTTTGTATCTGAATCACTGAAAGAATTAAATCTGAGGCAGCGCGCAGTTATACTGTTACTGCGCACGATCTTTTCGGAATGATGAACGTGAACGCGCTCATTAAGTTTATCCAAGGATCGCAAAAGTTCAAGGGAGACGCATACAGTTTCAACTGAAACGGCAAGCATTTTTATGATTCTGAAAATAAAATCTGAAATCAGAATGAGAGGTCACCATATACTCAACGCGCACGATATCACAATTTAGTATGTTAATTATTTTTTTTGTAAGATAGACAAATCTTGCATCAGCATTATGTTTGTGTACAAAATGTATCAGAGTCTCGCTTTCGTGTTTAAGGTTATACGGTTAAACCTAGAAGTCCTGGCATGAACTGTGCGCTTATCTAGGCTTAATTGTGCGTGGGAATTGCGCGCAATTGCCATATTGAATGGCATCCAAAGCTCGGCAAGCATTTCGGGTTATTCATAGCAAACACGGTAATGTTTCTGCCAAGGGACCTCCGGGTTACTCGGAGGTCTATTGGCTGAATCATTGATTGTGCACGGGCCATATGTACAGAATTTGATAGCCTTACTATGGTCATAATGCGTAGATTAACATGCAGATTGACGTGCTATTTGTGCGCATTTCATGACAGGACTTCTAGTTTATCTATACCTCGACTCGTCGCGATATGGCCTTAAATACAAGAGCTCGACTCTAATTCAACATTTTGTACACAATTGTGAAAATATATATTTATCACAGGTTGCGGTCATTAAACAAATACTTTATGCAACGATCGTTCAATAAAATTCCGAAAGGAGACCGAGGTGTTATAATCATTGACAACTGATTCGTTACACGCAGAATAAAACAAAAGCACATTAAGTGACTAATTTCAATGAGTTTTGAACCATTGAAATTATAAATGAGTGCTTCTAAATAATTTCGTCTATTTTTCTAATTTAATTAGACTATTTTTCTAATTTAATTCTCCCAAACAACGGATAGTTTTCAACAACGTAATTCGGATTTTATTATAGGAAGCATTGTTTACTTCTCACGCTATTTAAGCTTCTTTTATTGGGGTTATGGATCAAGTGGCGAATATAATCTTCACCTCGTCCCCAAATGTATTGTGAAATTTACGAAACTCCTCCAAAAAGTTAGGTATCTATTTCGCTAAGTGTCCTGTTTCAAAGTGTTAAATATCGCAAATCTCCACCCAAGTGTTGTCTTCAACTCTCCTTGGGAAAGTCAGTCATAAACGATGAATATTCCAGAACTGCATTTTCAGTACATTATCAGTTGGTATTGTCCGCAATACAATTGGTCCATAAATGGTCAGGTTATCACCTGCCTTAATTAGAACCGGTGACCAGTAATGCATCTAGAATAAGGAAATGAAAAGTAAAGTGTGGGCTTAGAGAAAGTGAGTCGTTTTGTATAGAAATCTATGACAACTTGGCGGCGATCGATGATTTGTGGTAACGTTGTCTTAGTATTGTTGCAATTATGACATTAATTGGGTAAATCGAAGAATTCGATGAAGGTGGCGAGGACTGGTCTGTACATATTGATCGCTTCATACCCACTTCTGAAAGGTTTCCTAATTCAAGTTTTTAACACAAACATGAAGCCACATTCGACAATATGGAAGACACATTTCCATTAGTCGAGAATAATAAGCCTGAATACTGTCTCTCAAACTGTTATGGAACCGCTGTGCAATGACGAACCCGGTACAATTTCACCCTTCAGTGCTCAAGATAGTTGTGAGCATTCTCTTTCTGATATTCCCAAACGTAGTGATTATTCCTTTAAGTCTAATATTATTGTGCCCGTGGAAATATTGCCCACTCTTGGGAAGTGACCAGTCCACGGCGGTTGTACTGTATATTGTTAGTGACCTAAAATGGTACACAGTGTCTGAAAATTCTAAATCAGACGAGGGCGACACCATTGATTCCCATGTAAACCCCTATCGAGAGGGGCGGGGGGGGGGGGTGGTATTCTTAGTTACACAGTTTGTTGGTGGCCTAATATGGTATATATGGTGTCAGTTAATTTCATATTGGACGAGAGCGAAGCTCGAGTCCAATGTGGAATTAACTGACACTATATATACCACATTAGGCCACCAACAAACTGTGTAACGAATATATCTTACCGACTGTTGCATTGATGCACAGAACTAATAACAACAGCGATCAAAATTAAATGAGAGAATTCTCACAATGTGTTCACGTGTCTTTGCCTTGTTACAATTTATGGGAGAGTAGGCACTCTCCATAAATTGTAGCAAGGCAAATTCATACATACCAAACAGTTTCATTTCGAATGTAACATGACACACATCCACAGAATATGAAGCCTTTTAAGTTGCCTAACCTGCACTTCAGACCAAATATGGACTTCCAACACTCAATCTTTCAAATTGAAGCGTTTATCGGCTGCCGCCATTTTGAATAATCAATGAACAAAGGGGAGATTACCCATAACTGTCAGAGTATATTGATGTTGACAGGCAGTATAAGGTTTTATATGCAGTCTGCATGTGGCGTCTTTGAACCAATGCAATTCCCAGATACTTGTAGGCGGTAAGATATAACAAATATATCTCTGTTGGTGAATGATGGCATACTTTATAATACAGGATACTGCCGATGTGGAATTTGCGAGAAAGATATGCAATTTAGTCGATCAGAGAGGATAATTACTAATTACTCTGTAGGATCAAATCATCACATCCGTCTGACGGACTTTTTATTTTTTCTACCTATCATTGAATTACGAAAGGTGAATGGTATTCAACAGTAAGTACGTTACCCTTGTGACTTAAATGTGAAGAGCTCGAATCAGACGCGACACAACTCTTTGTTGCATAACTAAGAGAGGTCATCATACTTATTCACATTATCAGCATGTGGCCCAATGCGGCGTTGTAAACAGTGTGATGACGGTAAACGTACGTCAAATCAATGCAATATTGGGTTCGCGAGTTATCAAACATGTGATCGTGGTATTGTAACCAAGAAAAAAATCTAAATCTCAAAACTTCTCAAACCTCCCGAACTTTGACAATTTTATGCCACTACAGGTTTGTATTATCGCAAAATGGCAAAACACGTTTACAAAATTCAACAAAACAAGTATCAATGAACATATCATGTCTACCTAGTAGCTTATGAGATAAATAATTTTTGAATGTGTGTAATATTAGGGTAAAAGCTGAAACCTGGGGCCAATACTATAAAACTTTTACAGTTGTATTTTTCAGAATTGTATTTTCTATTTATGGAAATAAGTAAATGACATGAATCGTTTGCATTTTCAAAGATGTGGCAATTTGCCAGTTGGCAAATTATTAGACTGGTGCCTTATCGGCCCAATCACTCGAGCCACCAGTCTAATTTTGTTTATATTGCAATATCGTTTGAAATGCTAATGATTCATCTCCGATATTTATATTCACTTGCAGAAAATACAATTCGGTAAAATACAATTATAAAAGTTTTATAGTATTGGTCCCAGAATGTGGCTTGTGACCCCTCTTTGAAGCGAGGGTTATTAATCTATGTTTTGGAAATAATCATGAGCGTTTTCAATTGTTCAAGAACGGTTTGTTGCAACTATCGGTCCAAGCACTCAAGCCACCAGTCTAATTTTGTTAGATAATACAGTTAAAACTAGAAGTCCTGTCACGAAATGTGCGCTTATCTAGGCTTAATTGTGCGTAGGAATTGCGCGCAACAGCCAAATCGAATGGCATCCAAAGCACGGCAGGTTCTCCTGGTTACTCATAGCAAACACAGGCAATGTTTCTGCCAATGGACCTCCGGGTTACCTGGAGGTCCATTGGCTGAAAAATTGCTTGTGCACAGGCCGCATGTACACAATTTGATAGCATTACTATGGTCATAACGCGTAGATTAACGCGCAGATCAACGTGCTATATGTGCGCATTTCAGGACAGGACTTTCAGTTGTAACCGTACAGTTCTTGAAAATACAGTTGTAAACGTTTTATTGTATTGACCCCTGTTATGGAATTTAAGGACGCCGATTGTATCATTTTAGTTCACTAACAAACTGTGTGAATAAAACATTTTATCGACTAAATTTTCAAAATACCGAATTGGCTATTGTGATGTTTTATAAATTACAGAACGAACCCTTGTGCATTTTAACTCCTCGATCCTTAGATTTATTGTATGGTAATAAATACTGTATATACATGTACACAGCTGCAGATGACTTAACAGTGTTCAAACATCATTGTTGGCTGCTTCAACAGGCAGCCAACAATGATGTAAAAACGATGTCAAGACAATTGCAGCCTAGAGTTCTTAAGGAAGAATTCACTTGGGGCAACTTTTTAATGTAATATAAAACCGGCAGTTTGTGGCTGTCTCGGGATTTGAGGGTTATTTTCAACAAAAAGAAACAGGCCTTTTATTGCCATCATGCTCACAGCTGTAACCGATGTCTCCAAATTTAGGGTATGTTACAAAATTACAGATCATAATAGAGAGTTTGTTTTGTTTTTATGCTTCTGTGTCTTATGTTATAAAACGTGACTTAACCCATAGAAGCCAGGACATTTTATATATTGTTTGCAGCATATTGAAAGTCTACATCCGGTCGATTCGCAGTTGTTTCTTGGCAAATATTGCCTGGATATATAGGCAGCCAAGACGCGACAAGAAACAACTGCCAACTGTAATTAAAATGAAACTTCGAATCTTCTCAGAGACAACATGTTGTGACACCTGTTAAGTTCAGTATTCGTCCCCAAAGGGTTAGCAGATGTTATGAGACATCAATAAAGCCACAGCATACAAAAAATATTTCATTTTAAACAGTCAGTATTATAAAAAAGTATTCGACCGGGCTCATCAGCAATTGACTGAATTAGTCTACGTTGCCACCAAATAAGATCAATCCAAATACGACGGAAATCACTCTATTAGCAATGTGCAGCTTTCAACCGACCGTGTATGGTATATGCATAATTTAACCATTTACAGCAATGGACCTATTGGTTTGTACAATGGGCAGTACTAATTAAAGTCTTTTTATGCATCACTCGTCTATTTTAACGTTTTATTTTTTCCGATTATGTTGTTTTCTGTCGTCTGTTCTTTCTAGAACGTTCACTTGTGGTAACTGATTTCAATATAACTGGATTGTTAGAACACCCATAGGTCAAATACAAAAAAATGTCTCCACTGCTGCCATCTTAGAAGAGGAAGTGGGATGGATGGTAGATCGCCTTTTGAACAACACACTTTTATGTCCGCGAAAAGTAAATATGGTGACGATTTTCACATTTTTTGCGCCAATGCAAATTAGATATTTAAAACGTCTTTTAATTAATATTGACAAAAACAAGTTCCGAGATTGCAAAGTGGATAGAATGTTATCAGTTTTCAGGCAACGTAGGACGACATGTTTACGTCATCACACGTCATTGCGTGGGAGGGGTTATTTCGTTGATTGATTGAATGCCATCCTAAGGGGACGGGTGCTTTTTGGGGGCTATATTTTTCGGTGCTGTTTCACCAGTTGTGTACACATCAGTGCTTGGGAGACATTGTAGTCAGGTATAAATCATATAGGGATCTGCGAATCATACATTTTAATCGAATCGATCCCGAAGTTATTTCATATTGCAAACAACGGACGTTGCGGTACACTGTGATGACCCTTTCAAGACTGACTGACACCTTAAACACCAATAAATAAATATTCTCTGTAGCACCGTCGCTGAAACAGCCAGGCCTATTATCCATAGTTTTAGTTTTTAAAGGCTTAACTTGTTACTATTCACGTTCTTAAGAACGTGAACAGTAACAAGTTAAGCCTTTAAAAACTAAAACTATGGATCATGTTCTGGGCTAAATTCACCACTTCCCGAACAATTAATCATTGTCAATTACTCAATTAAATGTGAATTGAGCCTACATTAATGAATTGTCTAATGCCAGTTTTATTAATTTTTTGTTGGAAATATCACAAATTGAAGTAAGTATGAGAGATTCGAAAAAATCGAATCTTGAGACTGATTCGGGATCGATCTCGAAGCCGACGTATGGTATCGATATCGAATCGAATCTCGAATATTCGCAGGACCCCAAAATCATTAGATTCCAAAGGATAATTCTTTCACGAAACAAGTTAAAAAAACACCTCCGTTATATAAAGATTCTTTATTAGATGATTTCAGCCGTAGACGTTAAGGTAGTCTTTCTCCCATTTTTCAGCCTGCTGCAGTTATTAACCATTTGAAACCTAAACTCCGATTTTTCGGTCAAGGAACGTGATACGTCATATTTTCATCAAATAAGATGACTGCACAGTGAATGTGCGGGGTAACCAATCAATATATTCAACGTGCAGTCCGAGGGCGGCAAAAGTAGTACACTAATAAACGCAGTATGCGATAAAAAAAATTCTATAAATTAATATTGATAAAAGTTAATTCGGTATATTGTTTGTTTTACCGTGCAAGGTAGATTTATTTATGACTTCTCTTTTGTAATCATATAGATCGCCCGAACACAAAAGCTGATACTGAGTATCCCAGTGAGTATGACATTGAATACACCCTGCTCGTTGTAAGTGAACACTATGTCAAATGCTTGTAACTTTTCAGTGTCGAACAACCTCCCCCCCCCCCCCCTCACCGCTGTTGACAGCTATATTGACCAAGCAAACCAATCATTAATAGTTCATTGCATCAGATAACTGAACCAAAACCGGCTCAACGAGTTCGTTCCAATGAAGGGTCAAAAGCTATTATTTTGAGACTAGAATGAAAACACAATAGAAACTGAATGATGATTTTTGTGAATAGCGCTGGCTGGTTACAGTTAAAACTAGAAGTCCTGTCATGAAATGCGCACAAATAGCGCGTTAATCTACGCGTTATGACCATAGTAAGGCGACCAAATTCTGAACACATGGCCTTTGCACAAGAAATGTTTCAGCCAATGGACCTCCGGGTAACCCGGAGGTCCATTGGTAGAAACATTGCCTGCGTTTGCTATGAGTAACCAGGAGAACCTGCCGTGCTTTGGGTGCCATTCGATATGGTAATTACGCGCAATTCCTACGCGCAAATAAGCCCAGATAAGAGCACAGTTCGTGACAGGACTTCTTGTTTTAACTGTAGGACGTTACGTTGTGTAAGGGTTAAGTAGTGTAGAATACACGTGTCTCTATACCGAAACATCCGTCGTCGATTTCTGTGACGATGTATTCATGTGTCAGTACGTCATGAGTAACTATTTACTTCTGTTGATGATGGCGAGAGGAAGCACTTAAATGATTTTTTGTAGCCGATATTAATAGACTGAATCAATGGTGCAAATCGTTTCTATTAACGTTGGTTAAGTTCATTTGTTGTATCCACTGGTCGCCCTAAACCAGTTAACCATTCTCCTGACATAATGACCATTTCCGGCGGGCACTATTTGCAAAAGTCACCATTCAAATGTTTTTATTTTTAAAATTTATTCCTCCAAAACATAGCTTATGGCCGGCATTTTAACGATCTTGTTTTGCAATTTATCTCCTGTTGGATCCCGAAATAGAGCAAAAACTCCCCCACGTTTGCAACATTTACACTCCAAAAAAAACAAGCCCAAATATGAACGCAGACACTTGAGGTGAACAAACGTAGATCTAAATGAGTGAAAGAAAGATGCTACTTGCCAAAAATCAACACTTTCTGTACGGTGACATATTGCCCGATTTTCACAAAATGCAAGGATAAAATCAATTTCACAAAAGCCCCTGTCATATCTTTATGATGTTTTGAACGAATATCCAAGAGTAGCCACGAATTTAAATTTCCACAATTGATTACGATTTTAAAAAAAAAACTCTCTGAATCGGTTTCTCTCACGACCTTACCCAACCTTCACACGACCTTCATACGACCTTGTACGGTTCATCACGACTGAAGTAAGAATCTACTAAGAGTTTCCAAGCCGATTCAGTACGAATTGATACAATCCTGTACGGTGCTGGAACGACACCGGTACGAACTAGCACGAACTGGTAAGATGATGCAAGATCTAGCAAGAATTACATCACGATCTGACACCTTAAAAGTTCTTAAGCTCCTGTCACTTGTTTGCGATTTTTGACACGATCTAATACGGCAGGCAAATCTTAGGCAATCGTGCATATCCGTACCGAGATCCGTGCTGCTTCGTAATCATTCTTCAGTATTCTTGGTTGATCGGCATACTGTACGCGTTCGAACATTTTAAACTGTTTAAAACTTTCGCACTCCATCATGCGATTTTTCAGTTCCGTAGTACGTCGTACCGCTGTCGTACGAGACCGAACTAAACCTTACGGGGTATTCTTGGGTAATCTTGAGTGTTCGTGCGCACTTAGCCAGTGTGGTTTTGTCAAGATTTACTAAGAACTAGCAAGATCTTTTAAGATATTAGATCGTGATGCAATTCTTATTAGGCCATGCATCATCTTACTAGTTCGTCCTGGTTCGTACCGGTGTCGTTCGAACACCGTACAAGGTCGTTTCGATTCGTACTGGACTGGCTTGGAAAATCATAGTAGATTCTTACTACAGTCGTGATGAATCGTACAAGGAAGTATGCAGGCCGCGTGAAGGTTGTGCATGTAAGCTCGTGAGAGAAGCCGATTCAGGGCGATTTTAAAAACAAATTCGTGGTCAATCGGGGAAATTTGAAATCGTGGCTATTCTTTGACATTCGTATAAGAAATCGCAAATGTGTGACAGGGGCTTGATGGGTGAATCTTGTCTGCAACCGTACTGACCAAGTGCGCACAAACAATCACGAACACTCAAGAGTAGCCAAGAATACCCCGTACGGTACGGTTTAGTACAGTCTAGTACGACAGCAGTACAAACGCAGTACAGAATTGAAACATCACACGATAGAGTGTGAAAGTTTTAAACAGTTTATGCGTACGCTGATCAGCCAAGATCTCAACTCGGGAATGATTACGAAGCAGTACGGATCTCAGTACGGATATACACGATTGCCCAAGATTTTCATGTCGTAGTAGATCGCGTCAAAAAATCGCAAAGATGTGACAGGGGCTTAACCATTAACCCTTTACCCAGCGCAGACGATTTCAAAATTTATTATTTTAAATATCATTTTTTAAATTTTTTCAAACAATTTCAACAAAATCATATCATGTGACCCCTCTTTGGAACGAGCTCGACGAGCTCGTTCCAAAGAGGGGTCACGTGATATGGTTTTGTTGAAATTTTTCGATAAATAATAATAAAATAATGCTGAATTTGCATACTACGTGAACGGATACGGGCGATTCGTTGGGTAAAGGGTTAATCATTGTGGTGCCGAGTTTGCATTGCCATCTCACTGTGCAGAATAAAATTATATGGTCTACTGAACAATTGATTATTTCACTCAGGGAAGAAATAACACAAACACAGCCTTTAACTTTTTATTCATGGCCGATAAGAATGTGGGGGAGAGGCTGCTGGAGATCAGCATTCCGTCCGTCCGTCCGTCCGCCCTACCATCATTCCGTCCGTCCGTAGATAAGAAACAAAAATCACCATAATTCAAATAATTGAAGGATGACGCCAATTATAATGAAACTTGGCACAACGGCACACATCCACAATAAGGATGTCCATTTTACGGTTTTGGTAGCCATAAAAAATGGCCACCGTTAGCCATTTTATGATAAAAATAGCAATTACTGTTTATAAGCGCGCACTTTCAAACGGTAATTTGCATTTTGAATATTTTTGGTATGGAAAACGACTAACACGTACATAACATAACATAATATACGGATAATCGCTCGTGCGTGGATTATGTAAATACCCAGCCGTCTTAGTTTTTAAACCTGTTCTTCTGAAGGCAAAAAACTCCAAAATCAACGAAACCACCAAAAATCAAATAATTCAAGGTCATCTGTTGCGAAACTTAATTCCGTGGTATTTATTGACAAGAAGAAAGGGATATTACATCTTGGAGTTTGGCAGGCATCAAAAATGGCTACCAGCGAGGGGATTTTGTTCAGAAATTGACAATAACACTTTTTAAGCAAGCACGTCGAAAACGGTGATCTGATTTTGATGCTGAATTTTGGGATGGAAAACCAGTAGAATATACATAATATAATGTACGGGTTTTCTCTTGCTCATAAATTATGCTGTTTAAATTTTTCGCCTGTTTTTATTTTGTTCACTTTGCATTCAGCTGAAAGCTAATGTTGTTCCGGTGATAAGTTTATCAAGGTCTAGTTACTAATATTTGAGTAAGAAAATATTTTTTTTTATTTTGTTGACAAACACAAAGACAGATCCGATATGGGTAGAACATCAACTATACAGATTTATTTATTGGGGTTCAACGATACTGTGTTACCTTGTGTCGGACAGTACAGGGGGAGAAAGCCGGAGTACCCGGAGAGAACCTCCGTGCAACTGTCAGGCTCCCCAACATACTAACTCTACACAAGCAGGGTTAGCATTGGTTGAAGACAAGTGCACCAACGACGTGCAGTACGCCTTAGTACACAACGCCACGTGCCCCCTCCCCCCCCCCCACGTGGGCAACGGGGAACTATACAGAGAGCCAGTGACGGTGTTTCATATCTACAATGAATGAACATTTCGTCGCTTGAGTTAACGAAGCATTACAGATGGCGCCTTGTTAAACTCAATTGACGATGTGATCGTTCGTAACTCTTTTCATAAACCCGGAGGTCCATTGGTTGAAACTTTACTTGCGCTTCTTGTGTTTCTGTACAAAATTTGAGAGAAGTACCTTGTGTGATACCTCCATCCCGTGGGGGATTTGGTGACAATCAACCCTCCACGTACCTGCTCGTTAAGCTCATTTCAATTAGTGGTCATAAGTTATGTTATTGGCGGCAAAAATAAAAAATGTTTAGCTATTCACTAAAGTTTTTAAAAAAGTAGTCTGATAATCGTGTTGGTCAAAGGGTTAAACCTACTTCATATCATGCTCACCTTTGTTACTAGTTATGAAAAGCCTGTATTTTAAATTTTAGCTTTTAACCCCACTATCGGCGTAAAGCTTCTACTACGGTTAAAACGTTTTCAGTGGGAATTGTTGACTTCGATACATTCACACTTCGCAATGTTTCATTCAAACATACGACGTTTTGCAGTACTGTCTACTGCGCGCAATGACTTATTAAGTTTAAAATACCTACAATTAAATAATTAAAATAAAATTTAAGAATTGTTAATAATAATTTGACTAAAAATGCAAGGCAAATTCAATCAACTTTGACGATGTGTCTAGCTGTCAATCAAGCATTCACGTGCAGCCGGAAGTACTGCCCACCGGTGCAGATGTAAACAAAACACAACCATGCGTTTGCGATAGAAAGTATCATTTTTTCTCCATTTTAAGCGACAAAGTCACGTTGAAAATATTAATTGTTCTACCACACACGTTCCCTTAGTAGCCATCCAACTTAATAAAATTATGATGTATCGTGTTCCGAGACCGGAAAAGCGGCCTTTCTGGTTAAAAGGGTTAACATCGCCAGCATTTACTGCAACACAGTACAAATACTCTACAAACCCAATGAAGCCTACAAACATATCTATTACAACAAAATTAAAATCGACCCATAACATAATACTTTATATAATGCCACCCCAGTGAATAAAACTGAAGTACATATCGAATTTATTTCATAAGCTCTCGCTCCCCGCCCGCCAAAATATTGATAATAACGTGTATGGTATCAAGTATGCAGACAATCTGCTCTTGTTTAAAATGTACATGTTTTAATTTAAAATGTACGTGTTTTCAAGAACTACTATTGAATTCTTTCCACTGTGGAATATCTTGATCTTGAACATTTCTGTATTCGAGGTTCTTATCTTGTCTTGTCTCTTTTGCCAAAGTGTTCTTTACCGCATTCAATTGCTCTCAATTTACCATACCTCTGAAGGAAGAGTTGAAAGAAATTAAAACAAATACTAAACACAGGCCGATAGAACAGGTGTTGAGATGTTGAAATCGATCATGCTTGTTGGCAATGCGTCCACTAAGTTCCCATGTGTTCTATGTGCCTACTTGCACATAGAACACATTGGAACTCAGGCGACAAATTACTGACAGAGCATACTCGAGGTCACTGGAAACGACGAGACGCTGTGTAAAACAAGTAGCATAAAAAGAGAGAGAACATTAGCTTCGCTCGTTTTATTCCGTTAGTTTGTTTCTCGAGGACAGATGTCCGTATAAATACAGGCAAGGATATATGAGCGTTTTTGCGCTTAATAAGAAGCAAGCAATATAAGCTTTGTGTCTACTGACCATAGACACTGGTGGGGGTAATGGGGTTATTATTATGCCTGGTGGGTAAGGGTGTGGGATGGGGAAATCTCACCTGAGGGCAATATATTTGGGCCAGACACGAGGCTTGCCGAGTGTCTGAACAAATATCTTGTCCCAAGGGTGAGATTTCCCCATCTCACACCCGCCCTATCAGGGATAATTTTTCTCTCCCCACCAAAACAGTCTGACGTCATCAAAAGTAATTCAGGGGCATGTGCAGATAAATCAAACAATTTTGTTGTCCAGTTCTGAAAAAACTGATTTGCTTAACGGAAAGAGCGCATAAAAATGCTGTATTTACCACAGGTATATACCATAAAATTAAATATCACGCCGGCAATACAGGGGTTAAGGGGACGTCCAACCTAACTTTGGTCAAATTTCAGGTAATTTTCTTCTAAGTCCAAAAAAGACCCAAAATGAATAACCCCAATAAATTATATACCAAAATGCTTGGAATGAAACATAGAACATGTGGACATTGGAATTTGCCATGGAATATGTGTAGATAGCACTGCATAAAAATCGTCTATGGCATAAGTAAGAGAACAAAATTTTTACAATAAAATACCTCAAAATAAAATAACATCTGAATTCTATAAACAGTGAAATACACACTCGAAGAAATCTTTTCGTAATTCATGAAAGTAATAAAGATTGAGACCAAATGTTACAAGTGGAGTGCTCATTGATTGATGACAGACATTTTCTTTTGTTAATGTTTTGATTTGGGGAAGTTCAACAAAGGTCAACTTGAAGGAGTCCAATAGAAGAAGTATGGAAGGACAAAAGAGTGTCTCCCAATATAAAGATGTATGTGTCACTGGTGGTTTTGAAAGAAACTATGATATTCACCTATGTAGAATGCACTGCAAAGTCATACATTGTAGTTGAACAAATATATTTACAACCCCCTTGCACTGTAACCTCTTTTATCCCATGCATCAATTTGATAGTTGTTAAATTTGTTTGGTTTATCAATAAGTAACAAAGCTTCGTTTACTCTTGGACACCAATCAACCCTACATAACCATATTTGCATGTACTTTTCCAAAAGATGCCTATTGGCATATTGAGATCAGGAGGGCACATCCAGTAGGTCTCCCATTCATAGGTGTTCACATATTTTTTCAAGAACGCAGTACGCAAAGAAATTCCCAAAAGGTGACAAGTGAGCTTCATTTGATAAACAATTTCCTGGGGGGGGGAGGGGGAGGGGGAGGGGGGGGTGCTCCCTCCCCTGTATGTCTGTACCTTCGGCACGCATGGCATATGCCTTTTTCATCAAAGTTTCACTCTTTTTTTCTTTTTGAAGATCCTGGCGACACACATGCTCCACACACTAACCCTCCAAATAAGAGTATCTGCAAAAATCATATTACATTAACAAAACATTGTTTTTGGACTTTAAGTTCTGGACCTTTCATGCTTCTTACTTCCAACTATAACACTTAATTTACCGATTAATGGGTAAATAGAAAACCCTGGTATAATCAATATGTTGAGTTCCAGAAGCCTCCATAATAGCTCCGATAAAAGTGTCAAACATCAGAGTGGTGGCTTTACAGAATATTCATAAGCTTGTTGCTTGATAAGTAATAGGACCAAAATATTCGCAAAAAATATTTTGTTGCAATTAATTCGAGGGTGTCAGCAGGCACTTTCCAACAAATTGTAACAAATCAACTACTTATAAACACAGTTTTCTAACTCGAAAGGGTGAAAAAGGACCATAACTCTGGAAAAACTGTGTGGAAGAAACACAGAATTATCAATTTTAATTAATTTATAGATGATGGAAAAATATTTGGCTTCCTTCGCCTTCTCGTACTATTACCACAAACATCTGCAGGCAGAATGATGCTGACAAACGAAACTAAACGCATGTGATCTGGTGTGTCAGGTTAAAAAGTAACTCGGCACGGATAACGAAGAAATGACGAATATATCTTGTATTTCATTTGTTTAAATGCCATTTGCGGCTAATTTTGACCGTTGATTCGATAATTCGTTTGGGTTTTGACCATCAAGGTGACGCTGACCGCTGTTATGTTTATTATGATAGGCAAATTGGGAGATAGTTTCCGGTAGAGGGGGTTTGTTACATTTGTCAGCCTAAAACGATGACAAAAGACACTAATCGACGCTTGTGTTGGTATGGTTGATTACAAGAAAAAACTAAATTCAGAGCATCGTCTAATCGCACCTTATTTGAAAACGCGAATGCATCATTTTCAACCCATCTTCAATCGGTTCTTTGCGGACATCAACACAGTCGCGCCAAAGATCCATGGCTACTAAGAAGTAAATAACTTCGAAACATCGGGGGAAATCAACACGCTCAATATAGTTCCAGGCCACTTGGGATATACTTCGAGAAAAAAGTGATTTCTGAAGCATTCAGCTTACTTTTTTTATGAATATTACCTTATTTTATGTGTATCATCCCGATTTTATACGCTCGGTTATTTTTTTTACAAGTAGTTCATGTTGTATTTTTAGTGCGCAATAATTCCGTTTTTTTGTCAACAGAAATCTTCAGACGGCCTGTAAACACTGGATGTATGAGCATATTTTGCAGTTTTGACATTAACAGCTCAAGTATTTGCTGTAATCTGTTGACAAATCCGCTCATACATTGTCTCGAACAAATAAAAGGCGTGATCACGTCGTTTCATTCTTACGATCGCCCAAAATGAGTATTTCTGCAAGAACCACATTGTAATCACATGACCGGAATAAACATCATTGAAACATGGCCACATCCGGAACATCCAAAATTTGTCTTGGTGGAACTGCATTCCGACATCAAAACACACCAGAGTGTGTGTCATAAAAATGCTTTCTCCGAGTCTGTAGTATGTTATCATTACATTGAGGACAAGGCTTTCTAATTACCAATCATTTTGTGGTTTTACGGGTTCGTTACTTGTGCCATTGGCAAATTAATGTTCTTCAAAATCATAAAATCACTTTTTTCCTGCAAACATTTTATATGTACCTTTTCTAAGCACTTTACTCATTATTTTGATATATAATTTGCCTTTCCTTACTTCTCTTATCTGTTTCTGGGGCATTGGGAAAAATGTCAACAAATGGACCAAAGTTAGGTTGGACGACCCCTTAAAGATTTCTAGTGGAATGAACATTGACACATTCCGATGACGTCATATTATGAATTCTGCAATGTATTCGCATAAATTTTCGACGGGAATTTCGTGAAACTCGCTCCACTTATAATGGCGTTCATCCAAAAACTCATCTAAAAGAGTCAAGTGTCTTTTGGTTTTGCGGTCTGTTTTTATTTCTATTTTCTTCGACAAACGTCCGTCTGCTATTATTTCTGAAACATGACATCTCGGTGATGTCCAAAAATGAGATCACAACTCGCCGTCAAAGCCGGCTCTTTGAGATCCCATTCTGGACACCACCTCGAATCTGATACAAATCACAGGACATGCACATTATCATAATAATCTGTATATATCAGGATATCTAAGCTATTTTTGTGAATATCGAGAATTATCTCATGAGTGTGGATCTGAAATACTTTCATGTCCATACGAATGAGATAATTCCCGATATTCACTAAAATGGAGTAGATTTTCTTTCTATTATATGCCACTTGACATTTTATTGCGGAATATTCGGTTCAATAATAAAGATCTGTTGATCGTTCATTCAAGACGACGTCATGTACCGAAGCGTAACGTCATTTAGGAAGCTACTGAAAAAATTCATCGCGTGAACCTGAAAGTATTATTTTTCACTCGCGCAAGCGCTCGTAAAAAATAAAACTTTCAGATCCACACTCATGAGATAATTCCAGATACTGACTAAAATAGAGTACATTTTCTTTTTTATTATATGCTACGAGACATTTTATTGCACAATATTAAGAAGCCTAATTCAACGAGAAATGCGTACGTTTCAAAGGAATAACAACAATCAGCTGATCGTTCCTTCAAGGCGACGTGATGCGGCGTAGCGTGACGTCATTTAGGTAGCTACTGAGGGATATTCCTCGATATTCATCGAGTCGATGGATATCGAGAAATTTCTTTTAGATAATTTGCGATAATTCGCAGGCTAGTATATAATAAAATTAATTACCTTCGGTGGATGAAGAGAAAATAAGCATTGATTCTTGTTTCAGAGATTCGGCGAAGAGAGAAGAGATAGTTCAGCTATCCGAACGGCCCCCACTGAGGAAGCCGAGACAATCGGGTAGTAGAACTAGGAGAAGAGGAAACTTCATACAGTATGTGGAGAGTGTATTATCACTAAATCACCAACAGAGTGGAGATTCCACACAAGCAATAATTGCAAATTTGTTGCAAAGCATAACCAGTACAAGCAAAGTTTCAGCCAATGGACCTCCGGGTTAAACCCGGAGGTCCATTGGCTGAAACATTGCTTGTGTTTTTGTCGATATGTACAAAATTTGAAAGTTATACCTTGGGTGATAACTCCACTCTGTGGGTGATTTATTTGCAATCCACTCTCCACGTACTGTATGTTATGAAAAGAATAAAAAAACAATAACACTGCTAGAAAACTGAAACAGATCTGAGAATATTTTGTAATTATTTGTTTTGATTTAATAAATAAAGGGGTTATTATTTGATTAGATTCATATCGGCTGAGATATTAGCCTTCTGTAACGTCTTGATTTGACACAGAAAGCGCCGTGTCTACAGACGGACGGATGTATAATAGCCTTGACCTTGACATTGACCACCAAATGTCAGAGGGAATATCCTTATCTCATAGAAAATATATAGGTGTAATTTTATCTCCCCAGTTCAAGCACTTCATGACTTGGAGCGCAGAAAGCTTTGTGTCTATAGACGGACATACGCCCTTAAAATCACCTTTTAAGTGTTTTTTTCTTTTGTTGCAAACCGAACCCCCACCACTTAAGGACAAAGTGATTACCACTTAAGGAAACGATACTCGTATTTAGACAGTGGAACTAAAGTACTGAATGTCCACCCGGATCAATAGACGCACCGACTAATGAACATAGTGAAACCAATATACCCCCTCCCCTATGGATAGGGTATAAAGACAATACATTTTAGGAAAAATGTGGACGTCCTCTAGTCTTAACCACTGGGATCCAAATAGGTTTGAAATCTGATGCACCCTGTGTCGCGGCCGAGTTTGTATTATTTTTCAAACCAGTGTAAATTTAATTTTGTGCTCCCCACCCCAGCCCCATAATTCACAGTGAGATAGAGAAAAAATGCATTCTTGGGAATTAGGGTGGGCATAAGTTATGCAGGCCCTCTTCCCGGATTATTAATGGAAGCTTGGCTCTGCCCCCACCCCTCCCCGACCCCACACAGATTAAAAGTGTCTGCCGAGAAAAGTATATCATCATATTGAAAACGATAACCTATAATGATGGTAAGTTAATGGCCTACAAGTGATTAAAGATACCGAATAAATCGCTTCAGAAAACAAAAGGAAAGTAAACATCGATTGAAAGTTGCGAACAAAGAATGGTAAGTTTCAAGTACTATAAAAAGGCGCATTGTTACGTTCTGGAAAGTCAATATGAACTTATCTTAACGATTTCTGAAGAATAAAACTCAAGTGCGTTTATGGAAACTCTCTCAAGGGGGCGTAAAAACATTTCCATCCACTTCCGTAAGATAAGAATTGACTGTTCTGAATAGTGATGATGTTCAAACAGTTCCCCCTATTAGTGTGATAAAACACATTCACGAGAAACGTTATTTCGAAATATGAAGTAATTGATCCCAGCTTGAAACCATTATTACTTGTAGACCGAACATTTCCACATAGTTCGGCTGCTAATCAATTGTTCTCGTCAGAGATAAAGGTGTAACATTGATTATTCACGTTTAACCCTTTAAACTCTAGTGGTATCTTCCATGCCAGTTCAATGGCAGCAATTTCAAGAGTCCATATTCATTTTTTGGGTAGACCAATCAGTATTTTCAACGTGCAGCCTTGTGCTGCACGTTGAAAATACTGATTGTCTTCCCCACAATAATTACTGAACAGCCATCCTGTATAATGACGCTATGACGTATCATGTTCCTGGCCGGAAAAACGGCCGCTGGGGATCAAAAGGTTAAAGAAAAGGACTGTCATTTGTGTTTACACATACTTTTATCAAATTTTAGTTTGAGGACATAATTTAAAATTAATCACTTTCTACCGCACAATCAAGATAGGATTTCATTCGGGCCACTTGAATTTCATCCTTGTGCAAGACTTTAACTGGTTGAGGTCTAGATTGGTTTGTGGTGATATGAATTTGTCGTTCAAAAGGTGTTTTTTGCATATTATTTGAGAGTGCCCACCGACATCTCCAATAATTTGTAATAAAACAAATTTATATAAACAAAATATTATTCGCGTTTGACTGAATAAAAAACATGGCAAGGAAAATATTGGCTGTGCTCTGAAACTCTCATTTTTTGAAAGCCCGGATTGTGGCTTCTAGCACTCAACCAGCTTAAAACAAACTATATTTTTATGATTAGATTTTACATTATTCATAATAAAATTATTGGTACTTCATTGATAATTAGTTAGAGCTGTGTGATTATTAAAACAGACAAAGAATTTTGACGTGATCACAACCCAGTTGCGGTTCAATCGAAATTGTCGGTACTCTGTCCTCCATCCACAACACTGCGGAATTCCAACTGTCGAAAAAGAAATGCGAAAGCATTGAATCACTGTTGTACAGTACAGCCGCCGTGGATTGTTCACTTTCCACGGGTGGGCAATATTTACAGGAATGCAATAATATTAGATTCCAAACACTAATTATAGGAATAATCATCAAAAATTTAATTAATGAAGCACCGGGTACAACCCGGTGCTTTATTAATTAAAATTTTGCTGATGGTGAGTTTTTTTACCTGGTAAACGCATGTTTGGACATCACTGCCCACGCGTGGATTACGAGCAGTCCAAGGCGACTGCGTTGTATATTTTCTTGATGTGGTCTTGATTTCGCTTTACTTTATTTAGGAAATCTCGTCTCAGGGGTGTAAATGAGTTACGCTCAACTCGCGATCGAATCGCGGAAGAAAGTAGCTTTGAGATGGCAGCACTATTTACTGAAATAATATACTGTTTTTCTGTTTAAGGATTTTTTTGTAATGTTGGCGACCAGTTATCTTATAAAAGTAAGTTGTAGAATTAGAACCCCGCAAAGCTTTGAAATTCGATTTTTTTTCGAAATCATTCCGATGTGTCGATTCGATTTTCGGTGATTCGGACATTTTCGAATCGTCAAGATGTTACCAAAACCCTTGAACTCTTCTTTTATCATCTGTTCAGGAGACCTGCTGATAGAAGAAGAGTTCACGAGCTTCCGCTTTCGAAACCATTTTCATTCCACTTTGGAATATTCCGCTTTATTCATTGATTTGACTAAACAGACGAGTCGTCGTTGCGTACAATACTTGAATGAATGACTATATTTGAGATTGTATTAAGATTCAACATCTTCATCGTAAAGAGTGGTGAGATTCGATTCCAAATTCGATTTGATTCGAATCGATTCGATATTATCTGCCTGATTCTGGTTGAGATTCGTTTCGTTCCGAAATTCGAGTTTTCGTGGTTACCACCTTTCCTTTCAAACTGAAACTGGATATACACACTATCTCTATTCGGCTTTTGACAAATTGTATACAACCGTTTTGACTGAAAACTTCTTCGACTCTTGAAAAATTCTATTTTTAACTTAACCCTTTGAACCCAAGAGGCAACTTTTCAGGTCCAGGAACATGATACGTCATAATTTCATTAAGAAGGATGGGTGCAAAGGCATGTGTGGGGTAGACAAAAAAATATTTTCAACGTGAAGCGTTGAGGCTGCACCAACATTGAAAATAATAATTTGTCTATCCCCAAATAATGAATATGGACTTTTCCAATTGCTGTCATTGAACTGACATGGAAGATACCACCAGTGTTCAAAGGATTAACACTGATGTCGGCAATGCTTATCATGGTTCCTTGAAGGTTAATGGAAATCCAATTCGTTTGACACAATAATGATCAGACAGCCAATGAAAAGTTGCCGATACATATGTATTTGGTCACGTGTTTCATAAACTCGCACATAAATATTTAAATACAATTTTTACAAGTACAGAACAATGCCGAATAGAGAGAAATGCCATCTTGATCTTCAGCAACATTAATTTTTACCAGTCTCTATTTGAAGCGCTTAATGCAGTCCAACTGCAATCATATCTTAATGCATACTTTTGTTGTAAAGAACTTCGATCTACAAAACAAAGTTGAATTTGTAACCAACGCACTTCGAGAAATAACACGTTACCTTTGTTAGATTAAAATTGATAAAAGCTTTAGAATTGTGACACTTGAATTGAGGTGAATCTCCGCTGTTCTCCCGTAAATAGTACGATGTCCTGACATCATATTCGTAAACTACCAAGGTGCTAGGACACATTCGATTCGAACTGAAGGCATGCCTTGATGGTGTATTTGAAATATTACTCTGTAAGGATTATAGTTCATCGTCGACATTGCTTGGAAAGCCGGAGTACCCGGAGAGGACCACCGAGCAACGACGAGCAGCTGCCAGCTCCCCCAACATCGTAATTCCGCACTGCAGCACAGGCGGGGCTAGATTGGTTGAAGACATGCGCACCATCGAAATGCAGTACGCCTTTGGACACGGCGTCATCATGCCCCCGTGTGGACAATCGGAGTTAAGTGCCTTGCCCAAAGGCACAACGCAGGAGTCCGAATCGATTGCTCAGACGGTCACCCATCCAAGGACTAACCAGGCTCGACTTCGGTGATCTGACGAGAACCGGTTACCGCAACACCACCGCGCCCCGGCGGCCCCGCTAAATATCACTGGACAGAATATTACATGCACATTAATTTTACCAAATGAAAAACATCTGAATGTTTGAAAGGTCGCTACAAACTGTGATGTATTACGCTGTAGCTTCTTCAGCTTTTGCCTAAATTCTTCCCTGAATCAGGGGGTTAAAAACTGGGCTAAAATAGTGATACAGCAACCCCTCGCTTGCTTTCCATATGACACTGTGTCCAGCTTTTATATTGTAAACTATCTAAGATAATAGTTTTCCAAGGTATGGGCCTAAAAGTTCACTAATTACAAATTAATGAGAGGTTATTTGAATTGGTTGATCTTGAGAATGATCTTACTATCTCGAAAATCTAAATTATTTCATAACAGCCTGATGGGTATGAAATTTGGAATGAATGTGTGCGCCTGTTTTTCAGGGTGTAGTAAATACTGGGTCTTTTAGAAACGCCTTGAAAAATATCATTGGATACTCAACCCTTTGGGCAAGAGAGGCCTTTTATTCCAGCCTGAGATCTTGGGATGTCATGATTCTATTAAGTATGATATATGCTCAATGATGTGTGGTTGGCAATCAATATTTGCAACGTGCAGCCCCAAAGTTGCACGTTGAAAATATTAATTGGTTCCCCCAGATAATGAATATGGACTCCTACAGTTGCTGTTATTGAACTGACCCGGAAGACACCATCAGGCTTTAAGGGGTTAAGTAATGTAGATAACCATTCATCGATCTACTTACGATACATGACTAACTATTATCACATCGTCCTACTACAAAATGTTTATTGATATTAACACTGTAACATCAAAGTGAAAACGAATGCCATTACCCTTGCAAATATTTTGTTTATTTATGGACTAATTGTGATAACTTGTAGATTCTTTGGTCTTTTTGTCGATATGTTCCTCTGATTTCTGCAATAATTCATGCAGGGTGAATAACCACTTAATTGTGGTAAAGTAATTTCATTATCTAATGACGAGTCACAATTTTTGCATTAGTCATAAAAGCTCGAACAAATTTCCACTGACACAGAAGAATCGCATGAAAACTGCAAGACCGTAGATCATATTTAGGACTGAAGATGCGCGACATCCTTTGGATTATCAAATATAGACATGCCAATGCTGACTGTCATTCTCACAACGGAGGGCCCAAAACCTTTCTGAGCGAATGTATTATCGGCCTATCACACTGAAAATATAAAAATAAAACGGAAGTAAACAATGCATTTGGAATATATGTAGACTGTGCATGAACAAGAATATTGGAAATACCCTACTGATGTCAATATTTGCAGAAAATACAGTACGTGGAGAGTGGATTGTAACTAAATCACCTGCAGAGTGAAGTTATCACCCAAGCTATAACTTTAAAATTGTGTACATATCGACAAAAAACACAATCAATGTTTCAGCCAATAGACCTCCAGGTTTATCCCGAAGGTCCATTGGCTGAAAGTTTGCTTGTGCTTGTTATGCTTTACAACAAATTTGCAATTATTGCTTGGGTGGAATCTCCACTCTGCGGTTGATTTAGTGATAATACACTCTCCACGTACTGCACTTTTGTTTCGATCAAGTAAATTAAGTTATCTTGGGATATGACAAAAATGAAGACATTATTTATCACACCAAACACAAAAGAGAGAATTTGTATCTCAATGATTTTATATAACTCCTTATAACGCCACAGTTTCAATCATAGCAAGAGTTATTTCATATTTCTTATCATTTAATCATCTAAAACATTGCAATACGGTGATACTTAAGTATTTTTAATAGTACAGGCAGCTAAAAGACAGTGGGAGGTGTCTTGGGACGATGAAGAAGAGTGACAAAATGTATTTTTCTTCTGTTCGCTGAAGTGAGACTGACATCAATAGTTCCACCAGTCTGATGGAGAAACATGGGTGAGATTCATATAGGGAAGGGGATCTCAAAGGAAAGGGGAATGAATTAGATGTCGAGGTATAGCAGGTAAATTACCACGCAGATCGAGACTTTAGACAAGTCAATAAAACGGTGACAACAGCAGATAACAACCACACAATAACAATATTGAACTGGCTAGTGGGAACATTTGAACACACTTGCTCATATACGCTTAAAATGTAACCCAAATCAACAGGGTTGAGTGAATATGAACCCAGTTGGGTTCATATTCACTCAACCCAGTTGATTTGGGTGGATTTTTATTATAACTCAACTGATGAAGAGTGAATGTGTGTAACATGTGGGTAAAATTCGAAAACATTCGCTTGTGCATTACGAAAATAAGAAGACGGGATAGATTCATCTCTATGTCCCATGTATCATAGATCCACACACGTACAGTACGTGGAGAGTGTATTATCACTAAATCACCCACAGAGTGGAGATTCCACCCAAACAATAATTGCAAATTTGTTGCAAACCATGAGCACAGCACAAGCAAAGTTTCAGCCAATGGACCTCCGGGTTAAATCCGGAGGTCCATTGGCTGAAACATTGCTTGTGTTATTTTGTCGATATGTACACAATTTGAAAGTTATAGTTTGGGTGATAACTCCACTCCGCGGGTGATTTAGTTACAATCCACTCTCTACGTACTGTATAGGGTAAGGACAGAATTGATTTTGCAGTGTCTATACTGGAATTAAGTATTTAAAATTTGTCTTGATTCATCATTTCACTACGTAAAGTGAAGCACAGGTGATTCTTCGGAGTAGCCTGATTAACATCATTGAAAGGGGACCCAGAATTCCAGGCATCCATCGACTGATCCAGCTTTAGTGTGACTTCCACACTGACTAGATATTTATACACGAAGCGGCGCACATAGCATATGTTTTTCAACCCTTTACCTAACATGAAAAGCAGACGACACTTGCAAAAAAAATTCTTAAATAACTAATTTTTTCATTTTTTGTCTCAAAAACATAGGTTATGACCCCTTATTGGAACGAGCTCGATCCAATGAGTGGTTATAACCTATGTTTTTGAGGCAAAGAATGAAAAAATAAATTAATTTGAATGGCGATTTTTTAGAATAGCGCTGGCCGGTTTTGGCCGTTACGTTGGGTAAAGGGTTAAACTTTGCGTGGATGAAAGTTTAGTATTTACTGGAATTGATTAGTCACATTTCAAAACGTGGCGCTTGATTCAACCAAATAAAATAGGTATGATCTTCCAGAGAAGGTAGCATCAAAAAATGGTCACGTGATTGATTTATAATCCGAGACAGTGCCACATAGCTTTTTTCTGTTCATACAGCAACAAACGCTTGAAATCAAATGTTCAAGGGGGTGGGTATCTGAATCTGGGTGAAAATATTGCATTAAAATGGTTGTGTAAAAAGATGCAACCTGATATCTTACAGAAGTTTTCCGTCTCTCTCTCCTTACAACAGGTTAATTTGTATGGTATTCACTTATGTCATTTCCCATATTGTCCTCGCTACTTATCTCTCTATCATTTTGATGCACACATCTTTCATGATTTTGATCAATTATTTTACTTCAGACAGATAATGGCTTATTTCACCCTAACAACCCAGTGCAGCCGTTTATTTTTACGAAATTAGCTCAGATGCTGATATGGTTTGAGCTCAAATAAATAAATAAATAAGTATTCGGTGAATCGTTTCAAAAGCTTCTGTTGTCTTTTATTACTGGCATCTTCCAAACGGCCTGGTACGGGCTTATTCCGAATTCGTTTTCGGGTGCCAACAAACTTGTGTCCGGATCGTCGAACTTTCGGCTAATACGATCCAAACCTACCTACCGTTACATTTCTTGTTTATTTCAGTGAGGTGGTTGTTAAATTGGATTTATTTTAAGACAATAACAAATGTTACAACTGGGCCCGGCGAAGTCTAGAAATTCAATTCTTTTCTAAATCGACCTGACGAAATTCGTCGAATCGATTAGGTTCGAGTCGCGCTGATTCGGAAATCTGAGATGTTCTCAAAATCCTACCGTCTTCTCTTAAGGCGTAAACAAGTTAAAAATCTGTTTCTCCTTCCCATGGTCCTTTTGGCTACCGCATGCTCTCTTTTTATAATCAACGGAAACTTTAAAAAAATAAAAATTAAATGGCTTATGTCTGACATTTTACCCACGTTAATAAAATTGATAAGTTTATCCATTGAGTGCAACAAGGCTTTGCAATGCTATAGCATTGAAAAGCCTTCTTGCTCTCAAGGGACGAAATACACCTCGACTAATGCTATTCCGAAGATTACGAGTCTTAAAACATAAAACAAACCAAGTACATGAACTTTTGATGGCAAAGAAAGCATTATAAAAATAGAAAATAAACTTAAAAACGTCCGCCCACATGCAATTTTACAAACAAAATGACGTGAGAAACAGATATACTTTGTGGGGCCTAAACACATCTTATTTTATCAGGTCTCCAGTACTGTAGACCTCATGATAGGAGAAGCTTTCAAGTCGGTCCGGCTTCCGAAACTATTTTGATTTCGTTTTGGAATATTCCGATTTTTGATTGATTTGCCCAAGCAGACGAGTCTCCTTTGCATACATCACGTGAGTAGAGACTGACAATATTTTCGGTTGAAAAAAGGTGTGATATCTACAACGAGCAATTAAATTCGATTCGATTCGAAATCCTCTGGCTGATTTGAATCGAAATTCGATTAGATTCGATCTGAGATTCGCAGTGTCGTAGCTATAAGTTGAATGTTTTTGGACGAGTGCTTTTTCAGTTCAAATGAGTACTTTTTTACCATGCACGAGTTGGCTGGACGAGCTGCTTAAAATATATTTGCCTGATCCATTCCTACGTGCGCGGGTTAAGCCGTTAACTCTCATTGTGCTTTTGTCGATGTGTAGTTTATGTTATTAGATCCATAGATGGCTAAACCCCAATGAATGGGTATATGGGAGTGTATATATGTGTGGGGGTTGGGGGAAGCACAAATGTCCAAAACGTATCAGACCTATCATGGTTCTGACAAGTTGAAAAATAATTAATTAGTGGAACCACAATTGCCATTTCCTTTATTCTCAGACCTTGATAACTGCAGCAAAGAGTGAATGTGTGTGTGGGGCGGGGTTCATGGGGGTGTGTGTGTGTGGGGGGGGGGGGGTGCTTAATACATGCAGACTGACATCGCAGAATTGAATTACTACTGAATCTCCCTTCTCAAAATATGTTCATCCTTTCTTCATAGACAACATGATGCACGATTAGGCAATTTGCGGATCAGGGTTGACCAGGTTAACAGCATCATTCCTAAATTCCAACCTACCACCCTTCACCCTCGGAACAACTGCCAGTGCCATTGCGACGTCACATATATCGCAATCTTATATCATCGAAAATTTCCTAAGGTGAAACAAGACGTTCCACCCAAGAAAGGAAATGTTCAAATACACGCTAGTCATTCTTTTGTCGTGTTCGTCATTGCCAGGTTACGGTTTTATCTATTTCTTCTACTTAAACCATTTTTCATTCAGAAGACTGTACTTCGAATTGGAAGATGGTTGACGTGCAACAAACAAACCGAAGTAGTTGAAGGTGAAATTGAATAACCAAATACAACTAAATGTCTTTTCATTTGCACAAGATATATACAGGTTTTAACACCATGTCGGTTTCCATGTTGCTGTATTGATGTCGAGACCTCGTCTCTGGGTACATATTGACGATCCAGTAAGGACGTGTCAATGTGTGACCGAGAGGATAGGTCGCGAATTCAATACATCACTCCGAACCCGACAATGTGCCAATAAAGAATTTATCTTACAATATTGCCCTCTTTCTTGACTTATTGACATAGTGAGAAGATTTTGGTACAGTTTTGACAATCAGCGTCTGGAAATCGATTTTTTCAGAAA
Source organism: Pictodentalium vernedei (assembly GCA_031216915.1). Classification (NCBI taxonomy): domain Eukaryota; kingdom Metazoa; phylum Mollusca; class Scaphopoda; order Dentaliida; family Dentaliidae; genus Pictodentalium; species Pictodentalium vernedei. The sequence continues at coordinate 368,601,905 of CM062290.1, read as the reverse complement.
TGAAGATCATTGCGTCATTGTAATGCTTTCTTGCGCTGTGTATGACGTAATCCCCATTCATTGTTCCACTTGTGCTATAACTGTTGACGTTATTAGTGTTTGAGCTGTGTTTTTCTTTTTTTGATTTTCCATGTTTAAAGCATGTTAGGCCTATATGAATATCATCACGGCATAAATGATCTAGTCTAATATAGTTCGTTAGGCTGGTGATTTTTTTATCAATTAATATCAATTAATAACGGTAGCCTCGACACGTGTGGTTGCTACCAAAATACAGATATGTATTTTGCCTGCACGTTTTTCCTTGTATGGGGAAAATACTTTCCTGTAAGATAAATTACAGGATTGCCTGTATATCAACACATTCGCATGCTCTGAAATTTATTAGCTCATTGTGAAATTATGTAGCATGCCTGAGGGGAAAAGTGGTAGGGTGTGGTCACGTGCATCCTCTGGTTTCTATTATTGGGTTACATTGATATATATGGATGTGACAACCTGTTGAGAAGGGCTATTTCCAGAAGCTTTCCGGCATTATATGATTTAACAATATCCAATCAGGAAATATACTTTTATCCCAAAGTTTGTCCCACTTGTGTGACGGATTGCATCCCAAAATCTTATAAAATAAAACCTCAGTGGAATAACTGCATCTATTATAGCGACATTCCACTCCCCATGCTTCTACAGACACAAAACCAGCCTTTCCGCAACCAAGTGAGGTTTACCCACTGAACGTACCATAGGTGTTTCAACACATGTATTCCCGTGTTTTTCAACCATGCAACAGTGAGCCAGACATACTTTCAATGAGTAAGCCGGTGAGTCGCTATGATGTTTTATGAATGAAAATATTGTGAGGATTTGATAGGAGTCATGAACAAATTATCTTTAAATGGAAAGCTCTGCATCATCACAAAATTTCAAATAATTGTCAGAACTAATCGTCTGGTTTAGTGGAAATGAGTTCACACACACTGGAAGTATAATCTCATTTAATTATATTTTGATATTATTTATATTAGGATCAAGGTCTGTACATAAATCGAAATGGTTTACAATATTTTATTCAGATTAAAGGATTCCAGCAATCACTGATGTCGAAGTTTTATGAGGTCTGAAGATGAGCTGTTAGTGAAAATGTTTTTCAAATACTTAAAAAATTATACACCCCCCCCCCCCCCCCAGATGAGATGAGTTTATTCCTTCTGAAAGTCGCCATTGTTGTCTCTTAAGTTTATACTAAGGCCTCATTCAGGTCAAACGCGTGTTGGACCACTGCGATTATTGACACCGAGGAACATTACTCCCCGAGTAAGCTAATCATCAAAGTTATTTTTAGCTCGTACTATCAATAAACTTCAGTTTAAACTTAGTGCACGAGGTTTCCAGAATAACCAAACCCTTCCCACGCGGTATGCTTAATTTGTTTCGTAAAGTAAAGTTTGCCTATCGACAAATAGAAGATACAATAAAAAAAAAACAAATAGGAAAGGTGGATTAGTAATAATTCAAACCTACAGCCCCACAGAGCCGTAGGGTTTATTATCACTTAACCTCCCCCAAAACTCAAAATTCGTCTTTTTACATTAACAACGGGGTGTGTATAGCGATACCATTCATGTTCTCACTGTTTAAGAGGTTAATCGTTTCATCCCTGAAGATGTACAGTACGTGGAGAGTGGATTGTAAATAAATCACCCGCGGAGTGGAGTTATCACCCAAGCTATAACTTTCAAATTTTGTACATATCGACAACAAACACAAGGAATGTTTCAGCCAACGGACCTCCGGGTTTAACCCGGAGGTCCATTGGCTGAAACTTTGCCTGTACTGGTTATGCTTTGCAACAAATTTGCAATTATTGCTTGGGTGGAATCTCCACTCTACGGGTGATTTGGTGAAAATACACTCTCAACGTATTGTACATAGTTCCATCCAAATTACACGACTGAAGTAACATATCTAAGTCTCATCTGACTCGACCATTCGAGCATATTCTAAGTGACGTCTCGAACGACACTTAAACTCCTTCGAGTTGAGGGGTGAGCGGAGGAGGGGGAACGAGTCTAGTATCTGATTATATCTGTGTGCATCAAAATTCCGTGTTGAGTCCGAGCCACGTACTAGAAGTCACCCCAAACGCGTTAGCTTGTTAAACACGTAAAAAATTAGCACAGGTCAAGATTCAGGCGCTGGTGATAACTGTGCTCATACAGCCGATGAGTGAGGCTAAGGGAGTTTTGTGGATAAAGCTGCTATGGTTAAATATTCAATCCGATTGTTTTTGGAAGTTTCGTGGAGAGATTTGATTGGTCGATTCAGTCTAAGGATGAAACTGAATAGACTTGGGTAAAGACTAAACAAACAAACTACAGACCTAATGTAGTATGCACACTCCATAGTATACTCTCGTGTAATAACACAAGACTGGAATACCATAATACAACAGAACATCCATAGGCTGATCTTGCAGCTAGCTTAAAGTGGGTAAACAGGTCAGAAAAGCTGAACATAGACCACAAAGGGAACATGCAGTCCATAATATACAACTGCCCTAGACAATAAAGCATACCCACAACAACACGTGACCTGGCACCAGTGCAACGTATAACAACCATAGAAGGGTATAGTATAATGCTTTAAGTGAGCCACGGAAGCTAAAAACAGCCTAAAAGGGGCACATACCGCCCATACTGTATTCTCAATAAAACATGCCCGAAGCACCGCCTAGTATTAAACTAAAGATAGATGAAAAAATTTCAGACATTTCGAACCGGCCGTACTATACATCATACACTGAGCCATGTCCTAAACATCACGTGGCCCAGCAATAGATATGTAATAAATGGACTAAGGAACGTCTGACGGTCAAAAAGATAAACTGTAACAACAGGTACACAGACAGTCCGTACTGTACTACTGTGTTTTCATTTTTAATCGAACACAACTAGAGAGCCCACCTGTATTTATTAAAAGACTCTCGCTATCATGCGAACCACCTGCGAATGGAGAAATCAAGACTGCGGCACCTACCAAGCAATATGGATGACAGAAGCACTTAATACCATGCATAATGCTTGCTGCGTGTGCGCATTTACCCCTTGTATCGCCAGGGTGATAACATCACAATACGCCCTCGTCGTGTTTTATCTGGACAATTCATATAACGTAACTATTCATGTGACATTATGATGTTCCCAGAAAACTGGTCTACAAACGTCGTCTATTCTTCGAATCCATGAACGCAAAGAGTCAAAGTAAGTAAATGGAAGAATGTATTCCAATGAAATGGAAATTTATCTTGCTAGTGTTCCATCCGTCCTCTCGGGGTCCCCGGGGCACGAGGTTACTGCCCCCGCTCCTCGGGGCTGGTTGAGAGGGTCCGTATCTTTAGCGCAACCCAAGCATCAGAATCTCTCACTGAGTCAATAAAAAACAGCATAAGAAAAATGTGAGACAAATCTCAGTATCAGCACAAAGATAAGTCAACGAATTCCAATTAATTTTCAAGCTCTTACGCAAAGTTTTTTTTATGGCGTCTACAGATAAAATAGAAGTCATGTCACGAACTCTACGCTATTTGTGACATAATTTCGCGTAGGAGTTGCGCGAAATTTCCCTAGCGAATGGCATCCAAGGCACGACAAATTCTCCTGGTTATGAATAGAAGCCACAAGCAATGTTTCAGCCAATGAACCTCCGGGTCAAAGACTTAGGTCCATTGGCTGAAACATTGCTTGTGCGTAGGGCATATTATAGACTTTGATAGCATTACTATTGCCATATCACGATGATCAATGTACAGAGTGACGTGCAATTTGAGAGCAATTCATGACAGGACTTCTCGTTTTAATAGTTATTACATCTTCGTACTGTGTTTCTGAGAAAAACGTTCTAATATGGCTTGTCTTTTCAACAGTAGATGTGACTAAGAGGTCGTGTTGGAGAGATTCCTCTAGCGGGAATTCCAACTACTCCTCCCCCCTCCCCTCTATCTCTCTTCCGATTTGGGTCTCTATGACTGTTGAGCTCATAAATTTCGGTTATTCCGACTTGGCGTTCGAAATTAGATCTCTGTTTGTTAATGTATCGCAGTCTGAATTTGACTAATTGGCCCTTCTGAAAGTTTGTTTCCGTAGGAAACCAGGCAGAATTATAAATTCGACCCAAAATATCAGGGGTAATAAATTTATAATTTATTTAACGCTCAATGTAAGGATCTGCGAATCACGAATTTGTTTCGAATCGAATCTCTAATCGAACCGTGTCTCTGATATCGATATCGAAACAAATCTTAATAGACAAGTTATTTCACATTGCACCAAACGGAAGTTACGGAACATTGTGACGACCCTTACAAGACTGAGTGAACACCTTAACACCAATAAATAAATATTCTCTGCAACACCGTCACTGAAACAGCTAGGCCTATTATTCATAGTTTTAGATTTTGAAGGCTTAACTTGTTTCTATTCACGTTCTTAAGAAGTTAAGCCTTCAAAAGCTAAAACTATGGATAATGTTCTGGACAAAATTCACAACTTACCTAACAATTAACTATTGTCAATTACACATTTAAACATGAATTGAGCCTATATGAATGAATTGTCTAATGTGAATTTTATCCAATTTTTGCTGGAAATGTAACAAGTTGAATTGCGAGAGATTCAAAAAAATTAAGTCTTGAGACTGATTCGGGATCGATCTCGAAGCTGACGTATGGTATCAATATCGAATCGAATCTCAAATATTTGCTGGACCCAAGATCAATGAAATTTTAAATTTCTCCTTTTTCCAAGAATAACTTCTTGTCTGCTTTTGTGATGAAACGAATGTTGATAGAGAAGTTTTTGCTTGATACAAAAACAACTGATGATGACAATGTGGAGTGACAAAGTCTGGCATACTTATACGTTACGGGACGTTTAATTGGCGGAGATGGTGTCACACGAGGCTCAGCGAGAACAACAGTGTTCTAACTTCACCTCATATGATACCGTTTCCTCCAACTAAGCGTCCCGTAACTTATAATATTATCGCTATTATGTTAATGTATAAAATGTTGTATCACAGTCGGGCTCAAATTTTCACCTTAAAAACGCAGGTCGTTTTGCTGGAAACTGTACTTTTCGGTTGTCGTGAACTCTGCAGATTCCAGGTTAAGCATAAGGAGCGCGTTTGTTCAACATTCTGAAAAGACTGCTCTGTAACCAGCGCCCTGTTTCAACCGGAGTGCTTCCAGCGATTCAGACACAGCAAATAAAAGTAACGTGGTTTAATAAGTTAATAAATATACTTTTGAGATGAAGTTTTTCCTGTCCCTAACTTCCTACATATATAAACATGTTCGGGTTCTCGCAAATGCCTTTTGAAAGTGTGTATTGTTCTATAAATAGTAAATTAAACTAGGGCCCTGGGAAGCTTCGAAATTCGATTCGTTTCGAAATAGTCCACATTGATTCGATTCGATTTAAATTACGCCGATTTGAAATTTTCGAATCGTCGAGGTGTTCGTCGAGGAATATTCCGAGTTTTTGCTTGATTTGCACGAGTCGCCGTTTCACACAATACTCGAGTGGAGACTGACAATATTTACGGTAGTAAGAAGGTGCAATATCCGCAACTTCAAAAGCGGTGAGATTCGATTCGTGATTCTATTCGATTCAAGATCTGGTGTCTGATTCCATTCAATCCGAAATTTTAGGTCCGCAGGTCCCTAAATTAAACAAATCATAAATAAGCATGCGCTTGTATTCTGCAGTTGCAAGATACAGATTCTGTATGACAGTTCATGTTACGCGATGTATTCGGGTAATTACGGTCCCAATACATACTTATTGTATGATAAAATGCTTTATCACAATCATATTCTCAATGTAATACATGACCTTCCTTCGAATTGGTTGACATTCTATTAGGCAGACTTAATATTGCCGAAAATGATCTGCTATTATCACCTGGAAATTCATTTTCAACGATTTCCAGGGCTTGTGCCAATATTCAAGGATTTCTCACGGGGAATGTCACAATTTTTTTCCCAGTCAATTCATCGACCGAGATAATCGATAATAATCGACTAATCGTACTAAGTTGATCCTTTAAGACAATTAAGGTAAACAAGCATCCCGAACAAATTCGAACCTCGCGAATGGTCCACGTTGCATTTGGCAAAGTTTGGTTGTTGAAATAACTCCTTGCGTCGTCCCCACGGCTTTGCGCATGGCTTATCTGTTACTTAGAAGGAAGTAGGGTACAGGGGCACGTGCCCCCAAATTATTTTACAAATAGCCCGTTATCTGTCTGTCTGTCTGTCTGTCTGTCTCCCTCTACCTCTTCCTCTCTCTCTCTCTCTCTCTCTCTCTCGAGAGAGAGAGAGAGAGAGAGAGAGAGTTAGATAGATAGAGAGAGACAGGGAGAGAGTTTAGAACAGGATTATTTTTACCACCCGTCAGGGCAGACTTTTGGGGAATTAGCAAGATGGGTGTGCACAGAGATTCTTTACTCTTAATTATATACTAGTCACAATTTGCTAAGGATCACACCTATTCATCGACACTTTTGTAGATAAGAGGTGAATGTGTCCATTTTATGTTTGTTTGTGTATGAGGGTGTAAGGACACAATCTGGACCATATCATGTCGGAAAATGTTACGGGTGGATGAAGCCGGAGAAAACTCACTGAGCAAAGGAGAGTAGCTGCTGGTATCTCAGTTTACTATCCCGGCACACTTAGGGATAGCATTCATCGAAGGAAAAGCATTCAACACTTTGACAATAGACGTACGGCATTTCGACGCTCCACACTCTACTGTCTGACATTTAAGCAATGTCAACCTTGCTTTATGCGGAAATAGTAAACTGGAGAGTCCGACAGTTACTCACCGTGGATCTGCGGTTCTCTTCTGGCCTCTGATCTCATCCACTTGCAAAATTATCCGATTTAATATGGCCTTGGTTGTTGTTAACCCTATTGAACAATTAAACAAACGTAAAAATTTACACAATTATCTTCTATGTACAGATATGAAGATGGATAAGGGTGATCCTTAGCTAGTTGTGAGTAGTATATTATGTGACTGAAGGGCCCCACGTTTAGTTTGCCTCTACTATGGTCTTTTATGTCGAGAGAAGTTCCTATTTTGAAGCATTGTTTCCGCCCGATGGGAAATGTGTTAAATTTGTGGGCCAAAAGTGCCACCTTCTCATTGCAAAGGGGCCTTCAGCTTCTAAGCATTTAACTCTTTTGGCGCGACAGGCGACTAAAGTCGATAGTAGGCAAACCGCGGAAAGGTACTGCAGTCGTCATTTTAGCCAACTGTGTGTGTCCATTTCCAAGTACTTTTAACCCTTTACCCAACGCAGACGATATCAAAATTTATTATTTTAAATATAATTTTTTTCAATTTTTTTCAAAGAATTTCAACAAAACCATATCATGTGACTCCTCGTTGGAACGAGCTCGATGAGCTCGTTCCAACGAGGGGTCACATAATATGGTTTTGTTGAAATTTTTGGAAAAATAATATTTTTTCAACTGCTGAAGTTGCATATTACGCGAGGGGGATGCGACCGATTCGTTGGGTAAAGGGTTGAACAAACATACGTATTCCTATGTTTCATGCACCATTTATGTCCTATCCATGAACAACGATATCGCCCCTTGAAAGTATAAAGGTGCCATTTAAATATATACAGGAAATCATTTGAAAAACTGTCAATGAGATCATTAGAACATCTTTTAAAATAATAACTCTTTAGTCTAACAACCTATACTTTTTGTAAAGTTCCTGATGAATGTTAGCCGCTAAGAATTCTGTTTCTCAGATTATTCCGCGCCAAAAGAGTTAAAGTTATCAAAAGATTACTGATTATTCGACTAAGAAAAATACTAATTAATTATGTCGTAAACGACTGATAGTCGACTAATCGAATATTTGTGACCGCTATACGTCTCAGGTCCTTGGCAAGGAATTTCTAACTTCTCGAACTATACACGTGGTGCGGGACCCATGCATATCTACATCAAAAACAATAAGAATACATTTTATTGCGAAATCGGGAAAAAGTTATATTAGGAAAACACTCATTGAAAGACTCAAAATTGTTTTACTTCCGATCAAGCGGAAGCGGAAATTAGCGAATCCATGAAATGTGAAAACGTTTCCCATGAATGTTTTGAGGCTATGGCTATTGCTTAGTTTAGTGTATCAATATTAATAACTTCAAATGTTCCGCGTTCATTATTTTCGCATTTACAATGCCCTGGACATTTGAAACCACATTATGGTTACAAGGAAGGTGATTAATTTTTCCGACATGCCTGAAACGCGAAATACGAAATTCGTTACATTTTGCTTTGAAATCTGCACAAAATAAAATTTATGTTCAGCTGTTGCGTAACATGGATCTGTCATTTTTGTTATTGATATTTGTACCGTTGACATTTATCGCGACTCTACGAGGAGACTGAAAACTTATTAAAACGCAGCCTAAAGTATGGGCTTGGTATGTGTGATTTGTTCTGAGAAGGTATCAAAATTCGTATGATAGAAAAACTTCCCAGCTACGTAGGGGGTGCGGGGTGAACCTGATTTATCCCGACTGTGTTGGCTTAATTCCCGAACGACTAGTATTGTTGCTACATCACCAAGGTATACCTACTTCGATAACATGCCTTGATGATGCGGTTGGAATATTAGTCAGTCAGCATCATTTTTCTCTCACAAGATTTCTATTTTTAGACAATATCTTTTACAAAGGATAATACATAACATTGTATTCAAGTATAACAGTAAACGTCTTTTCAATAGTTCATTTATAATAATCATATAGCGTGATGGAATGTTTGTCTGAATTTTTATTATATTTGAAAGACCTAAGAGAGAGAGAGAGAGAGAGAGAGAGAGAGAGAGAGAGAGAGAGAGAGAGAGAGAGAGAGAGAGAGAGAGAGAAGACAGACAGACAGACAGACAGACAGACAGACAGACAGACAGACACACAGACAAGACAGACAGACAGACAGACAGACACGGACGGAACGGAGGGAGGGAGGAAGGGGGAGATGGGAAGAGATAGAGAGAGAGAATGGGAGATGGATAGAGAGAGAGGGAGGGAGAGAGAGGTAGGGGAAGAGGGATGGATGGAGAGAGGGAGAAAGAGAGGAGATGGACAGAGAGAGAGAGAGAGAGAGAGAGAGAGAGAGAGAGAGAGAGAGAGAGAGAGAAGACCGTTCAATCAGAATCATAGTTAAAACGACTTTTTGGAAATTTATTAGTGTCCGGATGTAACTTATTAAATTAACACATACTGTACTGCTACTCCATATTTGTCATGCCGCACCCCCCACCAAACCGAATCGAGTATTACACATCTCCATTTATATGATCGATCGTGTGCACAGTACGGCCGCCGTGGGCTGGTCACTTTCCACGGGGTTGGCAATATTTCCATCGTTTATTCTTGACAATATTATTTAGAACATACCAATTAGTAAGGCAGGAATAAAGTGGTAAACGCCTTTGTAAATTGACTACGAACTTTCTAACGCCAAGGCAACATGTGAGTCTTCTCAATGGTTCACATACATTTACCGCCTGCTTCAGATGATAACAACTTGAGCGCGAGATGACGCTTTTCCGTCCCAGGAACATAACACGTCATCATTGAAGCTGGATGACTACACGTTGAATGCGTGGGGTAGACCAATGAATATTTTCAATATGCAGTCCTATGGCTGCATGTTGAAAATATTAATTGGTTTACCCCAAAATGATGACTATGGTCTCTTGAACTTACATGAAACCTACCACCAGTGTTCACGGGGTTAAGTTCGAGAGATAGCTCTCATGTGTCCGGAAATTATCTTCAGATTGTTTGAATTATAAACAACAGACTTCTGATCTTGATTTATGTGTGGTGTCTCAACACGATCTCGCCAAGGCAGCTTCAAAGATCAGAATACAGTGTATTCCAATGCTCGTTGAACTTAATTTTTAGGAACAGCATACAACCATTATAGAGGTGTGCTGATTAAAGATGTGCGCTGCTCACACATCCCACTGGATACTTCTGAATCCGTCAGTCCCACTTATCTTTTTGTACATGGTGACCTTCCCTACGTAACAGGCTGTCTAAAATAGGAATAATAGGCATGTTCACTTGCTCGAAAATCTTGCCAGATCCAATAGTGCCCCCCATTCACTCTATAAACAAGTTGCAGCCAGTTTCTGTCCAGACATACAATTTATCAAGAAGTTGAGTTTCACACACTTACTATTATTGTATGACAACTTTAGAGTGCAATGATTTGTAATATCATCTAAGTCAAAGTGTAACTCCTCACCAGCAACTGCACCCGTTTGAATGTTTTTGTATCAGAATTGAATCTTGTTGTAAGGGGGAGGCGTTTAAATAGGCTTAGCCTGTTCGCCAAACCCTATTTCATATCTGAAGGAAATAAAATTACTGTTTAAAAAAAAATGATGTGTGCTCTCTGCCTGAAACAAATTTGTGGATTTAGGAGGAGGGAGTGGACCGACATTATTAACATACGCATCGCTTTTTTTTCACTGGTAAAGTTACAATCTTATGGCTTTCACTAGTGTGGATACAATTGTTTACAAGATATGTTGGAAAGCATGCAGTAAGAGTATCCGATTTTAATTAGTTTTATTGCATACGCAAGAATATACTTGCCTGAATGTCACTGTATATTGTTCATCGCAAGCAAACATTGTAAACTGTTGTGATGAACATGGTTTGAGGTTAGCGATTCGGAGCTTATGTTCAACCAAGATGTGACCGTTCAACCGAAAACACACGAAACATACACATCATTCATTTCAATTCAATTTTATTCTTTATAACCAGATTCCTGGTATCAAAGAAAATACACTGGTTTACATTCGCATTCAATCAAGATTTCATTTCGGTACACCGCCTGTCCCACGTTTGATATATATATATATATAGAAAAAAGTCTATATTCTGATACAACAAATCTGATTTAAGTTTGTTGGATCTGAGAGATCCGAGAGCCTAAAGGGAAAGAAATTCGTCTAACTAAAGCTCAAAGATAGCAGGAAAAAAAATCACCTAGCTTTCGGTCGGATGAAGACCTTCTTCAGAGTACAGACACAAGAAGAAAAACTGCACACAGACGGCGAAAGAAATGAAATGTGGTGATAAAAGTTCTCGTAAGCCAAATTCTAACTGAACGGGTGTGTCATTCAACCCAAAAAGAAAAGAAACCGGGGTAAAAGTAGAAAGAAAAAGGTAAACAAAAATACTGTTAGACAAATTCTGAACAGGAATTCTAGAAAGTCCTAACTCCCGGTAGAATCCGATTTTAACATACCCTTCGAAAATTAGAAAAATGTTATTAAAAGGGACTGGAATTTTAGAAATGTCAAGATACTTCCATGTACTACATGGAAGTATGATAACTGGATGATTTGAACACGTTTGTTTGCAGACCGTCGCCTTAAAATGCACCAAGTATCCCGCTAGGAGGAAATTTTAGAGTATATATATATATATATATTGGTCAGAAGTCAGAATGGCTTATTGCCTCTATGAATGAGCAGCTTTTACAAATTGCTGGAATAAATTGATTTCCGCCAATTGTCACGCTATTGGCAGATCGTTTTTTCAAGTAGCGAACAATTGTTAGTTGATCGATGCACAGACTAAAGTTGTTTGCACGTTGTCATGGGTATATTGGAGGGTTGGGGTTTTTGAAATCACTTACATGTCAACGGAAATGAGGAAAATGCATCTAGTATGTAAACTATTATTGTTTCAGATAAATAGTATCCGATCACACCGATGGTTTTGATTGATATATTTTGCACAATCATCGGCTAGTGTTTCTTCAAATTACCAATATTCTTTCCCTAATAATGGTCTTTGAAAATTGGGAATTGACAGTCCGTCCGTCGGAAGTGATGCAAGTGTATTTATTCGAACTAATTGGATACTAATTGAATTTCCCTGTCAGTTGTTACTGGGGTAAAATGTGAATTAACCTTTTAAACCCTGGTGGTATCTTCAAAGTCAGTGGTTTTTAATAGATTAAATTTGGTTGATAGTTTGTAAATGTTAGATGCACGCGCGTTAATGGCGGCTCAGGTGTGGATCCCGGGTGAGTCCGCTTTAGTGACACCGCTAGCAGCACATTCTCTGAGGTTGCGTTTAATAACTCTCATGTGTCGGGTGTGCGTTGAGCTCAGTTTGGTTGAAACTCTCTATCCCCTCCCTCTCTCTCTCTTTCTCTCTTCTCTCGTTTTGTATACCTCCATTTCATGTTTAAACAATATTTTACATAGTGCAAGCAACTACCTGCAATTTTTCTCAGATTTTCTTGGGAGACAGCTTAACATAAGCTTATAGCTTACTGCTGAATCCCACCCATACAACTTGTACATCAACTATGTTGAACTACCTCCATGCATACACCTGTATTACAAGTCTCCATGAACATTATGTAATTATCATTTACCTGTATGTATTATATTATAATTCATGAATAAATATTGTTTAAACTAAAGTCATTTCACCGACGTCAATTGGAAGAGATCATATTTATTATTTGGAGGTAGACCCATTAATATTTTCAACGTGGTTGAAAATATTGATGGATCTACCCCACACATTCACTTAGCAAACATCTTACTCAATGAAAGTATGAAGTATTATTGTTCCTGGGCCGTGAAAGCGACCGCTCCACTTCAAAGGGTTAACCACGTCATTGCGATTTTGATTTTGTATTGTGACGGTGTAGGCGTCGTATATCAAAGACCTAGTCACGTGACCGCCATGTCGACAACCGACATATGGAGATGATAAAACAACGGTGTCTAAAGAGTTTGGGACAATGGCAGATTTGTCTCCTTATATTCGATGGCTATGCTATTGTTGAGATTTCGACTGGAAAGATTCCGGATTTGACCCCCTTCTCACGCCATTTTGCGAAATATTTTGCAAAATAAAATGGCACTCCATGGGCAGCCGACAAAAACGTTGTGCCTCCTTGTTGTATCGACTGCAGAAACAAAGATTATTCAACGGAAAGATACTTCATATCAAATAATAATAATAATAATAATAATAATAATAATAATAATAATAATAATAATAATAGCCATTTATATAGCCCACTCCGGTCTCAAAATGTCTAAAAACGCCTGACGACAGAATTCAACGTGGAGGCCGTAACATTATGAGTTGTTTTCTGAAGTGAAATTCAATTATTCTTCTCTTATATTTCATAAACTGCTTGACAAATGCAAGTAGCTGACGATATTTGCCTGAATAACAATATATTTTCATTTTTGATTCCAAAACATAGCTTATGCCTCCCCCCCCCCCCCGATTGGTACGAGTTTATAGAGCTCGTTCCAATTATGAACCGTAACCTATGTTTTGGGGACAACAGTTAAAACAATAGTTTACGATTTTTGTAAACATTGCTGTCCTATTTATCAGTTTCGTAGGTAAAGGACTAAATTACATACTACGTGATTATTGGAATCTAAAATTTTGATGTGAAATTTCTGAACTTCGTTCACTAAATCAATATGAGCCTCGGTATACTCCGGCTCCTGTCAGCCTAAGTGAACTCGGTTCAGACACTTCATATCAAATTGTGACTCAGATGAGATCCTTCATTTATTTGTTTATTGCAATTAGTGCACAATACGACGTTGAATAAGTAAAATATTATTGTAAGTGACGTCGTCGCCATGTATCTTATTATTCGCGCCATTTTACGCGTCAACTGCTAGAAAATGGAGTAAGGCCCCACAAAGTAGATCTTCTGTTTCTCAGGCCATGTTTGTAAAATTGCATCTGGACAATAGGTATATTCGGAGCCTTCTATTAACTTACAAATTAACCCTTTCCCCAAAGTAACAGCCAAAACCGGCCAGCACTATTCTCAAAAATCGCCAATTAATTTTCATTATTTTTTCATTTTTTTGGTCTCAAAATCATAGGTTATGAGTGTTTTACAATATAGTCCCTCGCCTCTAATGAATTATTTCACGTAACCAGTCCAGTTAAGCGATTACTCTGTTTATTACTTTTCATTATTAACCATAATTATATTATTTAACCCTTTACCTAACGAAACGGCAAAAACCGGCCAGCGCTATTCTCAAAATTCGCCAATTAATTTTCATTATTTTTTCATTTTTGGTCTCTAAAACATAGGTCATGACCCCTCATTGGAACGAGGTCGTCGAGCTCGTTCCCATGAGCTCGTCGAGCTCGTTCCCACCTATGTTTTTGAGATCAAAAATGAAAAAAATAGTTATTCAAGAATTTGTTTGCAAGTGTCGTCTGCTTTTCATGTTAGGTAAAGGGTTAACGGCTGGCCAAAGTGTTATTATTACTGTCATGTAACATCTGAGAAATTAGAAAGGTATGAAGGTGTATCTGGTTGTTTTAACAGATATTACATACCATTTTTGACCTTTTCCGTCATGACTTTTATGAGAAGCGAAACGAAATTATTAATTTTACAAATCTGGCATGAAATCGGACACAAATAATTGTTTAATCCCCATTGAAGTTAGAAGGTATGTATAAAGTGCTAAACTTATAGTCCAGAAATTAAAATAAAACAATAGAATTAAATTGCGTGGAGTCAGTAAGAATTGCCTCGCTACTCAACGAGAACTTTAGGGTTGAGCCTGTGAGGATTGCCTCGCAACTGTGCGTGTGCGGAGTGGGCTACGAAGAAACCCACCACTCACCCCATCAATAACTATCTTGAACGAGACGAAATGCAGAAGGGATTGGAACAAGCTTTTTGTTAAACATACACAATGAAACCAAACACCAAGCAAGGATTGAAACAAGCTTGCCTGTTTGGGACCAGTGTACAATTGAAATAAATAAACAGATGAATAAAGATATAACAGCCCTTTTAAAGGCTTTTGAGTGCATGTGTATGAGTGTGTTTTTATTGTTTTTTTTATCACACCGCGAACTGTTTCCCATGAAGGCAGACCAAATGACATATGCTCAGCATCCACTCTCCCATATAGGCTAATGGATGACTCCCAGCTTTTAAAGACACATATTGGTGGATTTTTTTCTTTTATACAACCGATATGGACAACATTCTGGGGCTAATACCAAACATGCGACAGTTTGGGTTTCTTCGTTTTTTAGATAGCGGAAACTGCACTCAGTCTTTATTTTCAATATTATTTAGTAACAATTTCCACCAGAACTATACGAATTGTGAGGCGACTAAGATGACTAGTGCCAAGCTATATTCCAGTGAAAAAATTCTAATGTAAACTAATCGTGCAGCCGATTCGAATCAAACCGAATTGAAACTTAAGATTGCATATCGAATCGAATCTCGAAGCTTCGCAGGAGACTACGTTATGTTCCACTAATTGGAACGGCACGACTAGCTCATTCCAATAAGGGGCTGTAAGCTATGTTTTGGATTCACATTTGTTATATTCAGACATGCAATTTTATAGTTTCCCAAGGAAAAAGACGATTCTCGTATATTTTTATTGTTTTAATTTTTAAACTTAGATTTTATCTTCCCAAGTCTGCCATTGTCATTGGGTTAATTCAATATTATATCCTGTCAACGCCTTATCGCATTAGTTCTATCGCTATTTCTCTGCCCATGAGTATTTCTCGATTTTAGTAGCTGTCTTTCTTTATAAAAGAATATCACCTTTTTGTTCTTGATCGCTACAATATATCCATTTGAGGCTGAGGTGGTTCTAAGTACCACAAATAAATATTCAGACAGGCGGAAGCTTTTTTGGACTGTGGGGTTGTGAGTCCTAACTAAATAAAGAAATAAAAGAATGATCAAATACTATGTTCGTAATAATGCGTGGTGTGTCATAACTGACGTGCATAGAAGGGCGGTGAAAGCTTTTTCACAGACACATGTATAAATGACGCTATTTCCTTTCTTCTGCGGGAGCGGCGGAGTCGGTTTAGGAGGGGTGCAGAAGGTTGCACCCTATTGTTTTGGTCAAAAATAATAAAAAATATTTCAAAATAGCAAACGAAAGCGTTTCGACAACGCTCACATTATTTCGAAGCTGATGTGTTTACACACTGAATTGCTTGTTATTCCAGTTGTCATACTTAGTAACAAAAAACTTACTTTTTTAAGTCGGCAATTATCCGAATCGGTGTCGGCGTCGGGTTGGTGACACTCCCCCCAATCCACGCCGATGGCGTGTTAAATTAGAAAATGTAGGCTCGCTGAGCGATTTGGGCGATTTTAGGACATTATTGGACTACCGACTACCTTAAAGTAAATACAAGAGTCAAACGGGTAGTAACTGGATCTGGCTATGCTATGACGACTCGTCGACTCATTTATTGGCTCCGAGATCATACTGTTAAAAGTCCTGTCATGAAATGCGCACAAATAGCACGTCGATCTGCGCGTTAATCAACGGGTTATAGCCACAGTAAGGCTATGAAATTCTGTACATATGGCCTGTGCACAAGCAATGTTTCAGCCAATGGACCTCCGGGTAACCCGGAGATCCATTAGCAGAACCATTGCCTGTGTTTGCTAAGACAAACCAGGAGAACCTGCCGTGTTTTGGATGCCATTCGATATGGCAATTCTTACGCGCAATTAAGCCTAGATAAGCGCACAGTCCGTGACTGGACTTCTAGTTTTAAGTGTAGCTGCTACGAAGGATTCAACGAGTCAACCGAGTAGTCACTGGAGGCGGCCATGCTCAGAAGACTCGAATCATATCTAGAAAATGAGCTCTCGAGCAAACGGGCGAAAGAGCGACTCCTCGTTCCACTCAACAGTATAGATTCTTGGGGCAATTCCATGTTCAATGACTCTAATCATAATTGACCGTCTTCGTGACGGTCTTTCGCTTCATGTCTGTCAGTTTGACAATGCAATCGCGTTAAATTTCTATTTCCTTTCGATCTTTGTCATGTGACTGTCCTCTTGCCTTTTCTTTTGCCCTCTAATACAGAATTCATAACAACCATTAAGTCCCCATACGGTCACAAACTGCCCTTTCTATATTTCTATGAAAAAGTTGTCCCAAGTCTATTTTTCCTTCATATCTCCATTGGGAGGGTGCATTGATCTTGACAGTGTTGTTACATAACTGTTGGCTTCCTGTCTAGCAGACGACACTTGCAAAAAAATTCTTGAATAACTAATTGTTTTCATTTTGTGTCTCAAAAACATAGGTTATGACCCCTCATTGGAACGAGCTCGACGAGCTCGTTCCAATGAGGGGTCATAACCTATGTTGTTAAATAAACAAAATGAAAAAAGTATGAAAATTAATTGGCGATTTTTGAGAATAGCGCTGAGCGGTTTTGGCCATTACGTTCCTTAAAGGGTTAATGTAAAATTAATCTGAGGACTTGAGGGGTTAAACTTTCGAGAAAATATTCTTTCTCGGTACCCATGGCGATGGACTTCCATGTCTTGACCGTTCGACGCTAAACAACAAATAAGTATTCGGTGTCGTGAATATACTTTTTATTCTCTCCTGGGGTGACTGTGGAAAAGTCAGTAGTATTGGTCAAGGAGATAGGAGCTTATAGAAGCTGTATAGGAGATAGAAGCCAGTAGACGAAGGCCCAATATCTTTTGTCCACATCAACCCACACTCGTCCTCATCAATCAGAGAAGAACCACTCTTTTCGGTTCACAAATAACTGGATCAGTCGTACAAGGACTAACTGTTTCGAGCGATTGCTCGACAGACAATTTCCTTGATATAATTCGTTTCGTCAGAGCCTTGCCTGTTCCGGTCACTGCTTTACTTACACTTGGCCTTCATCGTAGGAGCTATGAAGGAAATGGGATGGTCTAGGAGCCAATGCTCAGATGATTCGAGAAACCATAAGATTAAAGCCTGCTCCAGCCACTGTTCGATTGCTTTCGCATCAAACAGTGGTGTGGAAATCGGCGATAGTTAGGGCACTGAAGCGCCCTGATTTACGGAGAACAGGCGGCGAAACTGGAGATAGCTAGGAGTAGCGAGAATAGCAGTTTGTTTATTTGTTTGTTTGTTTGTTTATTTGGATTTAACGACACTTCCAACGGCTAAAGTTACAAAGTATAGGACAGTTTTACGACTGGAGGAAGCTGGAGTACCCGGGAAGAACCACCGAACAGAAGTGAACAATTATCAAACTCTAACTTGATGACTCAGCACAAACAGATTTAACAGTATTTGAACCTTCTGGTTAACCCTTTACCTAACATGAAAAGCAGACGACACTTGCAAAAAATTCTTGATTAACTAATTTGTTTCATTTTTTGTCTCAAAAACGTAGGTTATGACCCCTCATTGGAACGAGTTCGTTGCAAAGAGGGGTCATAACCTATGTTGTTGAGACAAAAAGCGAAAAAATAATGAAAATTAATTGGCGACTTTTTTGAATAGGGTTGGCCGGTTTTTCCCGTTATGTTGGGTAAAGGGTCCAATGCTCTATCCATTCAGCCACAGCGTTACCAAGAATGGGGTTCGGCGTAGGCACAAGTTCCGCACAAGCCGAGGATTCTTCGAGAATTGGTTCATTTCGGTGATGTTTTGCAGTTATCGGGTTGTTTCCGATAATTAGATATATTTCCATCGAACCGAACATACTTTAAGGAACTGTCAGTCACATGGTAACCAGGCGACAATATAGAAACCAAGATGACAGCCACCATCAAACAAAATGGACGACAGAAACACCTGTCATATTAACAACTTAAAGTGTATTTTGTCATCAACGGCGTTGGAAAGTTACCCCGCATCTAGAAACGAACATTAATGGCAAAAATGTATGTCTATCGACCATGTAAAACTTACCGTTGAAACTTTTAATTTACACGCAGCACTTTTGTTTCCAAATTCGATTGATCATTTTCCTCAGCAGATGGCTGACATAAAATTAATACAACCTGTGCAGTTTCACACACGCAGAAAGAAAACAGTATCTTGTAACGGCTATTTAGCGAATAAGTCAATGGGCACAACCATTTTCAAATGGACTCTGTTCACAGAAGACCTTCAAGTGAAATCTCAAGCTCTCAAGCCACCAGTCTAATTCTGTAAGAAATTCGACGCTGTTATGGTCGAGAAATAGGCTAGTCCTTAAATAATCCATTACTTATGTTTAGAGTGACTCGACAGGACTATTTCAAGTGGTCAGAAAAGCATAGGTTCGCTTTTCCAACCACTGATATATTATATTCCAGACAATTAAATCTAAAGATACCATCAACATTCATTTTTTTGTGAATCAACGCGAAAATTGTTGCATAACAGATACTTGATTTCAGGGAACCTTTTATGACATTGTCAAGACGAAGAAAGACACATCACAGCC
This sequence comes from Pictodentalium vernedei, assembly GCA_031216915.1. Classification (NCBI taxonomy): domain Eukaryota; kingdom Metazoa; phylum Mollusca; class Scaphopoda; order Dentaliida; family Dentaliidae; genus Pictodentalium; species Pictodentalium vernedei. The sequence goes on along the minus strand of CM062290.1, from coordinate 368,582,540 downwards.
GTAGGTTTATGACCACGTCACGCAATCCCACTAATTTTGTTAATATCTGGGTGTGTTGGGTGCGAAATGAACACTCTTTGATTGGTCCGTCTATTACTGGAGCACGAAAGAAAATACGTGTATCCTTGTAAGTAAAGGACATAGCGTTTCATCAACGGTAGTTGGCGAGGAAACTTGAAAAGGTGAATAAACGGATGACATCAGGACCCAGGTCGGCTTTAACCGTTGAGAACTCCTTAGGATTGCAACAATATGTTTTGTGGTGATTACTCAAATGTTGAGGTGCTGAACCTCCAAACGAGGTTGAAAATAAAAAGATAAAGAAAATCGTAACACTCGCTCAAATCGTGGATTGAATATAAAAAACCGTAAAGGAGATATTGAAGACTAAAAATCACTAGAAAACGGCATGTGAAGTGTCAAATCCGTGTCCTGAATAACTATGGAGCTGTGCGTGACACGTGTAATGAAAACTGTCAAAAATGTACAAAAATAAAGTGGCGTAAAAACTTAACAATTGGCGATAAATAAAAAAGTGCCGCGTTTAAAAACTTCGGAGTGCTATAAAACAGCAACGTTTGCGAAACTTCCGACGCACTTTAATTTTTAAGACGCTGACGTCGGATGATGTCACGACACAGTTCGACCTCAACAGCTGAGAATTTCCCAGGACGGCAACACATTTTTAGATATGAGTTTTTTGTTGAGATTATACTAAGTTCCCAAAAGTTCAAATGAAGGAAAGTGAGTGAGTTGTCGGAACAAATCAGGTTTACAGCACCCCTCCCCCCTTCCCCCAGTCTGTCATCTTCAAAACGTTCCTGATTCGATTCGAGATTCTATTGGAATTCGAATAACAGACCCGATTCGATTGGAGATTCGATATGAAAAATGGACGATTTGCAGGGCCCTACCCGACAGTATTTGCGTCGTATCTCCCGTATACGAGGATGGATTGTCAAATGTTCTTTAACTTTGTGTTTTGGATGATAAGTACCAACATGGTTTCAGGCCCTATGTCGGCATTAACGTGATAGCATCAGATATTGTCCAATAATCTGAATGAAAATGTGCAGGTTGATCAATTCACTATTCCTGCAGCTACCAAAGATATATTATACATGATTGTGGCGGTATCTCATCGCGTGCTTGGAGTGGGGTCGTTATATTTCCGTATTTGTCGGATTTAAAAATTATATTTAACGTCGTATTTTGGATCATGGGTACAAAAATGTCACTTCATTTCAACTTTGTACAATATAATTTAATTTTGACGTTTCCAATCTTTCGTCTGCATTATCGTCATAGCGTTTAATTCGTCTTTAGAGCGAAATATTTATTTATTTATTATTTATTTATTGGTGTTTAAGGTCACATACTTATGCACAATGGCTAATCGTGACCGTGGCAATTTTACGAGTAGAGGAAGCCGGAGTACCCGGAGAGAATCACCGAGCATCGACGAGCAACTGTCAGCTCCTCAACATTTTAACTCTGCTCAAGCTGCGCTCAAGCAGGGTTACAGCGGTTGAAGACATGTGCACCATCGACATTAGTACACGGCGTCATCGTGCCCCCATGTCGACAACCGGAATAAAGTGCCTTACCCAAGGACACAACGCGGGTCGTACCGAACGGGGATCGAACTCGAGACCTCTAGCATAAAATTCCAACAGTCTTCCACTGAGCCACCGTGCTCCCTCCATCGAAATAAACATGCGCGAAGACAAGTAATTATCGCGTGAGCTGTGTGGAATGATACAGTACGACCGTCATGGACTGTACACTTTCCGCTGTTGGGCCATATTTCCACGGACGCAATAATTTTACATTCCAAACACTAATTGTAGGAATACTCATCAAAAATTTAATTAAGGAAGCACCGGGTACGACCCGGTGCTTCATTAATTCAAATTCTGCTGATAATGATTTTAGTTAAAGATAAAGGCATGATTACAACCAGTCCACGGCAGCTGTACTGTATAGCATTATGTTTAACAGCTCCTGAGGCAGAGGTGACACACAATTGGAGGGTACGATCTTTAAGGTTTATTGACGTTACGAACGTTATAGCGTTGGCAGTTCTCAGATATTCAAAACGAAAACAAGACGGGTCCTAACCTTCATTAGAGATGCGACTGTGAACTTTGATCGTGGTATTATTTTGTACTATTCAGAGATCTGAGTATCACAAAATGGGAGCAAACGATTTGTAAAGTTTAGAAATTTATGAACCTTATTATTTATTTATTTATTTATTGGTGTTTAAGGTCATATACTTATACGCAGTAGCTGATCATGACCGTGACAGTTTTACGGGTGGAGGAAGCCGGAGTACCCGGAGAGAACAACCGAGCAACGACGAGTAGCTGCCAGCTCCCCAACATCGTAACTCCGCACTGCAGCACAGGCAGGGTTAGATTGGTTGAAGACATGCGCACCAACGACGTGCAGCACGCCTTAGTACTCGGCGTCATCGTGCCCCCATGAGGACAACCGGGGTTAAGTGCCTTGCCCAAGGACACAACGCGGGAGTCCGAACTGATCGCTCAGACGGTCACCCATCCAATGATTAACAGTGCTCGACGTTGCTTAACTTCGGTGATCTGATGAGAACCGTTTACCACAACGCCACCACGCCCCTTTATGAACCTTATAGCTTCGCAGGTATTTAGTCCGTCACGACAAGATCAGAACAAGTCATAATTACCTTATACATGCGGTATCGTTTGTACTTTCTGAGTTCCGATTGGCACAAATGGGAGGTATGATATTATAGATTTTCCAACACTATCGCCATTATAGTTTCTAACATGTTTTGTGAATGACAACGAAGCCAGGAAGGGCATAACTTGCGTTATTAAGTGCGACATTTTTTTTTTAATTTGATCGAGGTATCTTCTCATTCTGGGTGTGGCACAAAAGATGCGAGAGGGACAATTCTTCCAAACTTTATGAAGTCATCAACTGTCTGGATTATTTTTATACGCCTTTTTGGGTAGGTTGTCATTTACCACTTTTGAGAGGTTAGATACGAAATGTGCACCTGTTTAACCCCTGTTTGCAAAGTGCAAAGCCAATTTTAATTTTGGCGTTTTCCTGCCATTTCGCCTTTTACGTCATAGAGCTAAATATGTTTTGTAATGGGATATAAAATGTGACCAGATATCTTTTCGACCGCTGATTGGCCTGTCTGTGAATATTTTATAGCGGTATATTTTTTCAGTTCATGGGGTAGGGGTGACACAAAATGGGATAAGTGTAAAAAGATAAATTGATATAAAAGATTTCGAAAATGACGTTAAATCCTGAATGTGAAGAATACCGTTTTTCTAAACTGGGAGAACAGGCGGGTTACATAAAATATAAAAAAAATCATAAAAGTCTAAACGCATTTTAATTTTTTGAACGACCTACAAAATTTCCGGCCACGAAGGTTTTTTTTCACACTGCTAAAAAATCATTCCTTTTTGGGTTATGGCGTTTCTCGGAGATTATATTTTCAAACGATCCGTGAAAAAATCTGCTGAAATGAACTGAAATTTGAGCGCTGTTTTTGGTTAAAAGTGGGAGTTACATTTGACGTTTGGAGACTGAAAATGGCAAACAATTGCCCAAACACCAAGTTAAGAAAAGGCGTAAGAAGTCATGATATATGGAAAAAAGTTAAAATTACAGTACGCCTGTCGTGGTCAGGTCACTTTTCACGAGTGGGCAATACTTCCACTATAGTATTGGATTCCAAACACTTGGAGGAATAATCACCAAAAAAATTAATTAAAGAAGTACCGGGTACAGCCCGGTGCTTCATTAATTAAAATTTTCCTGATGATGGTTTTTATTACCTGGTAAACGTTTGTGTGCACATCACTACTCACGCGTGGATTAGTACCAGTCCCTGGCGGCCGAACTGTACGTATCTTCCATTTTTGTGAGCTCTACAAAATACTAAAATTGCATGAATATCGTACACACTTTAATTGTTTTCGCATTGATGAGAACAACTTGACCAGAGTGCACGGCGTAACCATTGAGATTTTCACATGGCGTCAACATATTTCTGTGTATGGATTTTCCTGCAGATTATATTCCCGGAATATGGAAAGAGTGAACATAAAACTGTTCTGTTGAAAATAAAAGATAAGGCCACACAAAGTAGAGCTTCAGTTTCTCAGGTCGTTTTTGTAAAATTGCTTGTGGGCGGGCGGTTTTTTATTTTATTTTTCATTTTTGTAATTATTTCTTTGCCATCAATTGCCATCAAAAGTTCATGTTCTTATTTTATGTGTTAGGCCTTTTAATCTACAGAATAGCATGGGTGGTGATTATTTCGTCCCTTGAGTGCAAGGGGCAAATTTATCAATTTTATTAACCTGGGTAAATATCAGACATAAACCATTTAATTTTTATTTTTTAAGTTTGTATTGGTTATAAAAGGAGAGCATGCGGTAGCCAAAATGACCATGCAGGAGGGCCTAAAAAACAGATGTTTAACTTTTTTAGGCCTCAAGGAAAAAACGTAAGATTCGCATCGCTCAAATCGTCGGCTGAAATTTACAAATGAAATTAGTTTTACGTCATTTCAGCCTCGTTTAATGACTTAAGCTTACATTACGGGGCGATCTACTTCTCCGGTAACCAATTTATATATAACAAACGTACAAGCCCGACCAAGGCCATTCACAAAATTCGCCATTTAAATACAGATTATGACATGAGCGTTTCTCCAATATGATATTTATGAAACGAGCCTAGAATATTCCGTTTTGCCGGATCTTTAGCCAGACAAAACGGGAAAATTCGAACGAGTTTCATAAATATGATATTCAAGAAACACGGATGTCATATCCTATTTTATCACATAACCGCGAATTAAACAAGTGTATCTGGGGGACTAAACCGAATTCTTAAAGGGTTAAAGAAAGGAACTTCAACATCAAACAACAATGCCGCCACGACGTGTCACAAACTGTCTTAAAGTTAATCCCATCAATATTCACTCCACAAATATAGCATATTGTTGCCAATATTGTTCTTATTACCGTCGGACTACCCCTATCGTCATTTTTTACTTTTAAGTTCGGTGGAAAATCAACATCGTGGTTTTGCTTTTATTTTGAAATATTTCTATTCACACGCGTATTAATTCAACCCAGTAACACGGAGAAGCACCAATGAGATCGTTCGATCTTTCAGCCCACAATATGTAGGTAAGCCAACCAGGTTGCGCGACTCTCTGATAGCCAATGGAATTGAAAATGTTCTTTGTATTTGTAATTAATACAGATGAAAACATGAAGGGATTACAGGTGCAGAAAACGATTCATTTGCATGGTCAATTTCAAAATGTTTTTTTCAATATTTGCTACCAACACATTGCTTATTGTTTTGAGAAGAGGGATGGAGCTAGTTACAATTAGAGAGTCTTAAGGTATTTTTGGAGGGTAAAATGAATTTATTTAGTTATTGGGGGATTTTCTTTGTAAGTTTCGTCTAGCAGTCGCGGTGGGTAGATTTAACCCTTTGCCTAATGAAATTGAAGAATCCTTCTGCGTAATGTACAAATTGAGCAATTGACAAAAAATTCAGAACATTTTGACAAAATATTTTTTAATAAATATTTCAACAAAACCATATCATGTGACCCCTCGTTGGAACGAGCTCGTCGAGCTCGTTCCAACGAGGGGTCATCTGATATTGTTTTGCCGATTGTTTTTTAAATTTGAAAAATAACATTTTAAATAATAAATGTTAATATTGTGTGAGTTAGGTAAAGTGTTAAATAACCTTTCACAATCTAACTATGAAAACTGAATGAAGCGAGAATCACACAGTGCATGTAATTTCCACATCTTTGACGAAGAATGCACCAATTTATGAACATTCGTTCTCCAAAACATTGTCAATAATGCTATTCACTCGTAATAATTCTCCTGACTGAGTAATCATTGCTTCTTTGGAAACTGATATATCGATTCTATTGTTCCCCAAACGACGCATTTGATATGCCGCAGGCGTTAATCGTTCGAGTAAAACCACGTCTCAATAACATTTCAAAATCTCATTTATAGTATCTGAGAATGAAATCTGTCAGTATTGATTCCTATTGTTGATACTTTGGAAAAAGTTATATTTCTTACATACTGACACACTAAGTAGTGCAGAGACATTTCTCAAAAGGCAAGCAGATAGGACGTGTCGGTGATTTATCAATCAATGGTGGTAACATGGCCATCGACCAACCCTATAACTTGTCATAACAATAGCATAACGACATATTGATCAGTTTCTTCAGGTCTTGACAATTTCGTATTTTGATTAACCCATTAACAGGTTACTCATTTAGTTGTTCATTAACCTATTCCGAAGGTTAAGTAAATTTGTTTCATTAACCTGTTGGTTAACCAAAAATCCAAACACGATATGCCACAGGAATATCCAGAAAACCGTAAGCCTGCGCTGGTGGGAAGGTTTGGCGGGTGGGGAGGGGGGAGAGATGTAGAGTTATGCCCCCTTCAAACGATAAAAATATCAACGAAACGGAAATACGCAATCACTAGAAATATTGAGTTGTGCCTCTTCTATTGGCAGAATTGCATAAAGAGTTGTGCATCTTCTATCGGCAGCATTGCATATAGCGGTGAATAGGTCCAGAATTGATTTGGTTGTGGCCCCATCATACAACAGGCTGCAGAGCACTTCAGTTTCCATAAACTGTAATAACATGATTCTAATTATGCTTACAGTAGTCCAAACATGGGCTGAAAGTCTGTAATATAATGTTTTGGTTTGGAACGTCCTTTCAATGAATTTCAGGTTTTTATGCATTTTTTATATTTTATGTAACCCGACCGCTCTCCCAGTTTAGAAAAAAACGGTATTATTCACTTTCAGGATTTAACTGTTGGTTAACCAACACTCTGTAATATAATTTTTTGGTTTGGTACGTCCTTTCAAGGACGTACCAAACCAAAAAATTATATTGCAGACTTTCAGGCCATGTTTGGACAATGCTTACGGCTGAATAATAAACACAAATTTAATATTTGTATGTGTACTAATTTCTGTTCAGGCTTCTAATATGCCGATCGTAAAAATGTTGGTTAACCGATGGATCTGTTTTTTTAACCGATAGTCCGTTCGCCTCAATTTTTGTTTGCGTAAACTCTAAGGGAACGTAATGATCGTTCCCCTGAATTGTCGAGGCCTGTTCTTATTCAATCCGATATTTAGAAAGAGTTTTTGAATTCAACAACACAAAACACGATATTTCAAAGGAATCTTGAATTCAAACGAAAGTCTATTTACATGTAAGTATAGGATTTTTAAATAGAACTCTCGGCAGCAACTGAATTTGGAGATTTGGAATTCGCAAAAAGAGATAAAAAAAATAATAAAAAACAATAAATAAAAGAAAGATAGGAAGGAAACTTACAGGATGAAGTGGATTGTTAGACTACGCGCATGTATGTGTCTAGGCCATGATCTGATACAAATTAACCCGTTCAACGTGCTGATGTTCTGAACCAAACTCACGAAGGTTCTGGTTTATAAAAACAAATCGCAGCTCAGCGAATTGGCACGTAGACTAAATACTGTGTCCAACGTCCAGCACTGGGGATGCATGTTGACGATATTAATAGGACTACCCCAAATAATTGATATGAATTCTTCCAATAGATGTCACTCGACTGCCATCATATACACTATCAGTGCTGAAAGGGTTAAAATATTACCTTCCACATAAGAATTCTAATGGTGCGACATACTAAATCTACAGTACAGTCGCCATGGACTGGTCGTAATACACGATCGCGAATTGAGCGTAACTCATTTACACCTCTGGGCCGAGATTTCCTAAATAAAGTATGGGAAATCAAGACCACATCCAGAAAATAAACAACGCTGTCCCCTTGGACTAGTCGTAATCCACGCGTGGGCAGTGATGTCCAAACATGCGTTTCCAGGTAATAAAACTCATCACCAGAAAAATTTTAATTAATGAAGCACCGGGTTGTACTCGGTGCTTCATTAATTATTTTTTTCTTATGATTATTCCTATAATTAGCGTTTGGAATCTAATATTATTGCGTCCGTGAAAATATTGTCCTTCAGTGGAAAGTGACCAGTCCACGACAACCGTTCTGTACTTTTGAACGTTGTTCAAGAGAGTCCATTGGCTCAGTTGTTTGAGAATTGAACTTCAAATCGAAAGGTCGACGGTTCGGCCAAGGCCAGCGGAAAGTACTTTATGTCCTTGGACAAGACACTTAGTCACGATTGACCACATGGTGACACGATGGCGCCATGTACTAATGCATACCGACCGTCGATGGTGCACTGTCCACCAGTCGCTACTAACCCTATTTGTGCAGAGTTCGTGCGTTGGAGGGGAGGGTCTGACAGTTTCTCGTTACTGCTCGTTGGTTCTCTTAGGATACTCCGACTTCCTCCACGTCTAAAACTATCCGACACAATGTAACCCTTGCTGTTAAAAGTGTAGTTAAACCCCAATAAACAAAGAAAAAAAAAAAACAAAAAAAAAAAAACAAACGTTCTTCAAGGGAGTGTATTATCTGAGTTGTTCAGTCCTGGTAATTCATCCTTGTTTCCTCGGCAAATAAATTGCTGTGGAAAACTCGAGCTTCTACGGCACTTGCTGTGAAGCCTATACGATTGTGTAAAAATCATCAGGCGCAGGGCATAGCCTCAATTGTTATGTATATTTAGTATGCGGTGAAGTGAAAACTTTCAAGTAACTTTAACATGTGAAAGTAGTTTGAGATACATGTGTATATAATCGCAATCAATGTGCAGAATCTTTCACTCAATCAGCTCATGCTAATGTCATAACCATGTGAATGCTGAGAAAAAAAAACTTAGAAGAAAGCAGGCAACTTGCTCAATATGTATAGTACGAGTGAAAATAAGATGCAGCATAACCACAAACTAAGTATCTGCTTCTATGTTGCTAACACTAGAATCTGACATAGGTTTCTGGAAAGCTCAGTAACTCCTTCTCAACTGTTCTCGAGCCCTACCGCCACCTATGGCAACCACGGCAGTCAGCAATCGCAGAGGACGCACGATGTTCAAACACGCACAGCCAGTTGTGACCAAGGCTTAACTTGAGTTATTCAGTTTGTCGTGACGTGCCCTTTCTCATCAGCCTCTTCAACCTCAGCAACGCTATCCCCCCAAATCAGCAAACGTGTCACATCCTGTGCATTTCTGTATATAGACGTGAATCAAAATTAATAGGAATGTAAACAGAAACAATGTGGCGAAAATTGACGTATGGAATTTCTTTTTATTCCCAGTTTAGGGTGCACTCTTAGTGCACTTGTATTTTATATCATAAATAAAATATGTTGAGACCTTCAAAAAGTTACTTTAGAATTTAAATATTCGATAATCTCATTTTTAAAGAACAATTTTTTCGAGATCGATATTCTCATTCTTGTGCAATCCAGCCTTTACAAAAACTATTTTCCTATGACGTACGAACAGGATCATAAATCAGTGAATTAAGCATGATGCTAAAATAAAGAGTATGATACTCAATTAATATTGTATGATACCCAAATAATATAGTATTATACTGAATTAATTCAGTATCATACTCAAATAATTGAGTATCATACTTAATTATTTATGCAGCATTTATGAAATCATACCAAATAATATAGCATCACACCAAATTATTAGAGTATCATACTAAAAAAACAATTATTACCCTCCCGTACGTGAACCTGATTTCAGTATCATGCTATTTTATTTATGCTGCATTCATGAAATCGTGCAATTTAATACAGTATGATTCTAAATTAATTGAGTATCATACTAAAATAATTAAGTATCATACACAAATAATATAGTATGATTCTAAATTAATTGAGTATCATACTAAAATAATTAAGTACCATACACAAATAATATAGTATGATTCTAAATTATTTGGGTATCATACTGAAATAATTAAGTATCATACACAAATAATATAGTATGATTCTAAATTAATTGAGTATCATACTAAAATAATTAAGTATCATACACAAATAATATAGTATGATGCTAAATTAATTGAGTATCATACTGAATTAATTCAGTATCATACACAAATATTATAGTATGATGCTAAATTAACTGAGCATCATACAGAATTAATTCAGTATCATACACAAATAATATAGTATGATGCTAAATTAATTGAGTATCACACTGAAAACATGTCAATCAACACATTCTGACCAATCAGTGGCGCCGATACATACAAGCTAGATTTTCTGGCGCCACTTTTAAATAACACGATAAGCAAATGGAAGACCGATATAAAAATGAATCTGGAAGGTTTTCTTGAAGGCGCTCGCGGTATCGTGTCTACGGTAACCCGTACTTTACAGTCCTCGATCAACGAAGCATCTGTTTCAAAAGCAAGTATATGAGACTGGAAGCTTTAGAAAGAAATGTGAACAGAATGGTTGCGAGGTTCCCGGAATGTTCAGCCCTGTTACCAGTATTAACACAGGCTGTGCAGATTGTTGAAGAAATGAAAAGGTAAGAATAAATCTTCGAAAACACCACGTTTTGGAAAATTGAAACGATGTCGTCGATCAAAATAAGGCAAGACGCGACACCTTGAAAGGGGTGGTGGTGGGGGAGTGGGTGGTTGGTGGTGGTGTAATATGTACACTGTTTGAAACAAGGCAATGGACAAGAACATGGATGTTACGACGGAGGGGGGGGGGGGGGGGGGGGTCTCACGCCCCGTCACACAAAATCCGGACACAGGTTTTGAACGGTTAGAAGTTCCCGCGGGACATGCCAAATTGCTGAAACTTTACCCTGCAAAGTGAATAGCTGTCATAGTAATTAGCGTCAAACACTCGTTTTAATTTTCCTTCTTCCAGTTACAATTTAGCCTGAATAAGTTTCCTGAAAATTTCGTGCGGTTGAAATTTTGCAACACTTAGAACACTTGAAATATCAGTCGAAAAATTATATCCCAAAGATTGGGGGTGAGTGCGCTTAACGCAAATTCATCTCCAATCGGTTGGAAATTTTGTCTGGCCCGGGTTGGGGGGGGGGGGGGGTGCTGTTTAAAAGTTTGAAGATGACAATATTCTCCACCGAAGACCCACTAAACACCCTGTAGCCACACCCAGACGAAGATTCAACGATGGTGTATTTATTTATTTATTTATTTATTTATTTATTTATTTATTTATTTATTTATTTATTTATTTATTTATTTATTTATTTATTTATTTATTGGTGTTTAAGGTAAAATATTTCAGCACAATGGCTAATCGTGACCATGACAGTTTTACGGCTGGAAGAGATTGACGGAGAGAACCACCGATCAATGACAAGTAACTGTCAGTTCTCAAGCAGTCAAACTCCACACAAGCAGGATTGGCATTGGTTGAAGACAGATGCACAATCGACGTGCAGTACGCCTTAGTACACAACGCCACCGTGCCCCCATGTGGATAGTGGGGGTGAAATGTTTTGCCCAAGGACACAACGCGGCTGCGGCAGGGCGCAGGTGGGATTCGAATCAAGGATCCCTCGTCTCGCAGACTTCCCCCTCTACATACTGAGCCACCGCGTCCCCTGATACACTTGTTAAATTAACAATGCATTTGCTGAAAAACAAAACACCGAGGTGTGCAAACAATTCAACTCAGGAATTCTTTTCGAAATCAAAATTAGTAATTTTGAGTGGATTGGTGGTACTCATAGAGGTGGAAGCCTGACTCTCGTGCTATCGCAACTGCACGCATAACTGCACACACATGCATATACTTCACTATCTTTGACGTACCCATTAACTTACAGATATCTCCTTACACATACATACACATACACCCCCTATCCACACACGTGTTCGACCCCCCACCCCACCCACACACACACACACACTCACCCCATCCTCCGCCACACATGCACACTTACATTCTAACGTAGATTTTCTTAGTTTACAATGCGAAACTGTCTCGAACCGATGTGGTATGGTAATAGTAATTCGGGGGTTACGAGTGTCGCTTGGTGACGAAAATTTATTCATTGCAGAGATTGGACTGTTTTATATTTTGTGAGTTGTGTATTAAGTAATAATTGTGTCTTGTGTTCGAAGGGTCGATGAAGCTCTGGTGGTAAATTTTTATACAAAACATGTGTGCAAACTTGAAATTTATTTATTTATTGGGATAACGTCATCTATTGTCGGACAGTTTTACGGGTGTAGGATGACGGAGTTCCTGGAGAGAACCACCGAACAACGGCGAGCAACTGTCGAACTCCCATTGGTGCTAAGTCCGTACAGGCAGGGTTAGCACTGGTTGAAAACAAATGCACCATCGACGTGCAGTGGGCCTTAGCACACAGCGCCGCCGATTCCTCACGGGATTAACTGCCGTGCCCAAGGGCACAACGCTGTTACCTCTGGCGGGATCGAATCGTGAACCTGTCGGTTTGAAGTTCATTGCGATCACCACTGAACCACTGCGCTCCCGTCCAAACTTCAATGGAGCTGAAATATCCACTCCATCCAATGTAATATGAATGTATACAGTAATATTTCATGATATAGTATACTGTTATATGATTTTGAACCGAAAAATTAGGCTGTAGTTCAAAGATGGTAACAGTAATGGTGATAGCTCCCCTTGCGAAACCCGGTAAGCGAAGTAGTGCTTGGTATCTGTGGTTAATCAACAAATGGGGTTTAAGTCGACATAAATTGGTGACGGGAGTAGTATGTAATGTGGTTTTAGGGCCTAGTTGGCAGGGCCCCGTTGCAGGACCCCGGAAGTGACGTCATGTCACGTGATGTAGTGGCGCCATGTTCTGTTCTCATGGTAACCCGCGTGGGCGGCCATGTTGTGACGTCATCCCCATAGTGATAGTGTTGTTAGTGCGCATGCGCAGCGCGTGTTGTTACCGTTACCATCTTTGTAGGCCTAATTTTTCGGTTCAAAATCATATAACAGTATACTATATCATGAAATCTTACTGTATACATTCATATTACATTGGATGGAGTGGACATTTCAGCTCCATTGAAGTTTGGACGGGAGCGCAGTGGTTCAGTGGTGACCGCAATGAACTTCAAACCGACAGGTTCACGATTCGATCCCGCCAGAGGTAACAGCGTTGTGTCATTGGGCACGGCAGTTAATCCCGTGAGGAATCGGCGGCGCTGTGTGCATTTGTCTTCAACCAGTGCTAACCCTGCCTGTACGGACTTAGCACCAACGGGAGTTCGACAGTTGCTCGCCGTTGTTCGGTGGTTCTCTCCAGGACCTCCGGCTTCCTACACTCGTAAAACTGTCCGACAATTGGTGACGTTATCCCAATAAATAAATAAATTTCAAGTTTGCACACGTTTTGTATAAAAATTTACCACCAGAGATGCATCGACCTTCGAACACAAGACACAATTATTACTTAATACACAACTCACAAAATATAAAACAGTCCAATCTCTGCAATGAATAAATTTTCGTTACCAAGCGTCACTCGTAACCTCCGAATTACTATTACCATACCACATCGGTTCGAGGCAGTTTCGCATTGTAAACTAAGAAAATCTACGTTAGAATGTAAGTGTGCATGTGTGACGGAGGATGGGGTGTGTGTGTGTGGGGGGGGGGGGGGGGGGGGGTGAACACGTGTGTGGATAGGGGGTGTATGTGTATGTATGTGTAAGGAGATATCTGTAAGTTAATGGGTACGTCAAAGATAGTGAAGTATATGCATGTGTGTGCAGTCATGCGTGTAGTTGCGATGGCACGTGAGTCAGGCTTCCACCTCTGCGAGTACCACCAATCCACTCAAAATTACTAATTTTGATTTCGAAAAGAATTCCTTAGTTGAATTGTTTGCACACCTCTGTGTTTTGTTTTTCAGCTAATGCATTGTTAATTTAACAAGTGTATCAGGGGACGCGGTGGCTCAGTAGGTAGAGGGGGAAGTCTGCGAGACGAGGGATCCTTGATTCGAATCCCACCTGCGCCCTGCCGCAGCCGCGTTGTGTCCTTGGGCAAAACATTTCACCCCCACTATCCACATGGGAGCACGGTGGCGTTATGTACTAAGGCGTACTGCACGTCGATGGTGCATCTGCCTTCAACCAATGCCAATCCGGCTTGTGTGGAGTTTGATTGCTTGAGAGCTGACAGTTACTTGTCGTTGATCGGTGGTTCTCTCCGCCAATCTCTTCCAGCCGTAAATATGTCGTGTTACGGTCACGATTAGCCATTGTGCTGAAATATTTTACCTTAAACACCAATAAATAAATAAATAAATAAATAAATAAATAAATAAATAAATAAATAAATAAATAAATAAAACAAATAAATAAATAAATAAATAAATAAATAAATAACCCATCGTTCAATCTTCGTCTGGGTGTGGCTACAGGGTGTTTAGTGGGTCTTCGGTGGAGAATATTGTCATCTTCAAACTTTTAAACAACACCCCCCCCCCGCCCCCCTCCCCAACCCGGGCCAGACAAAATTTCCAACCGATTGGAGATGAATTTGCGTTAAGCGAACACACCCCCAATCTTTGGGATATAATTTTTCGACTGATATTTCAAGTGTTCTAAGTGTTGCAAAATTTCAACCGCACGAAATTTTCAGGAAACTTTTTCAGGCTAAATTTTTACTGCAAGAAGGAAAATTAAAACGAGTGTTTGACGCTAATTACTATGACAGCTACTCACTTTGCAAGGTGAAGTTTCAGCAATTTGGCATGTCCCGCGGGAACTTCTAACCGTTCAAAACCTGTGTCCGGATTTTGTGTGGTGGGACGTGAGACCCCTCCCCCCCCCCCGTCGTAACATCCATGTTCTTGCCCATTGCCTTATTTCAAACAGTGCACATATTACACCACCACCAACTACCCACTCCCCCACCACCACCCCCTTCAAGGTGTCGCGTCTTGCCTTATTTTGATCGACGAGATCGTTTCAATTTTCCAAAACGTGATGTTTTCGAAGATTTATTCTTACCTTTTCATTTCTTCAACAATCTGCACAGCCTCTGTTAATACTGGTAACAGGGCTGAACGTTCCGGGAACCTCGCAACCATTCTGTTCACATTTCTTTCTAAAGCTTCCAGTCTCATACTTGCTGTTGAAACAGATGCTTCGTTGATCTAGGGCTGTAAAGTACGGGTTACCGTACACACGATACCGCGAGCTCCTTCAAGAAGAGAAGAATGAAGAATGAAATTTTTTAGCGCGCCGAAGGCGCCCTAGGAAGATGTGGGATTTACACATCCCTTTTGACCCGGTTAACCTTATTTTATTTCACTTGGATCACACAGGTCCAGTTTCCTATTGCCTCAAATGGGGTCTGCGGGGGTATACACGCGGTTAGAATTCCCGGCAGTTTACGTTGGCGTGATAGATTGTCAATAATCAATCCCTCAACGCCATTAAGCCTGTTAGAGAGTGGGCTCTACCCGGTTCTAGCCTGGCGATGGTAGAGGCTTGAGTCCCACCATGGTGGCGAGCAGGAATATAATGTCGTGCGATGACAAATTTAAGGGAAGAAGAGAAATGAAAACCAAACAGCAAAGCCGGTTTGGTAGCGGCCCCGGTATATGACCATAGCGGTTAAAAAAAGGAATGGAGAAAGCTCCAACAGTTTAGTTTGAAAAACCGGGAGTCATCCATCAAGCCTTCGCCTTCAAGAAAATCTTACAGATTCATTTTTATATCGGTCTTCCATTTGCTTATCGTGTTATTTAAATGTGGCGCCTGAAAATCTAGCGTGTATGTATCAGCGCCACTGATTGGTTAGAATGTGTTGATTGACAGGTTTTCAGTATGATACTCAATTAATTTATCATACTATATTATTTGTGTATGATACTGAATTAATTCAGTATGATACTCAATTAATTTAGCATCATACTATATTATTTTAGTATGATACTCAATTAATTTAGAATCATACTATATTATTTGTGTATGATACTTAATTATTTTAGTATGATACCCAATTAATTTAGAATCATACTATATTATTTGTGTATGATACTTAATTATTTTAGTATGATACTCAATTAATTTAGAATCATACTATATTATTCGTGTAATATGAAAATACGTGACACGTAATGGTGCACACCCAATATTGTTAATTTCGGTAAATATTGCAGGCCCCAAGCAAGATTTTTCAGGAAAGAGATGGTATATATCTCAGAAATAGCAGCGGTCATGTGAAATATAACAGTTTGCCAAAACGTGTTGTACAGCGACATGCAATAAACACAGAACCACACATGTATGTTCATATGTTAATGTGGCGACAAATATGGCAATCGAGAAATTTTGAAAGATTGCGGAAGGATCAAACTTCAGACAAGCTATAGTAAAACAGACCTTCATTTTTTAAACTGACAAAAGATCATAATTCAATGGCAAATAAGTTCACTAGGGTTTAACAACACTTTCAAAAACCAAGGCTATATTATAAGCGGGATTGTACGTCAATTTCAATAACTAAGGTTATTATATCACGTTGTTAGTTCCCAAGATCCTTCCCATCCTTCAATACCTAGACGAGCAAAATAGTCGTACGTGGAGTCACTCGTTCAGGCAATTACTCTATAGCTCATTTGTTCGATGGGATTCTGGTCGTTCGAGCAATCTGAGATGGTTAGCAAGCCTGTACTAGTGCAAGTAATGGTACAAGGCCGCAAGAGTGGAAGAAGACTGCGGGATTTGGTGACTACTGTAAAAGCTAAACATAGGACAGACGATGGCAATATTGGGAAAATCAGTAATAGTGGTGTTGTAGATATGAAGATCATGGAGAGGTCTAGAACTGGGCAGATGCTAGGAGCTAAATTATCATCAGGTATATATAGTACTACATCATGATGTCATAGGTATCCTCCTATACCCCGATGAGCATTAAGAGTCGTAAAAGAAATCGCTCTTTCGATACTCATCTGCTCAATGGGATTTGAGTCGTTCGAGTAGTGGCTTTTTCAGTTACTGCTCAAAAGCTTATTTGCTCGATAAGATTCGAGTCGTTCGAATAATACCTAACCCTGCTTGATTGTATTTTGAGTTTGAGGATCATAGAGGACTTCGTTATACACAGGAAAGGCAAACACAGAGACGGCCAAGACAAAATAGTCTGCTGGGATAGGCAGAAATGGGACCAGTAAAAGGCAAAACAGGCCAGAAAATAGGATAAACCACAGAAAATATCGGGATAGATAAAATACCGAGACTGTGGTGCACATCCGAAACAATAAAGTTAATCTTATATAAAGGAATGTGTCTATTGTTGGGCAAAAATAAGAATTCTAGGAACAACAGATAGAAACCGAATATTTAGTGGGAAATCCGCACTAGTAAGAGAACTGTTGGATTTATTTGGGTAATTTTACAAAGTATTCGAACAAATACAATTACTCATACCAGGAAACGCACCTTAGCACTGTATGCTACTCTTTTAAGCCCAGTATTGAGGAATCCGTGCCGAATAAAGTTGTTTTGATGGTTTTGAGAGATTGGCTGGATATTTGTGGTAATTCGATGTATTCTATTCACTTCAATGTATCCACATGAGACCTCTCATCATTCATTTAGCACTACGTGCTACTAGTATAAACCCTATGGGGGGGGGGGGGGGGGGTTCTATGTCCGTCTCGGTAGTTTTGGATTATTAAGAGGGATTGTCGGGTTGTTTGCTGTAATTAAAATTACTCCTATTCAATCGAACACACCCATTCGAACACACCCCTTTCCTACTAGAAGGTTTTGGGTCACATAGCAACTATGTGCTACCATAGAAACCAAGATGGCGGCCTCAGATATACAAAATGGACGACGTACACTCGTCTCACCTCAACAAAACGCGCTGCGCATGCACACTAGGACCACGTATCACTATGGGGATGTTGTCACAAGATGGCGCTCACGCACGTTACCATGACAACCAAATATGAAGTAACTGGGCCATGTGTCTATGACGTCACATGAGATCCGGCCAATGTGGGTCGATCGGGTACATGATCTACTACTAACATCAACCCGAGAGATCCACGGTTCGATCCCCAGCAGGGGTAACCGTGTTGTGTCATTGGGCAAGGCACTTAATCACGATTGCTCAAGTGGGGAGTGGGGGCAGGGTGGCGCAGCCATGGGGGCGTTCTGGACCCCCCCCCCCCCCCACACACACAAAACAAAAATAATTCCGATAGGATCACCGATCCAACGTCGAGTTGTGGCAGTACAAAAGTGGGTTTAATTATTATGACCTTATCATCCGGAAACTAATTGTTTACAACTTACTATGTGAAGGGTCACTGTGACCATGACCTTTGACCTACTGATTCCAAAATAAATAGGGCTCTTTCTTGCAATAATGCCAACCTACCGATTAAGTTTCATGAACGTGGGTGGAACCATTGTCAAATTATCATCTAGAAACCAATTGTTTACGATTTATTATGCTCAAGGTCACTGTGACCTTGACCTTTGACCTAGCGAGTCCATGATAAATAGGTGTCTTCCACTCACCTAGGCAACCTACCTATGAAGTTTCATGAATGTGGCTTCAACCGTAGTCAAGGTAGCATCCGGAAACCAATTGTTTACAATTTACTATGTTGAAGGTCACTGTGACCTTGACCTTTCACCTAGCAAGTCCAAAATAAATAGGGTTCTTCATCTCACTGATGCCATCCTACCTATGAAGTGTTATGAACGTGGGTCGAACCATTATCAAGTTATCATCCGGAAACCAATTGTTTTGATTTATGTTCAGGGTCACTGTGACCTTGACCTTTGACCTAGTGAGTCCAAAATAATAGGGTTTTTCCTCTCATGAACGCCAACCATTACCTACGTATGAAGTTTCATGAATGTGAGTTTAACTATGGACAAGTTATGATCCGGAAACCAATTGTTTACAATTTACTATGTTCATGGTCACTGTGACCTTGACCTTTGGCCAAGCAAGTCCAAAATAAATAGGGTTCTTCCACTCACCGATGCCAACCTACCTATGAAGTTTCATGACGTGGGTCGAACCATTATCAAGTTATCATCCGGAAACCAACTGTTTACACCCGCCCGCCATTCACCAAACTATAAGTTGAGCTTTGACTTCGTCACAACTTGACTAAATAAGAGGCCCCAAGGGGCTGTAATCGCTCACCTGCCAAAGTGGTTCAAAGAAGAATTTAGGGTCACATTCAGTTATACATGGTTCATCAACTCTACAAAGGAATGAAGTCATGAAAGGCAAATTTTATGGAAAAACACTAAGGAATCGATTTGAACAAACGTAACATGCTCCCCATGCCACCCCCACCCCGCTCATAGAGAGCCCAAATAATAAGCCAGGGACTCGAATTGAACAAACTTGAACCTGATCCCCCATGAGATGTTATATACCAAATACGAAAGAATTCTGGCCGGTGGATCTGAAGAAAGGGGGTTTAAAAGAAATGTCCTTACATTGCATTAAGTTAAACTTTGGGCTCAAACAGGGAGCCAAAATATTTACCCAGGTAACCACTTTGAACAAAAATGAAACTGACCCACTGCAAGATGTTGCATACCAAAATATGAATGGATTCTGACTGGTGAATCTGAAGAAAAAGACTTTTGAAGAAATTCCCTCATATTGCACTAAGTTAAAATTCAGGCTGCCAGAGGCAGCCCAAATATAAACCCAGGGACTCGATTTGAACAAACTTGAATCTGACCCCCCTATAGATGTTGTATACTAAACATGAAAGGATCCTGACTGGTGGATCTGAATCTGAAGAAGAAGATTTTTAAAAAAAATTCCTCAAAATGCACAAAGTTAAACTTTGGGCTCCAATAGAGAGCCCAAATACTAACTGAGGGACCCGATTTGTACAAACTTGAATCTGCCCCCCCCATAGAAATGTTGTACACCAAATATGAAAGCATTCATACCAAATATGCAAGATTTTTAAAGAAATTTCCTCATATTTCACCAAGTTAAAATTCGGGCTCCTAGAGGGAGCTCAATGATGGTTCTGGAGAAGTAGATTTTTAATTTTTTTTAAAAAAATGTATGGGTGCTAGCAGAGTAATGCCCCTTGTGGTTCGGCGCGGCAAGGTTATTTGTACAAACTTGAATTGACATATGATAAGGAACATGTACACCAAATTTGGTTCAATTTGGTCCAGTAGTTTGGGAGGAGAAGTCAATAATGTAAAGTTCACGACGGACGGCAAGTGATAAGTTAAGTTCCCTTCGGTGAGCTAAACATCAGCCATATGACCCCCCCCCCCCCCCCAAGTTAACCCATATAGGGAACATCAGGCAAGACATTTTAATATCGAGATATTTATACTTGCAGGATGTATGGGGGAGGGGTGCGTAATAGCAGATTTAAGTGTGATATCCGACCTATCTCAATTTAATGACACCAGTGTTGTCGATTAGTTCCCAGACTCGAGAAAAAAAATCGTCGCCGGTGTTCCGTCGAGGATTTACGAAATAACGTCGGCGTTATTTGGTAATTTATCCGTTTCTTCTGGTCCGGGTTCGCTATTTAAAAGAAGAATCTCTTGGGGCGGTAGGAAAATAGGAATCGTTGACAAACGTAAGACAGTAATATTATTTGATAAGCAATTACTGCCAGTTTTAAAAAGCATAAACCGGCTATTTCTCTTCATTTTGTGTGATATCATTAGACATACTCATTTAATTCTTTTCATTTAGTTTCTTATTTTCAGTCGAATGTTTCAATAAAAAAACCTTCACTATTGGTTTGGCGAGGGCCGGTCGCCGGGCAGGTGGCCCTTTTTGCTAAAAAACTTAGTTATTTCTGGACGGATTTTGATATTTGATTTGTGGCTTGATATTCATTAGTCCAAACTTGGACCCACAGTTCGTAATATAATTTTTGGCGTTGGTACGGCCTGTAGGTCCAACGCTCTCGATCTCCGCGGTGTACTAATTATATGACCAGTAAACGATTTACTTGCTGGTCTATCTCGCCTCGTGAGAACAATATGGCATATCCTGAAGCTTTGTGTTAGTATGTGATCGAAAAAAGAATATTCACTGATCAATTATATCTATATAAAAACGTGTCGATCGCTTGATAAAATCTAAAACGTTGTATTTTCACTCGCAATTCGTCAGCTGATCAACAACGGAGGTCGCCATGTTTAAATTGAAATCTTTGGGAGAGTTTGACTAATGGAATACCTGACGCATAAAACGGAACGGGCTCGTATCGACGAAGCACGGTTGACTGTGTTCGAAATAATGACGATTGAAGTGAAAAGCACCGAGATTCAAACGCGCCGTCAGTCAACCGTGCTTCGTCGATACGAGCCCGGAGATCGAGAGCGTTGGACCTACAGGCCGTACCAACGCCAAAAATTATATTACGGACTGTGGGTCCAAGTTTGGACTAGATATTCATGTGCAACACCCGATGATGTCCACGCTTTTTCGCAAGAGTTATGGCCCTTTTTAAAATCTACTAATTTTGAGCTTGACAGCGCGATACTTCAACAAACGTCAACCGATTTGACAGATATTTGGCACGTGGGTTTCAAGGACCAATGTCTTGGTCGAGCTCGAAAACGGGCTCGGCCCGATGTACGGCTGAAGAATTATTCAAATTTTGTGCTTGATACTAATGATACTATTCAAAGCGCCATAACTTGAACAACTGTTAACCGATTTGATTCTTTTTTTTATTGTGTGGGTTTCCAGGATAATTGACATTAATTGTCTCGATCAAGTTCAAAAATGTTCCGTCGGATATATGACCGCAGAATTATTGAGTTGACGTAGTCATTTTGTTCAAATTAGTTATTTAGAAAAAGGTCCTCTCAAGCTTTTTGGTTCATAGTTTCTCACCGTTGTGTCAGCCACGAAAACCAGACCTCACATCGGCGATGCGGATCATTTCAAAAGAGTTGTTGAGTTGACGTTCGTTTCGTGATTGGTCATAATTCAACGATTCACATAGATTATTATTGTCCTCACACACGGTGAAGGGGAAATAAATTTGAAAAAGTGTTTCAATGTGGCCTAATTATTGATGCCTTTCACACGTCCTTAAATAAACTGATTTTGCGTCCATTGCTCCAATAGATTAAATAAATTGTGTCCCAATCCCACTCCCCTCCCCACCCCACGAAACAAACGTGACCGTCAATTTTGTTTCTAAAACTGGGGTTGCAGCTATATTATTCAGCAATACAGACACTGCCATTTATCCTAACAACTGATGTCAAATTTTCTTCCACACATGTACTGATGTGGTAAAAAATAGCCCCCAATGAATGTGACCACGCCCCCCCACCCCCGTAGCCCTTTTCATAAAAAACTATGATATAATTCATACATTAATTGATGTTGACACAAAACAAACATCTTGCGAAAAAGCTACCACAAATGGGAAATTTATACTGATGTGGTAACATTTTTAAAAAAATAGCCCTCAATGAATGTGACCCCCACCCTCCCCCAGTATACCCCTCTTCTTCAAAAACGTGACATAATTCATAAATTAATTAATATTGACACAAAACAAACAACTTGTGACATTAAATATCCTACTTGTGATCGTTTTTTAAATCACATTTAGGCTTCTGAAGACTGACATTTCACATCATGTGTTTGGTGAATCATTTGCAATTTTTTGTATAAAAGAAAAGAAACAAGAGGCCCCACAGGGCCTGAAGCGCTCATCTTGAACAGAACACAATTTAAACAGAGTCCAAGAATGAGTCTACATTAAGCAAGCCATCTCCATAGGCTACACTGTCAATCCTTGAGTCCCTCATGAGTGACAAAAATAATCTGGGCATCACGCCTTTTCTTCGGTTGATCACAAAGTAAAATGTAGAGCTGCCCTATGAAGCCCCTTGATACAACCTATGTGGATTAATCTTAGTTACACACCTCTAGAGGGTACTGAATACAACATTTTTAATTCTTCAGCAAAATGGCCAATTCCGGCTCCCATAGAGAGCCCAAATATTAACCCAGGCCCTTGATTTGAACACAGTTGAATCTGACTTCCCTAGAGATGTTGTGTACTGAATATGAAAGCATTCTGACTGTTGGATCTGAAGAAGAGAAATTGTAAAGAAATTTCTTCGAATTGCACTAAGTTCAAATTTGGGTTACCATAGCGAGCCCAAATATTAACCTATGGATCCGATTTGAACAAACTTGAATCTGACCCACCTAGAGATGTTGTATACCAAATGTGAAAGCATTCTGACGAGCGGATCTTTCTAGAAGATTTTTGAAGAAATACCCTCATATTTTACCAAGTTAAATTTCATGTTCCCATATGGAGCCCAAATATTAACCTAGGCACTCGAATTGAACAACCTGGAATCTGACTGCCCATAGAGATGTTGAGTACCAAATATAAAAGCATTCTGACTGGTGGATCTGAAGAAGAAGATTTTTAAAGAAACTTACTCATATTGCATTAAGTGAAAATTTGGGCTATCATAGTGAGCCCAAATATATACATAGGGATCTGATTTGAACAAACTTGAATCTGACCCCCTTAGAGATGCTGCATACCAAATATAAAAGCATTCTGACTGGTGGATCTTTAGAAGATTGTTTTAAATTACCCTCCATATTGAACAAAGATAAAATTTGGGCTTCCGTAGGAAGCCCAAATATTAACCTAGGGACATGGTTTGAATCTGACCCTCATAACAATGATGTATACCAAACATTAAAAGATTCTGACTGGTGATCCTGAAGAAGATTTTTAAAGAATATTCCCCATATTACCCTATGTTAAAACTTCGGCTCATGTAGAGAGCCCATATATGAACCAATGAGCTTTATTTCAACAAACTTTTATTTGCCCCCCCTCCCCTCCCTATGAATGCTGTATACCAAATATCAAAAGTTTCTGATGATTGGTTCCGGAGAAAAGATTTTTTAAAATTTTTGCAAATATGCTGATACAGCATTTTTTCGATGTCCATTACAGAGCACCCTAACATAACCGATGGCAATTGTTTTTTACCATTCAATTCTACTGGTCCTAAGGATACTTCATACCAAATAACAGCTCTCTGTTCCGTGTGGTTTGGGAAATATGGGCATTTGAAAATATTTCTATTTTTAGCTCCCTGGGTTCCCATGGGGATGCGGGCATTTTTTTTTTTACTTGGGTCAAGTACTTATGACCTAATAATACCACACACCGAATTTGGTTCACACCGGACCATCGGTTCAAAAAATAGAAATTTTGGGCAGGGCCAAAAGACACTGGTTCTTGAGAAGAAGATTTTAAAAATATTTTGGAGCATTTTCCCCCACTCCCTCCCTATGGGAAACTGAGAGTGTATGAGTTGAACAAAAATGAAATGCCCCTTTGGGACCATCACTCACAAAAACTTTCACTTGAATTGGCCCAGTGGCTTTAGAGGAGAAGACCAAAACATGGTGTTGACGGATGACGGACGGAGAGCAATGAGATTGGCTCAGCTTGACTTTGTCAAGATGAGCTAAAAAAACCAGTTTTCCCAATTAAGGCACCTAGAGTCATTGGTATGGTACTGACAAAAACATGAAACACTGCTTTTTTCAACAGTATGACCAGTACTGCTCATGTGGTATCTCTTAGCACTGTTAAAATGCCTAAAAATATCCAATATTGATTCTGTGGTGCTGTGCTTGAGCAGCAAGTATCCATTAGGGCACTTTCACAACCTTAGATTTAATCCCCACAAACACCCATTCTGATAAAAAGTGTGAAATTGTGGAAAATATGTCTCCAAGGAGGATGAATGAGATATTTGCTTAAAAAATTTGTTTTTTTAGTGTTTTGAAAGCCTACACAGAAATAAAAACTGACATACAATGGAAAGTTTTGTAAGAAGAGACAGGACAAGATTGTCAAATGGAAAAAAAACCTCAATGGACCCTGAGTTCTGCAGTACCTAAGCAAATCATAGGAAACTGAGAGTGTATGAGATTGACTTTAGTTTTCAAAACATACTGTACAGTCTTTCCAATTGTTTCTCATCAACTGAGGCTTCAGTATGGGCAGGTGGGTGGGGGATTTGATTCAAGGAGAGAACAATATTTCACAGCTGTTACTGTAGTTTTGTGCTGTAACATGGGAACCGTGACAATAACGCTCGATCTGAACAAAATTTGATCGCATCTCTTTAATTTTGGGATTCAAATATCTTTGTCAAGTATAACCCTTCAGAGAACTTTTTCCGACCCCAAAACAGGAGGTTGTGCATCAAATAAGAGAGAAAATTTAGTACTAGACTACTTTATTGGTAGCTGTGCACAAATGCCATTCCTCGCATTTGCAACTTTATTGTGTTATTTTTTCCACTGTACCCCACCCCCAAATTTGTGTTCTAAAATACTTTTTCAATGAAGAAATTATTTTCTAACACTTTTTAACCCTTTACCAAATATAACGGTCAAAAGCTGCTGGTGCTACTCACAAGTATTGCCATTCCATGTTCATTCTTTTCTCGTTTTTTTGTGTGAAACACATAGCTTATGACCCCTCATTGGAATAAGGTCATCCCAATGGTGTAAAAAGTCATGTTTTTGACACAAAAAATTAGTAAGTCAATAAGTTTGTGGGAACGGGTAATCGGCTTTTCATGTTACATGTAAGTAAAGGGTTAACAGCATAATTCAGGCAAACATCTAAATGCCAGTAAATGAAAGTGCAATATGGGTTTTCTGGCTGTGGGTTTGAATGGTGATTTGGAAGGGGTTGGAAGAATGGCACTTCCCTCTGCCCCTGTACTATGATGGGGAACCATGGTTTAATTACATTTGTTAATACATGTGTACATGTAGGGTAAAATAGGTTGTTGTTTGGCATTTGTGTAGTGTGCCACTGGAGGCTACACTTGCTCAAGATGTGAATTTACTTACCATATATAGCCCTTGTTGCTGATGATGACAAAAACATACTTTTCAAAACAATAAAAAAGTATTGTAAGGTGTGTGGTATCCCAATGAATTTTTAACTGTGAAATAATCTCTCAAAATAATAATTAAATCAGGTTCGGAAGCCAAATTATGTATTTCCTTCATCAACCCCAATCCTATCAAAGATACATTTTACCTATTTCATGTGACAAAAGAGTCATTTCTGCATGAGAATGCAACTTTTGGCTTCCACTGAGTTAAAAACATGGGAAATTTGTTCTTTTAAAGAAAACTGTCCAAACTGTGTCAAATGGCTTAAAAACTGCTGTTGCCTCCAATACATTTTTCTACTCTGTTTTGCTCTGTTACCTAAAGGAATTCATGTAGATTTTTTTGAAAACTAACCCAATCCCCAAATAAAACTAAAATCTGCATCAGCATGTAATACTTTGAGGAAAAAATTGTCTCCTTTAACCATACAGCAAGACAAAGAGTGGTGTTCCAACCTCATGAAACCATATAATTGTCAATTTTGATTCAAAAATTGGGGTTGCAGCTATATAATTCACCAACATCAATAGACAGTACCATTTTGTCCTAACAACTGATGTCAAATTTTCTTCTATATACTGATGTGGCAAAATATAGCCCTGAAGGTGTCCCCCTAGTATGCCCCTTTTTATCAAAAACTATGATAAAATTCATAAATTAATTGATGTTGACATATAACAAACCTCTTGTGATATTAAATTTCCCATTTGTGATAATTTCTAAATCACATTCTGGCTTCTGAAGATATTTCACATTGCGCTTGATGAATGTTTTGCCATTCTTGTGAAAAAGCCTCACTTTCTCAGTTAAGACACCTAGAGTCATTGGTATGGCACTGACACAACATTGAACACTGATTTTTTCCAACAGCATGACCAGCTGAGCACTGCTCCTATGTTATAGCATAGCACTGTTAAAATGCCTAAAACCATCAAATATTGATTCTGTAGTGATGTGCATGTCCCGCAAGTACATGTACCCACAAGAGCTCCTTTACAACCTTGGATTTAATCCCTGCAGGCACCCATTCTGATAAAAAGGGTGAAATTAAGGAAAATACATTCATGCCTAGTATCCAGTGAGGATGACTCCGATATTTGCTTCAGGAATGTAGTGCTCTTTAATGTTTAATATATTTGTGTTTGTGTGTGTATGGGTGTGTGTGTGGGGGGGGGGGGGGGAGGGGTCAATTGCCAGTTACTGAAAATGTAGAACTGTGCAAATGGAAACAAACCAACACTTTGCATGATGGACAGACAGACATGCAATCACATATCTTGAAAGAGACAGTCTACATGTACATAGGAATGGTATGATGGACAGACAGACATGCAATCACATATCTTGAAAGAGACAGTCTACATGTACATAGGAATGGTATGATGGACAGACAGCCATGCAATCACATATTTTGAGTGACATTCTACATGTACATAGGAATACTGACTGACATACAATGAAAAATATAGCGAGAAGAGCCAGGACAGAATTGTCAAAACAGAAAAAAACTCAGTGGACCCTGAGTGCTGCAGTACTACAGTTAAAACTATAAGTCCTGTCACGAATAGTGCGCTTATCTAGGCTTAATTGCGCGTTGGAATTGCGCGCAATTGCCATATCGAATGGCATCCAAAGCACGGCAGGTTCTCTTGGTTACTCATAGCAAACACATGCAATGTTTCTGCCAACGGGTTACCCGGAAGTCCATTGGCTGAAACATTGCCTGTGCACAGGCCATATGTACAGAATATGATAGCTTTAATTGGGTCACAACGCGCACATTAACGCGCATATCAACGTGCTATTTGTGCGCATTTCATGACAGGACTTCTAGTTTTAACTGTAAAGCAAATCAAAGGAAACTGAGAGTGCATGCTGTTAACTTTCTCATCAGCTGAAGGGTTTAGTATGGGTGGTAGAGGGACAACTGGCAATGCAGTTTTGTGCTATAACATGGGGACCCTGACAGCACTAGTATCAGACTACTATATTGGTAGCTGTGCACAAAGCCATTCATTCACATTTGTAACTTTGTTACTTTTCCCACTGTACCCCCACCTCCATTCCCCAAATTTGTGTTCCAAAATACTCTGTGAATGAAGAAATTGTTTTTTTTAACATTTTTAATCACTCACTCAATGTAATGGCCAAAACAGGCTAGCACCATTCACCGAAATTGCCATTCAATGTTCATTATTTTTGGACCAAAAACATAGCTTATGACCTCTCATTGGAATGAACTCATTCAGCTCAATCCAGTGGGGGTCATAACTATGTTTTTGACGCAAAAAAATGAAAAGAAATTAGTTATTCAAAAGTGCTATCTTCTTTTCATGTAAGGTAAAGGGTTAACATCATAATATGGAGAAAGCTTTTATTAATCATTCACTCAATGTAATGGCCAAAACCGGCTAGCACCATTCACCAAAATTGCCATTCAATGTTAATTTTTTTGTGCATTTTTTGACATCAAAAACATAGCTTATGCCCCCCTTATTGGAATGAACTTGTTCAGCGAATACAAGTGAAGTATGGGTTTTCTGGCTAAATGTTTGGATGGTGATCTGGGAGAGGACTGGAATATAATTGGAGTCCCCTCTATCACAAGTACAATGAGGGGAAAGCATGGTTTCATTAGATGTGTTAATAGGGTAAAAAAGGTGGTTACATGTGTACATGTATTTGTCATTTGCCAGAGGTTATAGTGTGCTTCTCAGTTCTGGATGCCACACTTGCTCAAGATGCATTTAACTGCATTATTTTTGGCAATATATGACCTTTATTGTCGACTGTGACAAAAATATAACTTTTCCAAAAATAAAACAGTATTATTCAGTCTGTGGTTCTCAAATGAACATTTAAAAGTGAAACAAGTGTAATATAAAAAAAAATCAAACCCAAACCTTTCGAAGGGTAACCTACAAAACTTTTCCCTGACAAAAATCCCCCCCCCCCCCACAATCATTTTCACACAATGCGCAAAAATCCCCCCACCATGTTTTCTTTCAGGTGAACAGAAATTCCTCCCTCCATAATTTCTGGTGAACAAAAATCCCCCACCCCCTAATTTTTTAGAAGTACATGTATATTTAAAGCCATACAAAAATGTCCAAAGCTTTTTTACCACTTGAGGCTGAGCACTTGTCGCTTCAAGCAATGCTAACTTTGCTTGTGTGGAGTTAGCACGTTGGATAATTGCTCACTGTTGCCAGGCGGTTCTCTCAGTGCACTTTAGTTTCCTCCACCCATAAAACTGTCCGACACGAGGTGACACTGGCTGTTGAAAGTGTCCTTAAACTCCAATAACTAAATAACTGTGTTGATAAATAGTTATTGAGGCATGTTTTCTTGTAAATAGTGATGAGTGTTTATGTAATTTACAAATTAAATACATAAGTTTTTAAATCCTTTTGGACTGCCTTTTAACCTTTTGGTGTAAGAGGTCGGGAGGGGGATTTTTGTACTGCTCTTAAAATAATGTGAGAGAATGTGGTACTACTCAAAAACTGTGGGGGGAATTTTTGCTAAGTGTGTAAAAATGATTGGGGGTATTTTTTGTAGGGGGGATTTTAACCTACATTCTAATCCTTCCAAAGATACATTTTATCTCTTTCATTTGATAAGAGTCATTTCTGCATGAGAATTCACTGCTTTCTTTAAAAACTACCTCAATCCCAAAATAAAACTAAAATCTGCATCAGCAGACAATAGTTTGTGGAAAAATCTGTCTCATTTCACCATTCTGCAAGAGAAAGAGTGGTGTTCACCACCCCCCCCCCCCCTCCCTCCACTCTACACAAAACAAAATGAATGGCAATTTTGATTTAAAAACTGGTGTTGCAGCTATATAAATCACCAATATCAATAGACATTGTCATTTTATCCTAACAAATTATGTCAAATTTTCTTCTACATATTGATGTGGTAAAATATAGCCCTGAATGTGTCCCCTAGACCCCCAGCATACCCACTTTCATCACAAATTATGATATAATTCATAAAATAATTTATGTTGACACAAAACAAACCTCTTATGATATTAAATTTCACATTTCTGATAGTTTTAAAATCACATTCTCGCTTCTTAAGATATTTCACATTGTGTTTGATGAATATTTTGCAATATTTGTAAAAAAAAAAAAAAAAAAAAAAAATTTTTAAATCCCTCACATTTCTTAATTAAGGCACTTTGAGTCATTGGTATGGTATGTCTCTGATAAAACATTACACATTGATTTTTTGAATTTTTTTCCAACAGCATGACAGTGCAGGTCATATGTTATCTCATAGCACCATTAAAATGCCGGAAACCATCAAATATTGATTCTGTAGTGCAGTGCCAAATATTATTTAGAGGTCGGTTCTGGGGAAGTTGGTATTTAGGCTTTTTAAAAGTTTTTTGCCATTTTTGGAGAAACATAGTACTCAAGTCTAAATATCAGAATCCCCACCTCCAGATGTTGGTTAGACGAGGAGAGCGACATTGACTAGTTTGAAGATGAATTCAGTTCTGTTCTGGTTGCAATGCCTAAAGCATCCAGTAATTAAAATATTGTTTACCAAAACACAGAGGAAGTGTGCATGTAATTTAAATGGGAGTTCTGAGTGATTCTGGTATTTAGTTTTCAGGAAAACACGTCGGATCACAAAATTGGCTGGCCGCTACACTGTAATTCTGACAGTCTTAAACTGACATTGGATTGTATCATTGGTAAAAATAGTTCATAGACTCGATCCAGTGAACTTGTGAAGAACAAATCTAGGAAATAAATGAATACATAGGTATCGCTGTTCGCGTGCATGTCTGTTAACTTGTGAAGAAAAAATCTAGGAAATAAATGAATACATACGTATCGCTGTTCGCGTGCATGTCTGTTTCTGTAAAAATTTACTACAAGTTCAACAAGATTGCATGACCGTGTTTTGAGAACAAAGATTTCGCCAGAGCTTACGTCAACATAACTTGAATTCATCCGAACTCCGGCTGTTTCTGAGGAAATCGCGCTAAGTTCCCCACAAATGAAAAAGGCCCACTAAAAGTGTCAATAAATCACTTGTTTTATTTTTTATTCGTTGTCAACAATTTGTGAAGTGTACGTTCTCAATTAAAATTGAAACTGGGCTTTAAATCTGACGAAACCGGCAACGGACGGCATTGGCACTTCGAACTTTCAAACAATACCTAACTCGCCAACAACTACCTATTTTCGAAAGTCACTGCATTACTTGATTATTTATCATAGTTTCCAGCATTCTGCAACAATATATTTTACATAATGTCCTTTGAAAGGCCCAAAACAATTAAGTATCCGTTACAATGATTCTGGATTTTTTGCCAGTGGGAGAGCCACGCCGCCAGATGGCACCCCAAACTCTGTTGCATGGTATATAGAAAAATTATAAAATCATGGACACGTACCCATTACCTATGTGCGCACACGCCACTGCGTGGGTGTGCACTATGATATTTAATTATTTTAGTATGATACTCAATTAATTTAGAATCATACTATACTATTGTGCACGATTTCATGAATGCAGCATAAATAAAATAGCATGATACTGAAATCAGGTTCACGTACGGGAGGGTCATAATTGTTTTTTTAGTATGCTACTCAAATAATTTGGTATGATGCTATATTATTTGGTATGATTTCATAAATGCTGCATAAATAATTAAGTATAATACTCAATTATTTGAGTATGATACTGAATTAATTCAGTATCATTCTATATTATTTGGGTATCATACAATATTAATTGAGTATCATACTCTTTATTTTAGCATCATGCTTAATTCACTGATTTATGATCCTGTTCGTACGTCATATTTTCCTGACAGTTCTCTTTGTCTAGTGTATATGAAATGAGAACCTGGAATTTCGATATACTGTGTCACGAAAGTAGACCCCAACGACGAAGATATTGCGAAGCACGCAGGGGCAGTATTTTATTGAAACAACGCCTTAAGGTTTGAAAGTAGGGGGCTCTAGGCGTGGATTGGGGTGGTGGTGGGGGGGGGGGGGGGGGGTGAGATTCGGAATACTGTTTATAAGGTTTTCGAGCGACACCTACGAGCAAATGTTTAAAAATGCAGTGCTCTTATAGCGAATCTGTGGCTTTTGTAGCGCGTGAAGGCCAGTATTAGAGACCATTTTATAATGTGAAACTTGTGTTGGGCAATTCTTTGTTTTTTTTTGTTTGAGGGGGGTGGGTGTAGTTTTATGGCCCAGCCCAGGCCCCCGTGGCTACACCTCAGCTTTGATATTGATGCTACTGGGTGTGTTTTTTAAAAAATTATTTCCCTCGTCTTCCGAGTCACTGTAACAGATTATTATTTTGAACAAAATACGTACACCTTGATCCACTGTCAGAATGTTATTGATTGATCGTGAGTTTAATGGTCTGAAAAAGTGTCACACCATGTGTTGCCTAGAAATACCTATTCGTTGCCCTGCAATTTGGTGCAGTAATTTAGGCTGACGGGATAACAGTCTGCCATCTTTTAATTTGAATGGTAGGGGACTGGGTCCACACTAATCAGTTTTTTTGGACAAAGTTCTCCGCACACTGTAATGGTAGTCCTGATTTGCTGTCCTACGGTTTTGAGTATACTAATTAACTCAAAAGCGATAAAATAGCCGCTTTCTGTAGCTCTATGGTAGCTTTTGACCTTCTTTGGTATATATCGCCATCCGTTGCTCTCCAGCTGGGTATAATTAATTTTAGCCGACAGTGCTTTTTACGCCCTTGAACTTTTAATTAAAGATTGATTGGGAAACGTTCACAGAAACTCTGACGCGGGTGGTACTACAGCTCTGTCATCCCACAACCGGATAGAGAGTTTCGAGCGGATCGTAACTTCATTGCGATCCGGTCGAAATTCTTTATCCGTTTTCTTCTCCTGCAAAATTGTAGAATCTCAGTCGTCGTTATTGGGTTTAAAACCACTATCGACAGCCAGGGTCACCTCGCGTGAGACAGTCATACGGGTGGAGG
The DNA here is from genome assembly GCA_031216915.1 of Pictodentalium vernedei. Taxonomy (NCBI): domain Eukaryota; kingdom Metazoa; phylum Mollusca; class Scaphopoda; order Dentaliida; family Dentaliidae; genus Pictodentalium; species Pictodentalium vernedei. The sequence goes on along the minus strand of CM062290.1, from coordinate 368,549,562 downwards.
AAGCTGGACTACCTGGAGGGAACCACCGAGCAGTGGTGAGCAACTGTCAGTTTGTCAGACTCCGCTTACTAACTTACTAACTCCTCACGAGCAGGGTTAGCATTGGTTGAAGACAAGTGCACTATCGACGTGCAGTACGCCTTAGTAATAATAATAATAATAATAATAATAATAATAATAATAATAATAATAATAATGCAATGTTAACGTCTAGAATCCCCACGGTGCTCTCTGACTAATATTATTACCCCGTATCATAGGCGTACACACCCTTTGTTCATTCCATGACAGTCTCAGCTCAACTCAATGGAGCATACTGCCGGTGCTCCACAGACGGGCACGCAGGCAATCGCCTCAACAGATCCCTATTTTACACCAAGGTACGGTGAGGATTGCATAGTAATGGTGAGCATACCCAACGTTCGCAGCTGGCGCGTGATTCAACGTCGCAGAGTCACACACTCAAACTTCGCTGATCGCCCACCAGCCACTACTACGGGAAACAACACTCGAATAAGTCGCTGAGTGGTCACCCATCAAAGGATTAACCGGGCTTGATGTTGCTTAACTTCGGTGATCTAACGAGAACCGGTCTTGAGTCGCCAATACACAGCGCCACCGTGCTTTCACGTGAGAAACCGGGATTAAGTACCCTGCCCAAAGACACAACGCAGCTACCACAGGTTTGAAGTCAAATGCCGTAACCACTGAGCCACTTGAACACTGCTTCCTACTACGGTGACATACACATACAAACACTGAATATGCCTACCCAGTTTTCTTAGTACTCAAATCCCATATCGAGAATGCCAAGCTACTTACTCTCGAGTGCCTAATAATAGTACAGGGCAAAATAATAGTACAGGGTGGAAAATTTCCTGAAAATTAATAATGGTACAAGGTCGAATAATAGTATAGGGTGGAAAATTCCATGATGTGAGCCAACCGCTATGCTCTGAACCATTTTTCAGACGTCTGATGCTCTTGAAGTGGTGAAGGGCTAAATTACTTTCGGTTGTCATAAGTTTCACATAGATTTGACTTGTTGCAGTTTATGGGAGAGTGCCTATAGGCACTCTCCCATAAATTGCACTAAGACAAAACCTTATAGACTAATTAATTCTGTTTCAGTGATGGTATGAAGCACATCAACTGGGTACCAGGTCTTAAAGTTATTGTAACAGCACTTCAGAATAAAGACCAAATGTATGCTTCCAGCGTTCTACCCATTAACACTTCCTTTGCACCCTGTGTTTGCTTGTACATATATCTTTCTAGTTTGTTTTGATGAACTTCTTGAGATAAGCAGCCACTCTGCACATTCGATTGCTGAAAATTAATAATCATACAGGGTCAAATAAGAATCATACAGGCGGGAATTTTGTTCGAAAAAGAATAATCATACATGTATGATTATTAGACACTCAAGGGAAATCGCTTAAATAACTGGCATAATTCAGAACACATTTCCGCTTATTCGGACAAGATGTTACTCTGCCACTACTTTTCGTTCCACACCAAGTATCGCGGAACAGATTGACACAACTACCTCTCCTTGTGGCACTCTCAACGCCATTAACACCTCCAGATATGTCAATATATATCCCAAACATTGTACTGCGTTATATATTTCTATGTATAATATGATCTGACTCTTCTTCCAGTTATTAAACCTTTTACTGCCACGCCCACTTTAGCCATATATGGAGGACCTCTATATAGGCCCGTATGTGGGGAAGTTTAATAAGATTTATGACGTACTTGAAACTCTATCATCTGATTAATTGTTGGAAAGGGCTCTCTGAGTCTTTTCCTCCAATTAATAAGATGGTAGGCTTGATCAGCGCATTCCAAAACGTACAGGTAATCATCATAAAGTGGGTGACATTAATCATTTTCAGCAGGTAAGTGTTAAGCTCATTCATTAACATTGGCAATGCACTGCCAAACAAGCGCCCGAGAATAATAATAAATTCAGACGCGGGGACGAAGAATGATGCACTGTTGTCGATGACAGCAGTTGATGTTTATTTGAAAACTATTTAAATAAATTTCTGTCTTTAAATATATTGCAATCTATTCTGTATCGGGTTTCCTGACGCGTACGCTGCTGACAAACAACGCATCTTAAGTTGTAACGTAATCGACGGGATTATTGAAGTCACTGCTTGTTTCTTGTTCCGTTTAAGTGCCTTTGTGTGGATTGCAGATTATATAATAAATAGAATTTTCAACTCGTTCCCAGTATATATCAAATCTCGTACAGTGAATTGGGTCCGGACTTCGATAATGTTCGGTTCAGACATGATTTATTGAACTCGTTTTGTAAGTTTCGATTTAAACTGGAAACTGGTTGGCGATTCTCTACAGAAGAATAAAACGAAATCTCCAGTATTTGCAACCAGTGAGCGAATAGCTTCCCAGTCTACTCAAAGTATATCGAGCTACGTCATGCGATGAAGCTAATATTGGAGCTGCATAAGTGAACTGCATTTGACAAACCATGTTCTCTTCAGAATCTCTTTAGTTGATGTGATAAACGTTCTTGCGCTGGGATGTGTTGCGGTAGTAAAATATGAAAAGGATAGGCAGAGGAGACTACCATTGAATCGAATTATATAATTCTCCATAACGAGATAGACTGCAACTGTTGTCGTACAATAAGAATGTTATTGGTCTTCAATTACCCGTATACAACGTGTGTCAGGAGCCCCTGATACAAAATCTGTATCTTGTAGCTGCATAATACAACCGCGTGTTTGGTTACGATTTGTTTACGTTGCTATTTATAGAATATTACAAGCTTTCGAACTGGTTGGAGATCCTCTACATAAAGATAAAAAGAAATCTCCAGTATTTGCAACCAGCGTGCGAATAGCTTTTGGGTCTACTCACAGTATATCGTACCACGTCATGTGATAAAGCTAAGACTGGAGCTGCATAACTGCACTGCATTGCATTTGACAAAATCGTGTTCCCTTAAATTGTGTGATAAAAGTTCTTACTCTGCGATGTGTTGCGGTGGCAAAAAAGACAAAGCTTCGGCAGATCGTCTTGAGAAGACTGCCATTGAATCGAATTCACGATAACGAGATAGAGTACAACTGTAGTCGTACAATAAGTACGTATTGGCCCCGTAATCACCCGAACACAGCATGGATCGGGAGCCCCTGATGCATTATCTGCACCTTGTAGCTGCATAATACAACCGCATGCCCGGTTACGATTTGTTTATGCTACTATGTATAGAACATTACAAGCTTTCGAAGCGCGTTTGTGAGGGATCTGGTACGTTTCAATACACAAAACACTTCTCAAGTATAAATATTAAATTGCGGAGCCACATTGCTTTTATCTGAATCACTGGAAGCGTTGAAGCTGGATCATAATGCAGTTATACTGTTAAGTGCGCGTCTTTTCGAAAGTTTATCGGAGGGTCGCAACAGATCAAGGCAGTCGCTTACAGATTCAACCGAAAGGAGAAGCATTTTTATGAGCGTGAAAATGAAACCTGAAATTAGAAGGCTAGTTAACCCTTTTCCGGACACACACGATATCACAGTTTAGTATTTTAAGGATTTTTTGTAAACAATTTTCCAACAATTTCAACAAACCCATCTCATGTGGGCCCTCGATGGTATATGCTCGGCGAGGGAGGATGCTGTTGATTTATTAGGTAAAGTGTTATTAAGATTGGTACAGTTCAGAATTGTAAGATAAATCTATCATCACCATCATGTTTATGTACAAAATGTTGTAATAGAGTAACGCTCTTGTTTCTGAGGCTATACCTCAACTCGTGGCCTTAGAAACAACAGATCGCCGTCGATACAACATTTTGTGCGTAAACATAATGGTGATAATATTATAAGTTATTGTGATGAATTGACGATAACATGGTCTGTGGTGTGCGGCACGGAGCTTATGTTCAACCGAGACGCGAAGCGTCGAGGTTGAACATACGCTCCGAGCCGCAAACCTCAGACCATGTTACCGTCAATTCATCACAATAACGTATATGTTGCAATACGACACTACCCGCAGCCCCAAACCAACATCGTGAAACACGAGAGGCTTATTTACTAAACTTGTGATCGTTAAAAGTTGCCTTGTTCAAGGCAACTTTTAACGATCACAGGTTTAGTAAATAAACCTCTCGTGTACCATACGACGGCACTGGGTAAATAATCAATAAACCAGATAAACTCATTCCATCTCAGTTCAAATCGTAAATCGGTATGTAATTTAAACAACACTTCATCCGGAACACCGTCTGCTGCACGAGTGAAAAACCAGAAAGATGAAGCGGCTTGCTCGTCACTCCGTTGGTGAAGCAATTACGAAACGGGCGACGTCATTTAAAATATTTCACGTTGTGATGTCAGACGGTAACATTTGCCACTTGAGCCGTAAACATAGAATATACTAAGCGAGCTCTTGTCCAATCAAAGGAGGAGGATTTTAGTCTTGTTGGGACATATATATAGAGGTGCTAACAGAGAATCCGGGAAACGGGTCAATATGGGCCCAGTAGACAGCCATTCGAACAGAAATTGAAAAAAGTATCTCGTCAATCTTAATTTAGTATACATCAAGCGGGGGAAAAGAAGGGGTACTTCTGCCTACAGGCACAATAAATTCCGTCCAGCAAAATGGGTCAGAGTTTGGTTAGTATTTTATTAGTCAATAAAAACTAAAAAAATTTGTTTCGTGCCAACTTATTGTACATGACTATTTGACAGCAGACAGAGACTGATATGGAAGTGCGCGTGCAACCTTGTCCATCAACACCGATGAGATGGGACCTAGTATACTTCAAATAAACAAAACGTAATAATTTTTTATCCTGTCAGCATTAATTACTACACAAACCTTTATTGCAAGAGGTAGGGACTTCTATCAATACGCACGAGAAACCCTGTTCAGAAAACAATAAGCCAGAGTGGCCTACTCTGCTTCCATTGACATACTACTGGAAACCCAAGTCAGATTATTAATGGATTGTTTCCCATTGTATAATGAGTTATTCAATTTTATTACATTATGTATCATGTTTTTTCATTATATGCTGTTATTGCATAATGTGTTACTTTTTGCATACTGCGGCGTTATCGAATATTCCGTTGGTTATTGCATAATGCGCTTGTACAGACAAATGTGCATATTTGCTGTTCATAGACTTCCAATTTGATTGGAATGAGCAGACTTCTAGATCAGTCTAATTTGGGCACAACGGCAATATGGACGTGGCTTTCATGGTTGGAGAAAAGGCACCGGTATTTTCTTGTTCTTGGTGTCTGTTTTAGGTTTTAGGTCCCCATTTTAAAATGATAGTTTACAACCTTGTTATAGGTCTTCACCATTATCACTGGTTCCCACCACACTTTGACGTAAGTTTTCTCGACTAACTTAAGAAGGCTTCTTAGTTTCCCAGTGTCAAACCAAAGGCCTATTTGAATGTAAGCTAAATTACGCATGGCGTTTACTGAGAAATGCCACAAACATGAATAATATAGATCTCAAGCTTTAAGTACATGATTATATAGAATTCGCCACAGAAAAGCAATCGCCGTCGACAGTGTCGTATACGACACTGTCGACCGCGATTGCTTTTCTGTGGAGAACTTTGTGGGTTTTTTTAAAAGTATTTATCTCTTGCATTGTTTGATTCGAAGGTAAGCTGTAAGCTATACTACAAGCATCAGGAAAACCTGGCCAAACTATATATTTCCGAAACACTGTAAAACGTTGGAAAAACTTTCAAACTCCGCATAATTTGGGTGTAATTATCTTATTTGGGCACAGCGTTTATCGTCGTTTGTTGGGAAGAATTTAAAGGCCTGGAATGAGAGTTTGCAGACGAAAAGTTTGAATCGTTGTCCTGCTTCATGTGTGTCTCTGAGGACATGCAATGCTGCTTCGAAGAATTTAGACAAGTAGGCATATCAATCAAATGCCACCTTCTGGTATCCGTGCTCATTTATCTTTCAATAATAGTTTTGTAAAGTTATTTTGAGAAGGTTTGGCGTCCGATCTACACTAGCAATACGTCTCCGTGAGCCATATTGTTTTTCAATATTTTCGCGATTTTCGCGGAAAGCCATGTTAGTTGTTCCACAAAATTCCATTTCTACATACTTCGAGCTAGAGTTGTGAATCACAGTTTCCTATAAATTATTCGACTCTCGTGTGCTGAATTGCTGAAAACGTTTCTCCAAGCTCTCAAGCCATCAGTCAAATTCTATAAAGAATTCCACGCTATTATGGTCGGAAGCCAGTCTAGTCTGAAATAAAGAGTGGACTATGTTCAGATTTTATCCTAATGGAATATTTTCTGTTTGTTGGAAAAGTGAACTTACGTATTATCAACTGAAATATTCCATCCGACTTAATCTAAAAAATACCATAAACATTCATTTTCTTACAATCAACACAAGAAATCTTTCCTAACCCTTTACCTAACATGAAAAGTAGACGACACTTGCAAAAATGATTCTTGAATAAATAAATTTTTATTTTTTGTCTCAAAAACATAGGTTATAACCCTTCATGGAACGAGCTCGACGCGCTTGTTCCAACGAGGGTCATAACCTGTGTTTTTGAGACAAAAATAATAACGAAAATTAATTGGCGATTTTTGAGAATAGCGCTGGCCGGGTTTGGACGTTACGTTGGGTAAAGGGTCAATCGAAGTTTGAAATGGTCGAATCTTTAACACTTTGAACCAGAAATACCGTTTTCAATAACAGGATCGTTGTACGACCTGGACTTATAAAGTAAATGATTGCCCCGTGAATTTGTATGATAGCCCAATCAATATTTTCGAACGTATTCTTCATAAAAATAGCTTTCAACCCTTTGAACCTGAGAGACACGTTTCCGGTCCACCGTCCAGGAACATGACCCTTTATAATTTCATTAAGTAGGGTGGCTGCTAAGTAACTGTGTGGAGGAAACCAGTCAATATTCACTAGCGTGCATTCTTAAGTCTGATTGGTCGATAACTACATAATATGGAGTCTTTTCACGATATTTCCACCAAACTATTGAGAAATTTCCCGCATCTCGTAGGCGTGGTCGCTCCAAAATAAAAACAAAAAAACTCGCCTACGTGATACGGATTTAATTTCCGTTTTCGAAAATTAATTTTCAGTTTTCTGATTATGAAATTTCGGTAAAAAAGCGATGTTAATAGATAAAATATCTGTTTGCATATTCGGGTTTTTCCTAATCTTAGTCGGCCGTATTCCACGAGGCACTCGGGCGACTTTCGGGTTGGTGAAAACCCATGCTACGTGAAACAAATTAATTATTCAAGAATTTTTTTGGCAAGTGTCGTCTTCTTTTGATGTTATTTAAAGGGTTAACCCATTCGACGGGGACTTCCTGAATGGTATTGTCTTAATCAATATTGTGTGGAACAATATTGGCGAATATATTTCTTTGGAGAAGAGAGGTTTCAAGCAATTTTTTTCTCGTGCTGTGAAGACCATCCGGACGGAACAACGAATGCACTGTCTCAGTGACGAAACGGATGTTAGTATTTGACTACAACGGTAGTTCATCAGAGGTGAAAAACTCAAGGCTTACGCCTTTACGGAATAGAAGCTCACAACCTTCACCTGGTGAGACAACTGAAATCACCAGCAGAGCAAATCGTTCACGATGTTTTTGCGCTCAGACATATAACCTACAGTCATAATCATTCTTATCTGGTAACTCTGAAAGCGATCACATCATCTAAGGCCAATCATTACTGTCTACCTTTATTGACAAAGTTGTCTTCATATTATAAATCTAAATTCAGGGTTATTATGATGAAGTGTTTCAACAAGTGTACATAATTATAAAGCAAGCTTGAGAATATTATCAGCACCACCCGCTGTATCATGTTATTAACGTGAGAGTATGATAAAAAATGGGAACGCTTCTTATTGACCAGTCGAGGATAATTAGATGCTCCACATCGTCACTAACGATCCGATGTTTATCGAAGGCCAAAGAAAAGTATGGATTTTGGACAAGCTTAATGAAGAACAAAAAAAAAAGAACAATGAAAAGACCGAATGCAGCACTAATCTGTTTGTGTTATCTGTATTGGATAAGAAGCTAATAGACCGAAAACATTACCCTCCGCTCAAGGGTGTAGACTGTTTATAACGCCCAGTGTAGAGAGTGTTTTGGCTGCTGCAATTAAAACACCCACAGACTGACGTTTTCATAGATAGTATTATCTTGAATACTGGAAAAATCGCAAGAAACACACGAGAGTTACGCACAACAGCCCCCCGGTTTTAACGCAGACGTCTACAAGCTGAAACGTTGGTCAAGCTTCTCGTGTTTTACAGAGAATTCGATTTATCATGCTTTAGTGGTAATTCACCCTCCATGGAATGTACATTCTCTCAGCCATGGAAGACATGACATCATAAACATGGAATTGTGTTGGCACTGTTTTAATTGCTCTCGTTATACGTTATGCTCAACATCATTAACATGGAATAGTATTGACCCTGTTTTAATTGCCATCGTTATAGCTAACGTCCTAAAATTTCGTAATCAACGTCATTAACCCGTTGGGCACCGCAGATAGAGACCATGCCAGTTCAGAGACATCAATGGGTAGAGTCGATATTCATAACTTGGGTGAAGAAAAACTAATATTGTTAACGTGCAGCCTTGGGGTTGCACGTTGCTAATCTTAATTGGTTTACCACACAAATCACTGGGCAACTATATACTTTTGAATTCAGGTCGTATCACGGTTGGAAAAGTGGCCCATAGGGTTCAAAGAGTTAACCCATTACCTAGCACGGCAATAAGATGACAAACAATTTCAAGGAAAACTAAAAAGTTTATTTACTTTTGGCCTCCAAAACAAGGTTTATGACACATCATTTGAACGAGCTTGGGGGGGGGGGGGGTCGTACCTAGGGGAGCGAGCACGGGGGAGACGGAAGCATTACCTATATTTGGATAAAAAAATTGAAAACTAAAATTTTATTGTCAATATTTCTGAGCAGCGATAAACGGATTGAGTCACGATCTGGTCGAAATGTTCTCTTCGCTTCCCTCCCTACAACATTGTAGAATTTCACCTGTTGATAAAGAAAGTTTTTTTTACTTGATTCGGTCTTTATTTCATAAAATTTTATTCAGAAAAAATTTCAACCTCCTGACATGTGTCCCGACTGGATTGCGATCTGATCGAAAAAGGGATAGCCTTTGGGATCACAGTATTGCAAAAGGATAACGTCGGCCAGAGAGAGGGTATATGCAGATATATATATATATATATATATATATATATATATATATATATATATATATATATATATATATATATATATATATATATATATATATATATATATACATACATATATATATATATACATATAGTAATACTGTAGAGTGGTATGAAAATAATTGCTGTGACTGTAAGAAAGAGAGAGAGAGAGGGGAGGAGAGGAAGAAGAAGAAGAAGAAGAAGAAGAGAGAGAGAGAGAGAGAGAGAGAGAGAGAGAGAGAGAGAGAGAGAGATGATGATGATGTACACATATTTACATATAAATAGTACTATAGAATGTTATGAAAAATTATGCTATGACTGTGTGTGAGAAAGGAGGGGAGAGAGAGAGAGGCAGACAGAGAGAGAGGGGGAGAGGGAGTCAGAGAGAGAGAGAGAGAGAGAGAGAGAGAGAGAGAGAGAGAGAGAGAGAGAGGACTTTGTCCCAGTCGGATTCTGTCTTACAGTGACAAGGTCGAGTTTGCAGTCATGTGACATGCATCCCCACATCATGATTGAACCACCACCAAATGGAACTTGCTCTATAATATTCTTTTGAGCATATACTGTGTTTCTTCGCAGCTATACTCGAGCTCTGCCATCAGACATAAGCAAAAGAAATCGACTTTCGTCTGACCAGTGGACCTTTCGCCATGATGCCAAATTCCAATCACGTCGTGCCTGGCACCAAGCCAGTCTTGCTGCTTTATGAACCGGAGTTAACGTCTGATAGATCGTCTGGCTCTATATCCAGCTGACTTGAGTCGATTACGGACCGTTCTGTCTGAAAGGCGACGAAGTGGTAGCCACTCACGTTTTAATACATCACATGTCAGGAACGGACTGCATCTGGCGATTCTCAAAAGAGCTATATCTTCTCTGACATGTGTCACACGTGGTCTTCCTGAACGTTGACGATCTTTAGCACCATGGGTTTGCTGCTGCTTCCATATCAAACGGCTGATGGTTGACGGCTGATGACCAACATCTCTTTCTATAGCTCTCAGTGACAAACCAGACTTCTCATGCCAATAATTTGTCGTCGTTCAGCAGTTGACAATAGGGGAGGTCCCATATTTGATTACAAACAATTAACTCAACCGATTATTCACGTTATCAAAATTTACGGATGATCTGTTGAAACTGCAGTTTGGCCACGTGAGGGGACATGTAGTGCATGGGTGCATGAGATTCATGCCTTTTACTATAGCTCGTGCAAACCTCAATTGAATGTGTGATGCGCCAATAGGGTTACAATTATCACTCAAATACATAACATTATTTTATCAGTGAAAATGGGTAAATGGCGTGGAAATGTAATGGGTGTTGTGACACTTTTTTCCAGGTGTTTATATATAGAATAAATAGGTACTAGGGCCGGTAATCAGATTTAAACCACTAGTAGAATAAGGGTTTTAACCACTCGGCTTGCCGAGTGGTTAAAACCCTTATTCTACTAGTGGTTTAAATCTGATTACCGGCCCTAGTACTTATTTATTTTATTTATACCATGCTATTAATTAATAATCGACTTTGTCACTTAAAATGGAGAAAACACGACACTTTCTACTGCAAACACACAGGTTTGTTTTGTTTACATCTGCTCCGGTGGGCAGTACTTCCGGCTGTACGTGAATGCTTGATTGACAGCTAGACACATCGTCAAAGTTGATTGAATTTTCCTGGCTTTTTCAATCAAATTATTATTAACAATTCTTAAAATTTATTTTAAATATTCAATTGTAGGTATTTTAAACTTAATGAGTCATTTACACGTAGTAGATAGTACCGAAAAATGTATGTTTGAATGAAACATATCGCGAAGTGTGAATGTATCGAAGTTGGCAAATTGCGTCATGCCAAAGGTCAAGTTGGATGACCTTCCGACTATAGCTGTAAATTTTTTTAAACCGGTAGTGGGGTTAAAAGCTAAAATTTAACATACTGGCTTTTCACAGGTAGTAACATTGGCGAGCATGGTATAAATATGCATACATATACATACGTGCATATGAGTAGTAAACCAAATGCAAAGTAAGTTCCCAATCCCCACCTTCCAAGAATAGGTCGGATTTTGGAGGAGTCGAAAAATCCTTCAGGTGTCAAGCATATATATATAAAGGAATGGGTGGTTCCACGGTGTGAGAGAAAGCTCAAAATTCTGTGTTGTAATGCTCATAATTCCATGTTACATTGTTTCGTAGCACTCACCCCATCACCCGGCTCTTGCTTCTGGGGCCGCTAATTGAACAAAAGATGCATTTCGTCCGTGTAACGACATTTAATAGATCTCGTCACATGCACGCGATGTACATGGGTGCCTATCCAAAAGGCGAAATAACGCAAGGGTCGGGAATACAAGGTAGGCAAGCAAATTGCATTTTTTCTCTCTCTCACTTTTTCTTTCTGGTACCGCTTGATAATTTCGAAGCTTCGGACATATCTTACCATACATTTACGTGCACACACACACAATATCTTGTATTCTGCTATAAGGGGTGTGTACCGATTTCTTATGTTTTAATTCTCCTGTAGACTACTGAATTCGCCTTGTTAATAATTCTGATGACTGTCAGTCATAAGACTATTACATTTTTCCATGTTCGGGTATACGAAGGATGATTTCTTAATGTATTTTACTCTATGATTACTATGCTATGGCATTCTAAAATGTAGTGATCTTCATCACCCACTGAACCTCCAGTGCAAAGTTTGCAGATTTTCTCGTTTGTTTCTTTTCCGCACCATCTCCCGGTTTCTATCGGATGACGGTGATTGGCGGTTCTAAATTTTATAAGTGTGATTGTATTCAGGAAAGCCAGTTTATCAAAATATGATTCCAAACCGAATGAGAATTTAAAACCTCGATAGACTTCGGCCTCAGACGAAGAATTGAACTCTTCATTCCATTTTTGCCGGAATTGATTACAAAGGGTAGTGAAAACGATGTGTTTCAGCCAGGCTGGATTTATTCGAGGTCTGTTTATACCAGACTTAAGAAAGCCCACATTTATTTAGTATCTCATGAATATTCGTTATCCACGGAGAGACATAAGAACCATTTTCATATTTGGAAAGCATGTACCAATAGATTACGGACGAGAGTATTTCACGTTTTGAGTTTAGAGTTATTTGCCCAGTATGATATCATTCTACATTCTGCGTGTATGTTTAGAAGGAACATTCCGGTTTCACCCTGGACCATATATGTCGGTGTGTTGTTTCTTAGTTTAAGAAATTTAGCTGAATTCTTTCAATTTTATCCATTTTCTCCAAGCCCCACATTTCAGATCCGTATAGAAGTATTGGAGGAATAATTTTATTAAACAAATCGAGGTGACATTTTAGTGGGAGGTTGTTAACTCTTATCTTTCTTATTACGCGGTATATAGCTTTTAAACCCTGGTCACACAAATGTTGCTTTGCTTTCACAAATGGACCGTTTCTGGAGAAAATGAAGCCCAGATATTTTATATCATCCACTTGGTCAAGTTTGATACCATTCATGTAAAAGTTATAAACTCGTGGACGCTATTTACTAAATTCATCACCTTGGTTTTTGATACATTTATTGATGATTTCCAATGTTTACAGTAATCAGTAAAGGCGTTTAAAGCCAACAGTTTCGTTGCATGAGTGCTATCATGTTCTATGTCCCTATGGCACATAGAACATTCTAGCACTCAGGCTACGAATTGCATATCGAATTCAGAGTCTGAAAATATAACTGTGTCGTTGGCGTATAAAAGGACACAGAGTTTTAAAAGTACTTTTAACTCGTTTTCTCAGTCTAAATTGATAGAAGATCTGTGAAGATGCAAAAAAGCTGGAACCACAGCCATATATAACAGTTATCTCTCCCAGTTGTATCGAATGTTAAGGCAAACGATCCATGGATAAATCTCACAATAAATACATACTACATACAGACAATTAAGAGTCACCACTGAATACAATTCCAAAAAATCAGTAATTGTCAATTTTTGAATATCGATCTTGGGGCGAGTTGTAAATGAGCACTAAAATACTGGTTGAGTTAATTGCAACCTTTTTGGGAGGTTGCTGTTGCCGCAGTTGGTATGGTGGCAAAACATTCATGGATAGGCGATTGGATGCCGTAGACCGGGATCGATTGCAGTCAGGACCAACTTCCGAAAAATCTTTTGAGTTTTCAGTCCCGTGGCTCGGATCCAGGACTGTACATTGTGGAATTCTTGCTTGACATTGGAGATATAAAATTAAAATCAAGCAGATACATCTTCATAAGTCTATATTCTGACCAAACAAACCTGTTTGAAAAGTACTGGATCGGTAAGATGCAAGTGCATAAAGCAAAATATATTCGTCTATATTAAGCTCAAGCAGCACAGGAAAAAAACCCAAAATCAAGCACTTTTGATACACTAGCACAGGGCAATCTGTTTGCCAACCAGTTCAGAACGTGTGCACATTATTTATCGCAACATTTCACCCACATCTTTCGAGTCGTTACGGCATTCTTGTGAAACACTGGATGCTTACTGAGAATGATCCAGCCCTATTCAAAAACTTTTCCTAAGCCCCTTCTTGTTGTTTTTAAGCGTACGAAAACCCCAAAACATTCGCGACATTCATGTTTGTGCCAGCATCAGTCCAGTTAATTTAGAACTTGGTGTCAGCCACGCCTGTGGAAAGACCGGTTGTAAAACGTGCATCATCATGATGCCTACATCCGATTCATTCAATAGCAATAGCATGGGGAACCAGAGTTGTTTTGCCGTGGTTCCTTCAAAACTTCACATATGTGTTACCTACTTCAATGTGGTGTATGTCAAATCCAGTATGCTGGCGAAACTTTTATTCATGCTGTATCTTGACATCAATATTTAAGAAGAAAATAAATTATTTATTCTGTGTATTCAGTAACATGTGTAAGTAGAAATATACATAATTATGTTTGAAGTGTTGGTTATTCTTATCCATGTCTATAAAGTAAATACAGACTACAGTACAGTCGCCGTGGACTGGTCATAACCCATGAGTGGGCAGTGATGTCCACGCATGCTTTTACCAGGTAACAGAAAATCATCATCAATAAAATTGTAATTAATGAAGCACCGGATTGTACCCTGTGCTTCATTAATTAAATTTTCGATGATTATTGCTGTAATCAGGGTTTGAAATCTAATATCATTGCGTCCGTGGAAATATTGCCCACCCATGAAAAGTGACCAGTCCACGGCGGCAGTACTGTGTTCTCTAATTCCGATTATTTGCTTGAAAAAACACTCCGGTACTCTCAACACTAGGAGGTGGCACATTAACAAGATCCCCTCTGAAAGCAGCGCAATCGTTAGTGAAACCTGCTTCCTGTAGATACATACTGTAAACACAAGTTAATTGTTTCGAATTGCTTTTCATATTTCAGAGTAGTTTGGATACAGCCTTTGATGCTGGTGGAAAGGTGAACGTTGGATTGACGGCTACCACAATTGTATCACAATGGACGTGGGCTGCCACACTCTTGACGTCATCAACTGTAGCAAGTAAGGTACGTTCACGTATTCAAATTTGTAAGTGTCTGCAGGGTTAACGTTGTAACAACGACACAAAGCATACAGGTAAATACGACAATGATCCTTTGCACGTACAAGCACGCGCTGGTATCCAGTTTAACCTTTTACCCAACGTAACGGCAAAAACCGGCGAGCGCTTTTCTAAAACATCGCCAATAAATTTTCCTTATTTTTTAATTTGTTTTTTTCAAAAACATAGGTTATGACCCCTTGTTGGAACGAGCTCGTCGAGCTCGTTCCAACGAGGGGTCATAACCTATGTTTTTGAGACAAAGCATGAAAAAAAAATAGTTAATCAAGATTTTTTTTGCAAGTGTCGTCTGCTTTTCATGTTAGGTAAAGGGTTAAGGCTCAGAAAATGACACTTTTTCGGTTCAATCGAATCTGGAATCCAATCTGAAAATCGAATCAAGTCTATTATTCCAATCGAATGGAACATCAAGTGAAACGAGGCGCGTCTTGAAGATAACCGATTGGGTGCGGTGGGAGCGGCTGTAAACCTGATTTGTTCTGACTGTGGTGGCTCATGTCTTGACTGATAATATATTCCAATTACATCATGCCTTAATGATATAGTTGGAATATAACCCAGTATGAAGTATACTTAGAAACACGAACGGGTGTAAAATTTACCGTTACTTGGCACTGCACGAGGCTAGGCTAACCGATAGCAACAGTTCGTCGTGGGCATTATTTATATTTATTGGTGTTTAAGGTCACATATTTATGCATAATGGCTAATCATGACCGTGACAGTTTTACGGGTGGAGGAAGCCGGAGTACCCGGAGAGAACCACCGAGCATCGACGAGCAGCTGCCAGCTCCCCAACATCGTAACTCCGCACTGCATCACAGGCAGGGTTAGATTGGTTGAAGACATGCGTACCATCGACGTGCAGTACGCCTTAGTACATGGCGTCACCGTGCCCCCACTCGGGTAATGGAGATGAAGTGTCTTGCGCAAGGAGACAAAGCGGTTGCCGCAGGTGGGATTCGAACCGAGGACCTCTCGGCTTGCACCCTGCACCTCTACCTACTGAGCCACCGTCGTGGGTATTGTCTGGAAACTTTAAATTTACTTTCAACAGCAGTAGCGACAAGTGGGTCTGGAATTGACATGGGTGATGGTATGAATGCAGATACCTTTATATGTTTATATAGTGTAAATTACACTTAGTCTTTGTTTACAGAATTATTTATGTACAATTTCCATGTGAACTATATGTTTTGTGCGACGGCATAGATGACTGGTACCAAGCTATATTCCAGTGAAAAAATTCAAAAGAATACGAATTAAGTAGCCGCTTTGGAATAGTACCGAATAGCAACTCAAGATTCGAAATCGAAGCAAACCTTCGTAGTACCCCCAAATAAAATTTGAATTCGCGAAAGAATTTTTTGGGGCAGGCGGTTTAAAAAATGAGTCGAGTGGGCACAATCTACGAAACAAAAATATTTTGTAATACATACAATACTGCTTATTTTGCAAACTTCCGGGTTGAGTATCTGGCATACACAAGAAAGAAGGCGATCAATTAAAGAATATCATGCTGAGACTATAATACAATTTACTAAGTAGAAATGATGCCCCTATTGTACAAACTCCCAGGTTGAGTATCTGGCACATTCTGGCATACATAAGAAAGAAGTCGATCAGTTAAAGAATATCATGCTGAGGCTATAATACAATATACTAAGTAGAAATGATGCTAAAACAATAATGTTCCATTATTGAAGTAGGACAGTCAGTTCAATTTTCTTGTTACTTCATCACCTTACACAATGTCGGTCATTTATTGGTAAGCAAGCGTGTTGAATCCGTTGTTTTATCCCCGATTAATATTTTATTCCGCGATCGTAGAGACATATACTGAATGAAATGTGAAAACCAGGAACTCGCGAATACATAGAGATTATTACCATTATGTGGATGTACAAAATATGTATCCGAGTCGAGCTCCGGGTTCTAAGGGCAGATCACGACGAGTCGAAGAAGAGTCGTGATCTACCCTTAGAACCCGGAGCGAGACTCGGATACATATTTTGTATATATTAATCCACATAATGGTAATAATCATTTTATCTTACAATATATTGGGTATAAGTCAAGACTGTAGACGAATATATAACGAACTAGTTATTCGTACGGATGAACAAAAAGAAAGAAAAAAATGGAACTCACGCGAAAGGGACGTGCTTGCATCCGATTCTCTGATACAAACATCTGTATCTGGCTGTCGGATACACGACAGTTGCGGAGTTAATACAGACAAAATACATGTTGATTGTGAGATAAAATGATTTATCCAATATCTACTGCACAGTATACGCGGAGATGAAATGAATGACTCGAACGGAAGAAAAGTGGTTGTTTTGTGTGCTTAGTGACAAGCTGCAGCCAATACTATAAAACTTTTACAATTGTATTTTCAGGAATTATATTTTCTACCTATTAATATAACTGACTAAAATGAATCATTAGCATTTTAAAATATATGGCAATTTAAACAAAACAAAAATGGGAAGACGAATTATCTTTCCCTAATATAATCTATTTATATATGAAATGGAAAACAAATCTTACCTTTACACTGAATTTTATACGAGTTTGAAGTCGGAAGTTCAGTATCTCCTATGCTGGACATATTGCCCCCAAAATAGGACTTGATATCGTCAACGTAGGGCATAGTGTCCGGTACATAGACCAAAAGGGAACCTATTCACATTTACCGACACACACACACTGACATATAGAGGCTGTAGCTACTACATCTACGGTTTTCGTACCGAATAGCTGAATGAACCTCTTTAACTCTTGACCTAACATGAAAGCAGACGACAGTTGGCAAAAAAAAATTCTTGAATAACTAATTTTTTTCATTTTTTGTCTCAAAAACATAGGTTATGACCCGTCATTGGAACGAACTCGACGAGCTCGTTCCGACGAGGGTTCATAACCTATGTTTTTGAGACAAAAAAATAAAAAAATAATGAAAATTAATTGGCGATTTTTGAGAATAGCGCTGGCCGGTTTTGGCCGTTTCGTTGGGTAAAGGGTTAACCCTTTACCCAACGCAGACGATATCAAAATTCATTATTTTAACATAGTTTTTCAAATCAGAAAACAAAAGTTCAACAAAATCATATGTGATCCCTCATTGGAACGAGATCAACGAGCTCGTGCCAATGAGGGGTCACATGAGATGGCTTTGTTAAAGTATTTTGAAAAATATATTGTTTTTCAACTTTTGAATTTGGATATTACGCATACGTATACAGTCGATTCGCTAAGTAAAGGGTTGACGTGTTAAACTAGGGCCCTTCTGGAATAGAAGAGGAGTTCAAGGAGGTTCCGCTTTTGAACCCCCTTTGGTTATATTATAGAATATTGCGCATGTTTGATTGACTCCCCCAAGCAGACGAGTCACCGTTAAATACAATACTTGCACGGAGACCAGCGATATTTACGACTGTAAGAAGATGCAATATTTACCATTTGAAGAACTGAGAGATTCGATTTGAGATTCGGTTCGATTCGAATACCTCTGTCTGATTCGATTCTCCCCGATATTTGAGATTCTCAGGGTCATTTGTTATACTGCTTGAAGCATACACGATCTAAACCTAAAACAGGGAGCTCGGTGGCTTAGTGGTTACGGCATTGAACTTCAAACCGAAAAGTCCAAGGTTCGTTCCCCGTCGGGGGTAACCGCGTTGTGTCCTTGGGCAAGGCACTTCATCCCGATTGCGCACGTGGGGCTGCACGGTGGCGCTGCGTTCTACGGCGTACTACACGACGATGGTCCACTTGTTTTCAACCAATGCTAACCCCGCTAGCGCAGAGTTAGGACGTCGGGGAGTCTGACGGTTGGTCGCCGTTGCTCGGTAGTTTACCCCAGGTACTCCGACCTCCTCCACCCGTAAAACTGTTCGACACGAGCTGCCCCTGGCTGTTAAAGTGTCGTTAAACTCCAACAAATAAATGACTCTAATGCACTGCTTCTTTGAAAGCATATCTTTTGAAAAACTACAGGGCGATTCATGTAAAAAAATCGAGATCGATAAAAATACGTTTGCAATGTATTTGTACAGCAACAAGTACTCTGATGGGTCAAAGGACTATTTTATAAAAACCTATCAACCTGATAAATATTAATAACGGAATATATTGTATGTCGATATCACAGGATTGATCGACTGAACCCCTTTTGTAAAAACATTCAAAACATGTGATACTGTACATCACATGAAACTTCGTCGGGATTTGCAATATGTACGGTGAATGGCAAAGCCAATATTTAAAAAAGCAGAAATATTTTTTGTGAGAATAAAAAAAGAAAGGAATAAAGAAAAAGAATACATATTTATTGTTGCACTTATTTAATTTCAAACTTAAGAAAATGCTATCATGTTATACGTGGAAGGATCCTGGAGTTGAAGAGTGCTGAACAACCGCAATTTTGCATTCACAGAAATGCACTGGACAAAAAACGTTTTAACTATCCCTGTTTTCCAAACTGTTTCGAAAGTATATTTAGCCGAATGTTTTAAGAAACGAAAGACATAAATCAAATAGTTTGACAAGAAAATGTTAAATTTGAAGTTGGTCTCTAAGCACGTCGACTGCCACAGAGGCCAATATGTGGACCAGAGATAGTGTTTTGAAAATACCAATTTATTTATTATGTATGTATTTCTTGAAATCGCTCTGCTTTTCATAGTTAGATCTGTTTATTAGGGGAGTTTTATGCAATACAGTCGCCGCGTACAGTCGTAAACCACGCGTGGGCAGTGATATCTACGCAGGCATTAACCAGGTAATAAAAATCATCATCAGCACAATTTTAATTAATGAAGCACCGGGTTGTACCCGGTGCTTCATTAATTAAATATTTGATGATTATTCCTATAATTAGTGTTTGCAATTTAATATTATTGTGTCCGTGAAAACACTGCCCCCCCACCCCCCCCACCCCCCACCCCCGGAAAGTGATCAGTCCACGACGGACGTTCTATACACTTTAGCACGTCTATAAAATGCACCGGAAAAGAAAATTATATCCTCACGAGAGAGCCCTTATTCTCGTGCAGTATGACGCTGGTACTATCACTAGAAAGGTAGCTAGGATTTTGGTGTAACATTCTTGTCCAGGAATGGGCACAAATTTCGTACTCTCATTCTCAATATGAGACAAATATGTCTCTAGTGTGCTTAGAAATCAGAGGCGGACACATCCGATACTGACTTGTAAATATGTGGTTCTACCCGGTGCTCCATTAATCAAATTTTGGATGCTTATTCCTATAATTAGTGGTTGCAATTTAATATTATTGCATACGTAAAAATACTGCCCACCCCGTGGAAAGTGACCAGTCCACGGCGGCCGTACTGTATACGTTTAGCACGTCCATAAAACGCCTTGAGAAAGAAAATTATATCCTCACGAGTGTAGCCCAAGTCCACGTGCAGTATCACGCTGGTATAAGAGCTAGAAAGATAGCTAGGAATTTTGGTGTAACTTTCTTTTCCAGGAATAGGATAAAATTTCATAATCTCATTCCCATTATGAGACAGATATGTCTCTAGTGTGCTTAGAAGTCAGAGGCGGACACCGACAGCTTGTATGTAATGTAGTTTTCGGGGTGTGTGGGCAGGACATTGGAAGTCACGTTACCCAGTGACGCCATGTTGCGTTATCATGGTAGTCCACGTTAGTAACCATTTTTACATCATTGTAATAGTGATTTATTATGTCAGTGCGCTTGCGCACCGCGTGTTATGGTGACGCGTGTTTCCGATCTTCGTTATGTATACTGGAGGCCGCCACGTTGGATTGTATGGCGTTGAATGGTGGCTATGTTACCACAAACTCTATAGTAGGATGGGGATGTGTTCAGATGGTGTATTCGGTTGAATGGGAGAATATCTAATATCCTAGATGGACCCGAGAAATACCCCAAATGACCACACACAACCCAAAATCACCGAAACTGACTTTGCGAAGCCCCCATCTTGGGATAATAACGGTAGTACGTAGTGCTACATTGCTGACGATGTGTTGTTCTATAGTATAAGAGTATTTTTCCACATAATCCCCTTATAATAGTGGCACGTAGTGTTATGGGAATGTGTAGGTATAAATACTTTGTTTAAGTTTAAGAGGATATTTACAGGCTCGGATTCCACGAGAGTCATTGTTTTTTTTCCTATTACAGACCAGGGGCGTCAGAACCGGGGTGGGGGGGGGGGGGGAGGTCTATGGGGCTTCAGCTCCTCCACTTTTTTGCCGGGCCATGTTTTTTTGTATGCATATATTTAACACAAACAATGACTTGTGAAACAAGGGGGCGGATCCAGAGCCTCCCCCATATTTTCGCCAGCTACGTTTCTCTCGTACTGGTTCAGTTTCGATGGATTTCGGATCATTTTTGCAGTAAGTGGCAGCAAACGCTGCAAATGTATACAGTCTGTTAAAAAATCGGTTAACTGAAATAGATCGTAATCTTACAGACATAGTACCAAATACATTGCTGTAAACGTCTGGTAAAGCATACAGGTGAGGTCTATTTATCAGCTTTGGTCGTGACGACCAAAGCTGATAAATAGACCTCACCTATATGCTTTACCGACGTTTTTTAACGGCTCTCAAAGTGTGAAATCTTTCAAATACATATCCTGAAAAATCTCAAAATATCCACTCAGATGCATGGAAATGGGGGTTTTGGAACCCTGGAATTTAAATTTTTCGTACTGACAACCATCCATCGCCCGATCCAGCGCCCCCCACCCCCACATAAACACACTTTGAAAATCGTTCCACCGCCCCTGCAGACGCTAGTCTAGCTACTCTAACCACAGCAGTCTATAGAGTCTTAACTACTATGGAATACCCCTGGTTATAAACCCTGCCCTCGTCTAAGTCTTATAATCACCACTCAGATTGCTTGATTTCCTGCAATCTTTCCCATCCGTACAGCGTTATCTCTCCTGTGTATAACGACGACTTCTATCATTCCTAAACCCGAAAGACCATCGAGCAGGTATAGCTCAAACGAACAAATAAGCTTTCGACTTGTCACTCGAACAGGCGTCGCTAGGACGACTCGAATCTTATATAGCAAATAGGCTACCGAGTACTTGCTTGCACGAGTGACTCCTCATACGACCCAATGGCTCATCTTAGTATTTGGAGAATGAAGAAAGAGGCGATTTAGGGGGCCAGTGGGAACTAATCGGGACTGATGGGGCTTTCAAAGAATACCTTTTGAGGAATATTTTATTAGAGGATAGAGGATATCTATTTAAGGATAGTTATGGTTCCTACTACCCGTTTGTCCATTGCCGTCTAGGCCATCTCGTGATCTTCATAGTTCCAAGGCCACAACTGCTGAGCTGTCCAGTCACTACCATCCGTCCTATGGCAAGCTTTCACTTTAACCACCCATTTCTGCAATGTTACAGTCTTGTACCAACACTGCCTTGTACCATTACTATTGGCTACCACTATTCTATCATGTGCTACAGTGTCCTACCATACTAACTTATGGTACTATTCTGGCTCTTGGTACCTATCATTACATTATTCCCGCTACGGTCCTCAATTCACATCGCTATCATACTTTTATTACACGTCTGTTCTTTGAAATCCCCATCTACAGGAACACTAAACCATGCGGAAAATCAACATCTACAGTAACACTAAACCATGCGGAAAATGAAAATCTGTTCCGCACATATGTCGTTGACGGACTATTTTTAAAAAGAAGCGAAATTCCATTGGAATTTTCTACAAATCGTGCAACTCAATTACAATTTGAATCGCTAGCGATAGCTGAAAATCGCCCCTGAGTTCCAACGTGTACTATGTGCCAGTCGGCAAATTTGTTTGGCGATAAAATGTGTTCTTTTTGTTGATAGTAGTCAAATGAATTGCTGGGTGTCCTTTTAGTAATTGCTTTTATAGGCTTGAAGGCGTGTAATAAACACAGAATGACACGCGTGTGGGAAGGGGAAATCCCAGATGGCACTTGTGCCATCGCGGAAGGATAAAACTCGAGGTCTGCAGCCTCTCGTTCTATCCTTCCGCGCTGGCAGACGTGCCATATCGATTATCCCATGCATTCCCACACGCCTGTCATTCTGCGAATTTATTAATCTTTTGTTGAAGCGTGAGGATGATTACCCCGGCGTCGGTAGTCACTGGCACTGCCATGCTCACACGTTGTCGAACGAACGTAGCATTAGTGACGGAATGTTCCGGGGCCAAATAGACGACAGAAACACATCCATTAATAACATGTAATTAACACAGCGCAGCACACACTCATTCACATCCGTCAGTCGCGTTTCTATTTTTTAAAACCAGTCTATTTGAGACTTTAAGCTCTACAGGAACCACGTTTCTTCCATTTGTCAGAATTTCAGAAACTGATCGACTGGTGTCGTTGTATTTCCAGGAACATGTATTGATTTATCATCGTACATTTAATATATCAGTCTCGAAACATGTAACATTCCACTCCAAAAACTGTTTTGATGGAGTGATTGCTTTTTGCTCATCAAGTTTTGTTGTACTGGCTTTTTAAATATTGAAGAAACAGAAAAATATATAATTGATTTTATTATATGCCTGACGAAAATATCGACCGAATACGGATGTTTTGAGCCATTCAATACGATAGCGTGACAAATGAGAGTGTGGTCGTCTAAATGCCTGTCACCATACTCTCAAACTAGGCTCTCAATCTATTAGTGACCCAGCAAGTGACATAATTATGTTCCAATAAGACTAAAATCCTCGCCATCTGATTGGACGAGAGCTCACTTAATGTTTTTTATTACACATCCATTAAACTTTAAACCCTTGCATTTAACTGAATCACCGCTATGACATAAATGTTTCTGTATTCAACTGGTGATATACAAGCCGTAACTTTTTCCCAGCACCGTTTATACTAGTTCTTTTCCCGTGGTGTCATTAGTTTCGCTTCGAAAAGTTTCCAAATTTCGTTATACAATTATCGATCGTCTGTCGCGTAGTGTCAAAATGAAAACGTACAAAGCAAAACAAAGTCGTCTCACAAAAAAAATTAGTTAACTAAAAATGAGATAATATTAAAAAAAACAATCATTTCCAACCACAACATTAACGCAGTCCCGTGGCCGCCTCGTCTGCGGATCCCGCAAAATTTAAATTGGCCAACTTTATTTCGGTAAATCTTCGGACATCTTGACATGCTTCGAACTTCTTTTAAAAACGTTTCTCCCAGCTGTTTTGCAAATCTACCCAAATTTATACTTATATTTTTACGAACAGTAACAGCCACCAAATGGTTAGGCTTGAATGGACACCAGCCGAGGAGAAACAGCGATGCGAATTTCAACAAACACGCCCAATCGAAAAGATAACGAATGTAATTTATACTGGTTCCCAAAATGTTGTTTTGATTTTTTATCGATCCATTTGATCAGTACAGCTTCACACAAAACAAGCGGACTCTTCACCTTCGAATTTAAAAATCGGAATTAAAATCTGTTTATTTAAATGAGTTTTAATGCATGGGGTGTATAATAAACAAAGAACACGATGTGTGTTTGAATCTGTGGGTGGTTTACATAACTCGCTGGAATGGCGTAGTCATATTTCGCTCGAGCCTACGGCTCTCGCGAAATATGACTGCGCCATTCCAACTCGTTACGTAAAACACCCACCGATTCAAACACACATCGCTTTCTGTCTATGTACGTGTAACAGATCGAAGAGAGAAGTGCGGGAGCCGGGACTCGAACTCACGACATCTAGCACACAAAGCGACCGATTTACCACGAGACTAAGAGATCCGGACCAACCAGGATGTTGGTAAATGGCATTTATACAGTAACTGCTACACTACTCTCTCGTTCTTTTTGAGATTCACCACCCGTGAATCTCACCCCAGATTCCACTTCAGAGCGGTCGAAACATCCACCGTGCTACACCGAAGCACTGACAATGCGCCACCATCTGCTGAGGGCTGGTCAATGGCACCAATGTAACGGATCGAGAGAGAAGTGCGGGAGCCGGGACTCGAACTCACGACCCCTAGCACACAAAGCGACCGATTTACCACGAGACTAAGAGATCCGGACCAACCAGGCTGGTTAGTAAATGGCCTTTATACCTCGACCGCTACATATGTTTACGGCTCCAGTGGCATTTGTTATCGTCTGACGTCACCATGTGAAATAATTGAAAAGATGATAACAATGGGAAAAGATTCAAAGTGCACACTGCCTTTAATACTGTATTTTTGAGGCCAGTGATCATTCTATGAATGTGTGCTCACAACCCACTGATTTATAAAAAAGTCGAGATTACTCCTCAGCATGATTTGTACTGAGATGGAGTAAACTCGACCTTATCTGATTTATTGATTTTTTTTTGTCCAGTGACTTCGCGGGGTACACGAAAGGTTTATTTACTAAATTTGTTTTCCTCAAAGTTACCTTGTTCATCCAAGTGCCTTGTTCATTATTGCGATGTGGGTTTTGGGCTATGGGTGGGGTATTATTGGAACATATACGTTATTGTGATGAATTGACGGTAACATGGACTGAGGTTTGCGGCTCGGAGTGTATGTTCAACATCGACGCTTCGCATCTCGGTTGAACATAAGCTCCGAGCCGCAAACCTCAGACCATGTTGCCGTCAATCCATCACAATAACTTATAATGTTATCCGCCCATGAAATAATTACGGTATCCACTCAAACACATAGGTGGTCTCTGTTTAATTCGATTCAAACTGGGGAACTGGGTATGATAGCCTCTCCCACCAAAAAGTGACACAAGGCAACTGGAGAATCTCAAAAATGCCCCCAAAAATCGTTAACAGTGCATACACTTAATTGTATTCCCTTGCCTAACGTAACGATTAGGCCCGGTCAGCGGCTCATACAAAAATCGGCCATCATAATTTATTATCTTTTAAAGTTTTGCCACCAAAGCAAAGCTTATGACCCCCGACTGGAACGCGCTCGCCGCGCATGTTGTAAACAGGGTGTCAGAGGCCATATTTTGAGGCAAAACGAAATGTTTTAGTTATTCACGGAAAGTTGTAAGTACAGATGCCCTCTTCACCCGCTCCAAAACTGCTTTGAAGACATTTTGATACAAGACGGACTACTCGTGTCGCTTTCAACGCTTTCTCTCAGTTCCATCTCCAATGTAAACATTAATAATTCGCAAATGATAATTTTCCGATTAGCAAGTGTAAACACAATGGGCGACGGCATCTATTCGTGAGACAGTTGGTATGAATAAAATACACCACATAAAGCCACCAACAAAAATCTTTCATCGACGACATAGCCAACCGGCAACAAAACAGAGGTAAGAAAAATTTATTCTGGAAACCTCTGTCTGTTGCTTATTCTATTGAGCCGCACCGAGCGAGGATTCCAGACCTACATCCTAAGTATCCCACAGAATGCTGTTCGTATTTGTCTGTGTACTTACAATGATTGTAAGCAATTTTAGTTAAATCTGAATGGGAAAAGTCGCCGTGTTAACCCTTGAACACGAGCGGTCGCTTTTCGGCCCAGGAAGACGGTACGTCATACTTTCATTAGGTAACATGGCTGCTATAGGAATGTGTGGGATAGACCAATCAATATTTTTAACGTGCAGCCTTGAGGTTGCACGTGGAAAATATTAATTGATCTCCCCAAATAATAAATATGGACTCTTCCAATTGCTGTCATTGAACCAACGTGAAAGATTCCGCCAGTGTTCAAAGGGTTAACACTGGGAGAGACTCGCTAGAACTGACTCGAATATTTCACCAAAATTGCCCATAAATTTTGATCATGCCATAATACTGACCTTTGAGTGGTGAAACAGAATCCACTCATTCATATCCATGTTAATACTCATCAACAGTTACCTCTGGAGATATATTTGTCCGCTGTACTGCAATACCCGATAAATTTAAATACCATCACTTGATGAGCTAGGAGATGCAACTGCTATAAATAATTAGAAATCTCACAAAGCATGTACCTCACTTAGAGTTCGAATTGTTTTACCGCGCCCCCAAAACACAAACTCTGAAATATTAGGTTACTGGAAAAGCAGTGCGAGATTAGTTATTTTTTAGAACAGTTAACTCAAACTATACTTAGTTTCCTATTAGGTCTGCTCGCTGGTTTATTCATTCTCGTGTTCATTTTAATTCTCGTTCACTCCAGAACCTTTTTTGAAACGTCCACATTGATAAGTGTATGGATTTATTTGCAATCCTCTGGTGTGGTAAAACATCCATGAAACATCTAAAAATGGTAACATTGCTCAAATATCACCATTGTTTGAAATAACCAGATTACAAAGACATATATTCAAATCGTTTGACAATTTTATGTTGAAGAGAAGATCAATCGGGAACTAAATTTTACACCTTTCGAGAACACATTCATTATGTTTTGTTTGGTGAATTTAACCTGGGATAAAATACAAACAAACTGAAAAAAAACTGAAACCCAACAAACTGCATACTGATATTATGAGGACAATGTATATGTGGCGATAAGTGTATGAGGTGGGTGGATATGGCGTAATCAATTTAGTTTCGAAGGGTAGCAAAGATATGTGAAAATGAATTCCAATGAGAAAAAACCGAAGTTATTTAAAAGCTGCAAATTGTCTTTTCTCCATTCCAGTATGGTATTAGTGGTCCGTTCTGGTATGCTGCTGGTGCAACAATACAGATCCTCCTCTTCTCGATGCTGTCTGTACAACTAAAAATAAGAGCACCTGGAGCTAAAACATTTCTTCAAGTCATCAAAGGAAGGTTTGGTTCAAGAACACACAAAGTGTACTGCGCATACGCATTGATGACAAATGTTATTGTGACCGCTATGTTAATGCTTGGTAAGTATATTAACCCTTTCAACACTGGAGCGCTGGAAGGTTCATTTCAGTCAATACAGTCAACGGCGAAATGGACGAAACCATCCTGGTTTGTTGGGAGGTTCAGTAATAATTTAATCCAATAGCTAGCTCTGTCGATATGTTGGATTAAGTTGTTACTGAGCCTCGCTTCAGATTGTTTGCTCTTTATATTGTCTGCTCGTCCACTACCATTTTTTTTCTTAACGCAAAAAATATGCATACCCGGTGAAAAGGGTTAATAATTTCAAACAAGATAATGATTTTATTTTATGACTATCACGAACATCTCCTCATTTCCACAGTGAACGAGAGTCTCCACCTTTGTAACATGGTTGGAAATTTTCGTCACTGGAGGAGATTTACAGGAAAGTTGGCTCCATTAAGTTTTAGGGCTGTCACGATTTTTAAATTTAGGAATCGATTAATCGTCGTAACTAATCGATAATAATCGACTAATAGTATCTAGATGCCCCCCCCCCCCAACCCGTCTCCCTCTCTTTGAAGTCGTTAAAAATGAAGTTCAATTCAGTTGATTTACCTCAAGTAAACAACGAAGGAGATCCTCTTTTAGGTTCATTCAAAGCTTGTTCTGAACTTTTGAACCGTCAGTGTAATAATCAAGACCGGTCGGCAGTTGCGAAGTTCGCAACTGCCGACCGGTCTTGATTATTACACCGACAGTTCAAAAGTTCAGAACATCAGGGCCTTGAATGTACCGAACAGAAAAATGCTTCTAACCATTTTTTGAGGTTTAACGTCGACGTCGTTCTTGGCCTTTTACGTTTAGAAACAATGGCTTTTTCTTCATTTTTTTATGTCTAAAACGGGGTAAAATTTACCGATTCTTCGACAACGAAAATACTAATCGATATCGGCGTGACCGATCGACAATCGATTAATCGAATAATCGTGACGGCCATATTAATTTTCTAAAGCTGTCAGTAAATTTAACACTAAGGTCTGTTATATAAGTCGCACTACCGTAGCGTCGAAGTCAACTAATTCCAATTAATTGAATTCGAGTCGACAGTAGTACGACGTATATAATCATTAAACGCGAGTAGACGAACTTCAGAGAAACGTCGTGTCAGCCAGACGAATCTAATTCCCAAACTTGAATTAGATCCGTGTTGGTAAAAGACGTCGCATCACCGTCGACTCGAATTAAATGCAAATGAAATGATAATGATATGCTAATCAGGAAAACACCGAATGTCGTGACGTAGTTTACAGTTTTCAATAACGTTCGCATTGGAATTGAATTCGAGTCGACGGTGATGCGTCGTCTATAGCTAACACGGGTCTAACTCGAATTTGGGAATTGTATTCTTCCTTGGTTCGGGGTGGGGCAGGAAGTCAGCCAACTGAGCTATACAGACAATACTCGGCAATTTTCTTGTAACGCATTATGCATAATGTTACCCCAATAAAGCACTGTACATTGCAAACAAATATGTCTGTAAACTATATGAACCTTATCATATGAAAGACAATCTCCAAATGAACCCTGGGAGACGATGGGATTCCCGTATGAATAAAATTAATCCAAAATATAATGTATTCCTATAAGTGTGCACAGTTAAAGTACATGCATAGATATCACAGAAGATTTGTGTGTAGACTCAAACATTATGAGTTGAGGTTGTTCGTCAATTGAATTCGACTCGATGGTAGTGCGTCGGTATATATCAAATGAAGATTTGATGGATTTTAGACGAATCTAATTCAACTGAATTCGAGTCGTCGGCGGTAGTGCGACGTATATAACATGCCCGAGGGTATAAGAATTCCATATAAAAATTTTAATTTCGAAATGTTAACAAATTTGTATCATCGATGTGCGCATCATTTCACACATTTCGGGCACTGTGGAGTAGTATAACATAGAAAAGCTGACTTTTTACATTTTTTCTCCAATAAGGGGGTCAATGCTATTAACCCTTTGCCCAACGCAGACGATATCAAAATTTATTATTTTAAATATCATTTTTTGAAATTTTTCAAAAAATTTCAACAAAACCATATCATGTGCCCCCTCGTTGGAACGAGCTCGACGAGCTCGTTCCCACGAGGGGTCACATGATATGGTTTTGTTGAATTTTTTTTAAAAATAATATTTTTTTCAACTGCTGAATTTGCATATTACGCTGGCGGATGCGGCCGATTCGTTGGGTAAAGGGTTAAACTTTTACTTTTTCAGAAATTTATCTTCTATTTATGGAAATAACTAATTGAAATGAGCCATTAGCATTTTCAAAGATGTGGCAATTTGCCACTTGGCAAATTGCCACATCTTTTAAAATACTAATTATTCATTTCCGTCATTTATATTCACTGGCATAAAATGATATTTGAGAAAATACAATTCTACATAGTACTGGTCCCAGTTTAAAAGCTTTACTATTATTCGCTATTGAAACCCCTTTAAAAATAAAAAAATGGCGTTTTCAAAAATTTTTCATGTTCTGTAACTTTTTGTCTGTTTATTAAGTAAAAGTGTGCGCATCGTGACATATAATACAGACACTGTCCTTTCCATTTATATTAACATCTCAAGGTGAAATTTGATATTTTTTCTGGGAAGCATGAAAACAAATTACTGTAAAAAACATCCGCTAAACAAAGAGCCAAATGGACTTAATGTTGGTAGGTGTGATACTAATAGATAGTTTTCATAACGGATTATCTGTGAAGTGGTTGCGTCTAATTTTTCCATAAAAAAGACAAGTTTCATTTTGTAACTTTTGAAAAATGAAAACTGCAGATAGCTCACATGGTTAAAAGTAACAAACGGAAACTTGGTCCTATTTTTTACCGATGTTATAGATTTTTCTCAACAATCACCTGCTTCTTAATTGCACTTTCCTCATATGTCTAATAATTTCGAGGGAGATAACGTTATCGAAAGTCGATTTTTATGATGATACAAGTAAGGGATGAGCCCTTTCATGCCTTCTCAAACGAGCCTCTCTTCGCGTCACTGACTTTGAGAGATTTTCGAAGTCACAATATTACAAACGCGTAATACTTTCATGTATCGTACTCAATTTTTTTACGATCCACTTTCATATTATAAAAATTTATTACTACAGTCACTTAAAGCTTGCTTGTCACAATCCGTTTTGTTGACGAGATCGGATCAACCAGATCAAACACGACGCCTGTGGCGTCATGTTTGATCTGGATGATTTGGTCTCGTCAACCCAGTCCCATCTGGGGACTGAAAAAGTATTCAAAACAGCTTGGAGAAATAGCTTTACTCCTTTTAGAAAACAAAACCCACAAACACACACGCACACAAAAAAAAAACTGACAAAAATATATAGAATCAGCGAGTAAAAACAAAACGTGACAGAGATATATTTCATGTAGATAGCAAAGTTTGATCAACGAAAACATTGTTGTCAAGAATCAAAATTAAAATGTGGAGATTATTAGTGATAATGGATCGATTATTAGGTAATTGATTGATAAAATAATGTTGACGTTGACTTGAAGTTGAGAGTTGTGACGAACGTTGGAACGAACATGAAGGATTGCAACACAAAAATGATAAATATGGAAATATAACGTCGAAAAGTACAACTTTTCTCAACAATTACCTGCTTCTTAATTGCACTTTCCTCATATGTCTAATAATTTCGAGGGAGATAACGTTATCGAAAGTCGATTTGTATGATGATACAAGTCAGGGATGAGCAGTATCGTGCCTTCTCAAACGAGCCTCTCTTTGCGTCACTGACTTTCAGAGATTTTCGAAGTCACAATTTTACAAACGCGAAATACTTTCATGTATCGTACTCAATTTTTTTATGATCCACTTTCATATAATAAACAAATTATTACTACAGTCAGTTAAAGCTTGGTTGTCATAATCCGTTTTGTTGACGAGATCGGACCAACCAGATCAAACACGACGCCTGTGGCGTCATGTTTGATCTGGGTGATTTGGTCTCGTCAACCCAATGCAATCAACGATCCGGTTCTATCCAATCAAAACGCTGGAATACCATCTAAGGGTTCCGCTGTATCAGGTAATTCACCTAATATTATTTGAACTCGGGTGAGTAGCCGCCATTACTATTTTGATGCATTTCTACTCGCTTCAAAGTTTCAAAATTTGAATTAAAAACAAGTAAGAGAATTTAAATACCAAAAAGATTTTCACTGTACCGTATTTATTGACTTAAAACATTAAACATTAAAAAATGTTTAGAAACCTGCATACAGTACGTGGAGAGTGGATTATAACTAAATCGCCCGCGGAGTGGCGTTATCACCCAAGCTATAACTTTCAAATTTTGTACCTATCGACAAAAAACACAAGCAATGTTTCAGCCAATGGACCTCCGGGTCTAACCCGGAAGTCCATTGGCTGAAACTTTGCTTGTGCTAGTTATTCTTTGCAACAAATTTGCAATTATTGCTTGGGTGGAATCTCCACTCTGTGGGTGATTTAGTGATAATACACTCTCCACGTACTGTAATTGTTTGATGATAAATATGGAGTCCTTTTTCTTTGGACTTTTACTTTGTGCTACTATTAAAAAATGGACAGCAAATATTATTTGTAGACCTAAAAGATTTTTTCGATTCTATCGATTTTTTTATGCTGAAGCGAACTGTTTCTTTAAAGTTTACTCAACGGATAAAAAGTGATTGTTTCAACGTTTAAATGTGTATTGTTAACCCTTTTCAGGTGGTAATGACTGTAAATCCATGTAAGGGTATTTCAGATATGCTTGTAGCGATAGGTTTTATTTTCTAAACATATATCGCACTTCGAACAGCTACGATTGTTTACTGTCACCATGGATGAGTACCGGTTCCAGTTACTGTCGATGATTCGGAGCGGTGCTATCGACAGCAGGCTTCTAAACAATAAACGTCCGGATGTTCTTTGTTGCTCGTGAAAATTTATTAATCCCTTGATTTACATGGACTTTCGACTTAATAAATATGTCACATAGCGTGTAGCTGGCTGAAACGTGATCTGGTTTCGCCTTACCTGATATCAGCTCTCGTCGCCTTGTACGGTAATGTATCAGCCATCTACACGCCATGTACAGTACGTGGAGAGTGGATTGTAACCAAATCACCCGCAGAGTGGAGTTATCACCCAAAGTATCACTTTCAAATTCAGGACACATGGACAAAAAACATAAGCAATATTTCAGCCAATGGACCTCCGGGTTTAACCCGGAGGTCCATTGGCCGGAGCTTTGCTTGTGATGGTTATGATTTGTAACAAATTTGCAGTTATTGCTCGAGTGGAATCTCCACTCTGCGGGTGATTTAATGATAATACACTATCCACGTACTGTAACTTTTAATCTCGCCTCAGCTGTGAAAAGACTATTTGGTTGACGCTAACATATTTAATGTGTACGTGTCTTTCTGTGTAAAATACTACGATTAAGATTTGCCCTGTTTCATTTGTACTTAGATGTTTCACCATTTCAAATCGGAATCCATCAAAGGATCGAAAGACGGCGATTTCATTCTCTCTATATTGGGAGGATCAACAATGATAAGTTGTGTAATATATTGCGAGTAATCGTTTCACAAAATACTTATGCTGACAAGAGTTGAAGGGCTCAAATACACATTTATTATGGTATTTATAATATATAATCAACACGAGAACACGTAAATGAGTGTACCTGGCGAGGGGGACTTGAGTCATTAAGTGTCTTGTAAGCCCATATTGGCCGGGTTTCATACCTTTCATGTTGTAAATGTTTCCTTGTATAATATCTGTATTGGAACATGACACGTTAGTGAAATACTAGAAGCTGTTGTTATTTCGAGAGATGGTTCAGAAAAGCTTGAGTTCTTTGACTGGAATGCTTGCTATATTTTGATAACATTAACATGTTATGTACAACCTCAGGCAACTTGTGAGAGAGGCAGTGAAACAAAATGAGTGGGCCTCAGGCAGATCGCTCCACTGTATTTTATTACCATTTTAGTAATCAGTAATGAAATTTTGAATAAAATGATGTCATACCCGATCAGAAAAAGCACAAGGCAAAAGAAGATGATTTCAATTCTGCTGCCACGTGTCTCCACATAAAGCCAAAAAAAAAACGTTTCTTAATACTGCATTATACCCTAACATTTACACTGATGGACGCAGAGTCATGGAATTACACCAAACCACCCCCTGGTCTTCACAAACGTCTGTTCTCTTCATATCAAACTGCTCGTGCATAGCGAAGAAACAAAACACAAAGGGATGTTATTAAAACTAAATAGCTCTATCTGCTGCTATTTAAATGTGAGATTTGCAAACATCTTCCCTCGAAACGACCACCCTGCTTTCGGGAAGTAGTGGAATATCCCCCCCCCCCCAAACCCACCTCAACCTCTATGCTGCACTCTTAGGCATCGGGCAGGTTGGCCGGTCGAACGCCAATTTTTCCGAGCCCGTCTTGGAGTGTCTGTCCGTCACAGATGCGAAGTGATGGGACACTGAATATTATGCCAGTGCAGTACAGA
Organism: Pictodentalium vernedei; assembly: GCA_031216915.1. Classification (NCBI taxonomy): domain Eukaryota; kingdom Metazoa; phylum Mollusca; class Scaphopoda; order Dentaliida; family Dentaliidae; genus Pictodentalium; species Pictodentalium vernedei. Next base: position 368,515,289 of record CM062290.1, on the reverse strand, counting down.
GAAAAGTTCAATTAATTCTAAAATAATTCCTGAATATCAATACATGTACGGACGGACAAGGACAGGACACTTGAAATCTCAAATGTCATGACATATTGAATTTCAAATTGCATCAGGCAAAGGAGTTTGGAATCTCGAACCAAATATCTCCGCTCTTCAGGTTGTGAATGTTGCACTCTGTTACAAACGGGAAATATTGCCAGTCTCCATTCAACTATTGTATTCAACAGTGACTTGTCAGTTTGGGCAGATAATCAAAAAACGCGGAATATTCCAAGATAGAATCAAGCTAGTTTCGGTAGCGGAAACTCCTTGAACTCTTCTTCTATCTTCAAGTCACCTGCAAGGAGAACAGCCTGGGACTAATATTATAAAACTTTTACATCTGTATTTCCCAGAATTGTATTTTCTGCAAGAAAAATTACTGAAATGAATCATTAGCATTTTCAAAGATGTGGCAATTTGCCAGCTGGCAAATTGCCACATCTTTGAAAATGCTAATGGTTCATTTCAATTAGTTTTTTTTCCATAAACAGAAAATACAATTCTGATTTATACGTCTGTAAACGTTTTACAATACTGGCCCCTTGGTGACATAAAAACAGTTCAAGGGGATACACTTGGTAGGTTTTTGAGAGAACATCCCTGGAAGATTCATTTCGCGTTGTGTCGTGTGTCTCATATTTGCAACACTGTAATAATTACTCTTCAAAAATCGATAAAAGTACTGTAAAAGTGTACGGTAATATGATTTTGAGAACTTCTCGACGATTCGAAAAGTTGCGGATCTGTGTGAATAGAATTATGGGGACGATTTCGAATCGAGTTTCGAAACTTTGCAGATATATTTTTAATAGATCATTTTATCACAGTGCCATCTTATATCCGGGGCTCAACACGCCCGTTTAAACCAGCCAATCAGGTTTGTTACTAAAAATTGCACCTCGTGTGATGTTCAGTATATTGAGTCTCCTGAGTTCTGACCGAAGGAAAAACTGTTGGAAAAAATAATTTGGGGACTGAAAAAGTATTCAAAACAGCTTGGAAACATAGCTTTACTCCTTTAGAAAACAAAACCTACAAACACACACGCACACAAAAAAAAAAACTGACAAAAATATATATAAAATCAGCGAGTAAAAATAAAACGTGGCAGAGACATATTTCATGTAGATAGCAAGGTTTGATTAACGTAAAAAATTGTTGTCAAGAATCAAAATTAAAATGTGAAGATTATTAGTGAAAATGGATCGATTGTTAGGTAATTTGTTGATAAAATAATGTTGACGTTGACTTGAAGTTGAGAGTTGTGATGAACGTTGGAACGAACATGAAGGATTGCAACACAAAAATGATAAATATGGAAATAAAACGTCGAAAAGTACGTATATTTCTAACACACAACCTTTGTTCTCTTTGGGGATGAAAACGAACGCAAAGTAGGTAAATTGTGGAATTTTATTTGATAAAACGGGGACAAAAACGAAGCTTTCAATGCCGACCAGTTGTTCAGTACACGTGTATGCAATGTTGATAAGCAAAGCCGGTTTTAACGGGCATAACGAGTCCCGGATGTAAGATGGCTATGCTAAACAGAGGAAATGGAATGAGTGTTTTTCTCATATAATATTTATGAAACGAGTCTAAGAATTTTCCGTTTTGGCAAGCCTCTGGCGAGCCCAAACGGAACATTCGGACGAGTTTCATAAATATTATATGAGAAAAACACTCATTTCATATTCTATTTATCATATGACACACACACGCACAAATTAGCCACTCAGTATGACTTTTTAACCGATCACCTGACTTGAGTTGCAGACGGCACTTGGAAAAAACATCCTCGTTTTACTAAAAATTTTCATTTTTGGCTTCCAAAACATAGGTTATGACCCCTCATTGGAACGAGCTCGTCGAGTTCGTTCCAATGAGGGGTCATAACCTATGTTTTGGAAGCAAAAAGTGAAAATATAAAAAAAATGAATGGCGTTTTTCTTGTAGGTAAAAGATTAATACAATATAACCAAAACTCTAAATAGGACAGATAAAGTAAGTTCTCCCTACTGCAATTATGCAAATGTCACCCAGTTGTATATTGTTTAGCCAATCAAATTGTCCAGTTTTGAAACTGATCAATGAAAGCTCCCAACTCTAATTATGCAAATTATGAAAATGTGGCCCAGTTTTATTTTGTTCAGCCAATCAAATTGTCTAGTTTTGAAATTGACCAATGAAATTGACGGAAGACTTTATTTATCACTGATCAATATGAAAACAAAATATCAAATGTTTTAAAGTCAACAAAACGGACGAGTCATATGATAAAATGGTCTATTGATCAAGAAATGTGTTCGTAAACATTGGTTGATTTACATACAATATATTTTACAGGTGGTGCAGAAGTGATGAGTTCCCTCGTGAGCGAGATCAGTAAAGAATATGCAACCCTGCTCTTCGTTGCAATGATTGGAGCCTATACGTATATCGGTGGTCTCGGGGCCACATTTTATGTCTCCTACTTCAACACGGCAATCATTTATATCATAATGCTTGTGTTTATCATGAAGGTATACGACAACACCAACGACGAAACAAATCCACTAGGTTCGTATTTCTATTTGCATTCAATTGCAGTACAGTCATCGTGGACAGGTCGTAATCCACGCGTGGGCAGTGATGTCCACGCATGCGTTTACCAGGCAATAAAATCATCATCAACAAAATTTTAATTAACGAAGCACCGGGTTGTACCCGGTGCTTCATTAATTAAATTTTTGATGATTATTCCTATAATTAGTGCTCGGAATCTAATATTATAGCGCCCAAGGAAATAATGCCCATCCGTGGAAAGTGCCCAGTCCACGGCGACTGTACTTTACGTGTAATTATCTGTCAACAGGAACGAATTTCCCCCAAAACAAGTAAAAACGTCTAGTCAAAATACAAATCTGTGTGGAGGAAGCAACCGCACGCGCGATCATTCTATTTAGAAAGAGAACGTTTTTTACCTGCCCTCCCCAACGTTGATTTTGTATGTCGAGGCTACCGTTTTTGATAACAGTAATTAAACGATAAATAAATCAACACACAAATCAACAAAATTAAACTAGATTATTATGAAATCGTAGACTAATTTCTAGAAGTCATCCAACGAAACACGGCCATCGCCGAGTGGGCCCCTGCCAAGATGAATTTTCTTTAGGTTAATGTAACAAACAACTTATTAACCTTTCTTGAAATGGTGAAAAATTGTGAAACATTGAAAAACACAGCGATCTCTTATTTTGGGGGAGCTGTACAACATACTTAGATTTCCAGAAAAATATAATCCGACGCATTTTCATTTGGCCCCTATGACCACCCAATACGTCACATCCCACTTCGATCGCAACTAACGTCATAGTGTTAACAATTGACCGACAAATTGGATGAAACTAATCGTCTTGCCCAGTGTGATATGTGATATTATTATAGCGCTCTGTGATGTAGTTTGGGAGCTAGCGCTGTCACCAAATGGGTGGAGGTAATAGCTGTCGGTATTGACGACATATCTCCGGATTTCGAAGTTCGATTTTCAAAATGTTTTAACTGTTTAAGCAGGACCACGAGTCCTAAAAGTTCTCCTGATTTCAACATTATGGAGTGAAATTTAAAATCATCGTTTTCCAACATTTGGATGAAACTGCGCACAGCTAGCCCGATATTATTCCTCTTGCTGTCTGTGATATTATTATAGTGATATTTGATGTGTTGGGTTGGGGTGGGGTTGGGGATGGGGCTATCACCAAATGGGTGGGAGTATCGCTTGTCGGCATTAACGTCATATCTCTGGAAGCTGAAGTCGGATTTTCATTTTTTTTTCAACTTGTTAATCGGGACCATGACTACTAAAAGTTTCCTAGATTTCAACTTTATGCAGTGAAATTTAAATTTGACGTTTTTCGACTTCGAGCGCCGATAACGTCATACTATTGACAGTTTTCCAACAACTTTGATGAAACTGCACACAACATGACCCCAAGTTTTCCTGTTATGATGTGTAATGTTATTATAGTGCTATGGTAGATTGGGGACTGGGGCTGTCACCAGCTGGGAGGGGTAAGAGCAAAAGTCGAAATAACGTTAAAACATTAAATCGAAAAATCCAAAAAAACACATGCCATTTTATTTTTGGATCCCTACAACATACTAAAATTTCATAAAAATGCGATGTATTGTAACACTAACGCTGCCGAATGCGACTATTGTCACCTATTTTATGATGATTATCTGTATGTTCTGGTATGCGCAGATCAAACCTACCATCTGATTAATTGTTGGAAAGGGCTCAGAGAGCCCTTTCCAACAATTAATTAGATGGCAGAGTTTCAGGTATGTCATAAATCTTATTAAACTTCTCGCATACAGGCGTACATAGAGATCCTCCATATATGGCTAAAGTGGGCGTGTCAGTAAAAGTTTTAATTTTTTAGACACTAACACCATTGCATTATCCTCAGAGCTTGCTTGGTCAGAGTTCTGATGATAACACGACTCGGTTGTCAACTTTTAGAGATATTTTTGATGAAGATGAGATTATTATTATCCCTGATGGGTGAGGGTGTGAGATGTAGGACATATCACCGAGAGCAAGACATTTGGGCCAGACACGAGGCGTGTCTAGTGTCTGGACCAAATATCTTGTCCTGGGGTGAGATTTCCCAATTTCACACCCACTCCGATCAGAGATAATTCTCCCCCACCCCACCAAAACACCCCGAGGTCATCAAAAGTAATTCAGAGACACGTGCAGCTATATGAGCGCATATCGAACAATTTTGTTGTCCATTTCTGAAAAAAACCCTGATTTGCTAATCGGAAAGAGCGCGCAAAAATTCTGTATACCACAGGTATATACCACGAAATTAAATGCCAACACCGCAAGACAGGGGGTTAAAGATTTGTAACGAAATGAACACTGACAAATTCCGATGACATTTATTATGAATTCTGCAATTTATTCGCAAAAATTTTCGACGGGAATTTCGTGCAACTATCTCCACTCATACATGTAGTGGCGTTCACCCAAAATTCATATAAACGAGTCAAGTGTCCATTAGTTTTGCGTCTGTGCTTTTATTTCTATTTTCTTTGACAAACGTTGGTCTGCTAATATTTCCGAAACGTGACGCCATGTTGTTTGTTTACGGAAAAACGTGCGATGATTAAATAGTTCGTACGCTCATTAAATATGCTAATAAGCCGGTCACGTGGGTCATGTGAGATGGATATCTACCTCACATGGCCTTCTCATATGAGACACGCTTTTCTTGCATAGGAAATGTGGGGGGGGGGGGGGGGGGGGGAGATGTATGCAAAGTCTGAAATAGGGAGGCTGGATACAGGTATTAATTTTAAAAGTTAAAGAAACCCTTTCATTTGGGAATTGTTTTGAATAACTGTAGAAATATACAGAAGTAAGACTAACAAATTTGGGTTTGGATATCTGTCAATAAATGTGCCAAATTTCATAAGAGTTACGAGCAAGTAGCCAAAATGTCGAGCGGATGAAAAAAAAAACAAACAAAAAAAAAAAAAAACAACAAAAAAACCGGCAAACGATCGCTATACAGTTAAAACTAGAAGTCCTGTCATGAAATGCGCACAAATAACACGTCGATCTGCGCGTTAATCTACGCGTTATGACCATAGTAAGGCTATCAAATTCTGTACATATGGTCTGTGCACAAGCAGTGTTTCTGCCATTGGACCACCGGGTAACCCGGAGGTCCATTGGCAGAAACATTGGCTGTGTTTGCTATGAGTAACCAGGAGAACCTGCCGTGCTTTGGATGTCATTCGATATGGCAATTGTGCGCATTTCCTACGCGCAATTAAGCCTAGATAAGTGTACAGTTCATGACAGGACTTCTAGTTTTAACTGTAAGGAAAAATACCCTAAAAGTCGAGCGGATGCAGAAAAGAAAATAAAAAACGGCTAACGATCGCTATAAGTCATTGCAACTTCGTTGGATGCCTTAATTAGACGAGATCATATTTGCCATGATGATATTTTTATGTAGGCCAATCATGCGTTAAACATGAAAAATAAAACAAAGCAACATATAGCAGAAAGACTTTCTATAAACTTCAGCTGTTATAGTACAACCACAACAATGAATGTGATTATGTAATTCATAGCGCTAGAATAGGGCCCTGCGAACCTCAAATTTCGGATCGAATCGAATCTCGAATCGAATGGGACACCAGATTTCGAATCAAATCGAATCTTGAATCGAATCTCACCGCTTCTCAAGTTGAGGATATCCCACTTTCCAACAAACAGTAACTATTGTCAGTCTCCACTCAAGTATTGTGTGGACGATGACTCCTGCAAATCAAGCCAAAAAAGCGGGATATTCCAGAACGAAATCAATATAATTTCGGAAGCGGAATCTACTTGAAGTCTTCTTCTATCGCCAGGTCTCCTGTACAGGAGACCTGATGATATAAGAAGACTTCAACAGGAGATTTTTTGTAGGATTTGGGGAAAATCTCGACGATTCGAAAATTTTCGAATCGGTGTGATTGAAATCGAATCGAATCATGGGGGCTATATCGAATCGAATCGCATTTCGAAGCTTCGCAGGGCCCCAACAACACTGTGCATAAATAAACTTAATTTCTCTGCACTGAGCATTGGTATCACCCGAGCGTACCTGAATCTCACGCTCCTACATAGCAGTATTCGCTCTCTCTCTCTCTCTCTCTCTCTCTCTGTTTGTGTGTGTGTGTGTGTGTGTGTGTGTGTGTGTGTGTTCTGTGTGTGTGTGTGTGCGAATTCTGTACACATATGCACTTGGCGGAGATGCCACTATTTCCAAATAATGCTCCTACATTTCGCGCTTGCAAAACGCGATTCCTATTCTGCCCTTAACTTTTAAAACACTGGTGTTTCCGTGGTTTAAAACAAACTCAATGATCATATTATAAATAACTGAAGTTGACAGGCAATATGAAACAAAGGCCCAGACGATTAATTTTGAACCAAGAAAACGATAGATACACATAATATTACACCTGGATTAAATACGCATTTTAGTGCCATGTTCTGGACTTTGATCGAAATCAAAAGTAATTGTATTGGTGAACAATACTCTCTGCAAAATCACAGCTCACGTTTAGTAATTCAATTCGAAGTTTAATTTCCGAATTATACATGTCCTTCGAGAATTGTGTTTGCATGAAGGCCAATTTTGTGAGGATATAAGCTGCTTTGCAATTTACAAATTTCCTCGAGTCTGACGACTTCCCACGATCTAAATTCGGGATACACAGTATATTCGTCGTGGACTGGTCGAAGTCCACGCTTGGGCAGTGATGTCCACGCATAGGTTCATCAGGTAATAAAAACCACCACCAGCAAAATTTTAATTCATGACGCACCGGGTTGTACCCGGTGCTTGATTAATTAATTTTTGGGTGATTATTCCTATAAGTGCTTGGAATCTAATATTATTTCGTACGTGGAAATATTTCCCACCCATGGAAAGTGGCCAGTGCACGGCGGCCGTTCTGTATGATGACCCCTCCCCACCTCCTGAACATTTATCCCTTACAAAATTGCCAAAACCGAACATGTTCCCTCACCAACTTATTTGTATATCTTGTATATCTTGGACATCATGTGGAAAGTGTGGGTACCAATATAACGCGTTATTTAGTTATTCATCCTCAACGTCGTCTAGAATTCATGTGACAATAACGTAAGGACGGGTGATTGTTGGGATCTTGCAGAAAGGTCTGTGAAATTTACTTGCACCTCTTGTACTGATTTAACTATCCTTGTTAACACATCTAACGTATAATGTCTGTCTGAACAGAAGGATATCTTTGCGTTCTAATATAATATCGAAGAATAGACATCAGAAAGTAAGATGATTAGAAAATAATCTTATCCTACCGTCCTTAGGGACTCAGAGATGAAATTATGACGGATTGCAGGAGTTGCGCTTTGAAAAGGTTAAGTACATATTTGCCGATGTAATATTCAGTGACATATTTGAGGCTCCGAACTCTCCTACTTAAACAACCACTTCGACGAAGGTATGAAATGCCTTCGAAATCCTGGTGTCATTTACAAACCGGAGCGAACTTTGGTCGACCAGTTTGATTAATGGAAAATTAATATTTTAGACTTTTTTTCCATTTCACCCCAAAAACATAATTTTTGGTGCCTCACCTCACTTGATCGAGCTGGTCAAGCGCGTCCTAATTAGAGGTAAAACGGTATGGTTTTAAGACAAAAAATGAAAACCTTTAGTTGTTCAATATTACCAGTATTACAGTGCTCTGGTCGTAATCCACGCATGGGCAGTGATGTCCGCGCATGGGTTTACCAGGTAATAAAAACATCATCAGCAAACTTTTAATTAATGAAGCACCGGGTACAACCCGTGCTTCATTAATTAAAATTTTGCTGATGATGATTATTTAATTAAATGTTTGATGATTATTCCCATAATTAGTGTTGGAATGTCATAGTATTGCGTCCGTGGACATGTTGCCCACCCGTGTAATGTTACCGGTCCACGGCGACCATATTGTAGCAAGCCACTCACCCACTTGTTGTCACCCACTAGTTGTTTTAAGTGACGCGTTAAACAGCAACGATTTGGAGTTCATTTTTGTCTTCGAGTGCAATAATAATTGTAGAAGTTCAGTACGCAGGAAAACAATAGGGGACTCCCGCACCGGATGTACCCTCCCTCGATTAGTCTATATAAAGTCTATACTTAATGAATGGGATTCATTATCCCTTTTTCTGGATGTATCAATGAAAATGACTGTGAGTGGTTTGCCAGTGGTCAGTATTGGCTTTATGGCTTTGTGACGTCCATCGACCTAATTGAGGATTTAAAACAAAGTAATCACAATGGGACCCATTAGCTTTCAAGGACTCAAGGAAATGCCGAACTATTTTCGTTCCGTTTATGAAAGTACTGAAACAGTTTGCCACGAACTGAGTGATATACAGAGTACGCGAACATTAATCTCAGTTGGGTGCAAATTTACTTTACCAAATGTTTTTTTACTACGTGTAATACATTGTTCCCCCTTGATTGCTATGAAGTGTGCATCGTACGCGTTTTTTCAGTTCATTGTGTTTTAATTGGGATTATGAACGACACTTTCAACAGCCAGGTTCACCTCGTGTCGAACAGATTTAAGGTGGGGGAAGCCGGAGTATCCGTAGAAAACAACCAAGCAGCGGCGAGTATCTCTCAAACTCCCAAACGTACTAATTCCGCACAAGTAGGGTTAACATTGGTTGAAGACTAGTGCACCATCGACGTGTCGTACGCCTGAGTACACAACGCTACCGTGCACCAACTTGGGCTATAGAAATTAATTGCCTTGCCCAAGACACAACGAAGTTTCCCCTGGTGGGGATCGAACCGAGGACCTTTCGGTTTGAAGTCCAATGTCGTAACTACTGAACCACATCGATCCCTTTTGATTCCATAGAATCTCAGGGATTTGCTCAGCAATTGCGGCTCTCCAGAAAAGGAGACTCCCGTGATGTTATTGACGTTAGGAGATTTTTGAAGCGATAATTAAACGCGTAATAAAAACTTTGACACTGAATACTTCGGACAGACATCCATCCATTCTTCTGTTTACAGTACATTTTTTAAAGGTTCACAGTCATATAATAAATAAATTATAACGCCAGTCAGATTACCCGGGTTATCAAAACCAGATCAAACACGACGCCTACGGATCCGTGTTTGATCTGGATGATCTGTGGACAGTCCTATAAAAGTTTTACAATTGTATTTTCTATAATTGTATTTTTTACCCTTGAGGATATAATAACTGATCAAAATGAACCATAAGAATTTTAAAAGACGTGGCAATTTAGCTGACGATAAATTGCCACGTCTTAAAAACGCTACTGATACATTTAAACAAATTTTACACTTAGAGACAAAATATAATTGGGAAATTTCAAGAATAGCGGGGCCCTGTCTCTTCAACACTGCGGGATACGTTAACCCGGATTAATTGGCTGTTGTGACAATTTGTCCTGACCAAAATTTCCTGTTTTTCGTAACATGCAGTTACTTTGGCGAGGTGATTTAACAGAATAAATATCTAGAGTTTCAAAATAATGTTTTTATTCCACGAGTAGTTGAAATTATCTAACCCACTCACTCCAAATGCTCAATATTTTGTCACCTGAGTGCTAGAATGTTCTATGTCCCCTACGGGACATAGAACATTCTAGCACTCAGCCGACGATTTATTACATGGCTACAACAATTCAATTCAATTCAATTCGTTTATTTGTCTGTTTCCATGCAATGGAGTATTACGACATTTAAACATACACGAATACAAACAACACGTGAGCAATTGTTCTACTGAGCAAGATCTATTAATAATTTTCAGAGGTTCTTTGCATTTAAAGTGCGGTTGAGTATTTATGTTAACAGTTACGTGCGCATACCATCAATGTTCGCCGCTTGCAAGTACCCGACGCTATTTAATAGCCGCGTGAGCCTGCATGCCCCGAACACGGAGTGTATTCGCGCCTCACTTACACACACGGGCGGGGTGGGTGTTTATACCTTCCAGTAAATAAATACTCCATTGAGCACTGACAGGAGCGCTAGGTTAAGGCATTTCTAGTTAGTTCCGCCCGAGGTCCAGCCCATGAGACCTTACGGGGTGAGTTCGTCTTTCTCTCTCCATTGGGGGATCAGAGGCTATGCGCCAGCCGGGACTGATTAATGGCTGCCGGGTTGGGGTTGCGGTTTGACCTTCACTGAGAGGGTTTATCAGAAGGCGGGAAAAGAGCTAAGCACTCGAGGGTGTTCTCATTCTAGTTCTGTTAGATTGAACATACTTGGTATTTTTATAATAGTACTTATCGATTGTAATTCGTCGCAGACTAGCAATACATGACACTCATCTCCTTGTCCTTCCTTGCGGAAATTACATTTTCTTTCATCGGATGGGGTATTTTCCCAATCACGAACTTCTAAAGCAAATGATGGTTTCGTGTTCTAAATTTTATTAATAGGGAATATTGTTCAAAAGTTATTTTACATAAATAAGGCTCCATCTTAAAATAGTTTTAATTGCCTCGTAAAATACATATTTCGTTCACAAATTTAAGGCCGAATACCAGTTTGGGATGTACATTTCCTGTAACCTTCTCTTTATTGCTTCTCGGAACCAGTATGTATTTACATCTTGGCTTATCCACAAATTTGACATACCCCACCCCCCCACCCCAATTTCATCGAAGGTTTTTTAATGTACCATATCTATTCAAATTTTCTATTTCTTTGATTGGTTTTTAGTAATAGAGCTTGGTATAGGAGATAAAAAGGCCCCACAATTTAATAATTTAAGTTTAATTTTCAGAGGGAAAGTCCCAAGTTGTCCGTACACGAATGCAGATGGTGCGGATTCTTTGTGATTCATTTTGAACTTCAAAAACGATAGTTCAGTTGTTTTTATTATTTTGTTATTGGTCATACCCCATACCCAAACAGAAGCATCAGGACAATCATTTTCTCGTACATCTGTAGAACACTATCTAAAGCCAGTTTATATTTTCTCATTTTAGCTGTAAGCGAGAACATTATAAGTTATCTCCGCCAACATGTATGGTATATGGAGAGGTGTTTAAATGAGACATACAGGATTTGGAAGGAGTGTTTTTCTCATATAATATTTATGAAACGCGTCTAAGAATTTTCCGTTTGGGCGAGCCTCTGGCGAGCCCAAACGGAATGTTCGGACGAGTTTCATAAATATTATATGAGAAAAACACTCATTTCATATTCTATTTATCATATGACACACACACGCACATATTAGCCACTTAGTATGACTTTTTAACCAATCGCCTAACTTGAGTTGCAGACGGCACTTGGAAAAAACATCCTCGTATAACTAAAAAATTTCATTTTTTCTTCCAAAACATAGGTTGTGACCCCTCATTGAAACGAGCGCGACACGCTAGTTCCAATGAGGGATCATAACCTATGTTTTGGAAGCAAAAAGTGAAAATATAAAAAAAAATGAATGGCGTTTTTCTTGTACAGTACGCGGAGAGTGGATTGTAACTAAATCACCCGCGGAGTGACTATAACTTTCAAATTTGGTACATATCGATAAAAAATACAAGCACTGTTTCAACCAATGGACCTCCGGGTTTAACCCGGAGGTCCATTGGCTGAAACTTTGCTTGTGCTTGTTATGCCTTTCAACAAATTTGCAATTATTGCTTGGGTGGAATCTCCACTCTGCGGGGAATTTAGTGATAATACATTCTCCACGTACTGTAGGTAAAAGGTTAATACAATATAACCCACCCTAATTAGGACAGATAACGTAAATTCTCCCTACTGAAATTATGCAAATGTGACCCAGTTATATTTTGTTTAGCCAATCAAATTGTCCAGTTTTGAAATTGACCAATGAAATCTCCCAACTCCAGTTATGCAAATTATGAAAATGTGGCCCAGTTGTATTTTGTTCAGCCAATCAAATTGTCTAGTTTTGGAAATTGACGGAAGGCTTTATTTATCACTGATTAATATGAAAACAAAATATCAAATTTTTAAAGTGAACAAAACGGACGAGTCATATGATAAAAGTTTTTATTACACGCCTGTTCTATGTAATCCTCACCTCCAGCAACACTAAACCATGCGGAAAATAAAAATCTGTTCCGCACATATGTTCGGTACGGAAATTGACGACGGTTTTTAAATTGAAGCGAAATTTCATTGGAATTTTCTACAAATCGTGCAACGCAATTATAATTTAATCACTAGCGATAGCTGAAAATCGTCCCCTGAGTTCCAATGTGTTCTATGTGCCAGTAAGCACATAGAACACATGGGAACTCAGGAGACGCAATAGTAACACGGTTCCCCACGCAAATGTAGTTAGCGATAAAATTTGTTCTTTTGTTGATAGCTGTCAATGAATTGCTGAGTGTCCTCCCAAAGACGTTTTTCATAGATGCTAGGGCGTGTAATAAACACAGAGCGACACACGTGTGAATAGATTAATTGATATGGCACTCGTGCCATCGCGGAAGGATAAAACTCGAGGCCTGCGGCCTCTCGCTCTATCCTTCCGCGCTAGCTCTCGTGCCATATCGATTAACCCATTCACACCTGTGTGTCATACTGTGTATACGCCACATTCCTTCTCTCCAGACTTTATCGAATGTTTTTGTCAAGACAACAAAATCACAATATAGGATACGTTTAAATCTATCGGTTAATTCTACCAACGCACGTAAGGCGAAAACATGATCGTGTTCTGAAAACCCTTTATTACACACATGTCCTACGTAATCCCAATCTACAGCAACACAAAACCACGCAGAAAATGAAAATCTGTTCCGCACATATGTGCGGATCGGAAATCGTTCACAGATTATTTTTAAATAGAAGCGAAGTTTCACTGAATTTTTTTACAAATTGAGCAACGCAATTACAATTTGTATCACTAGTGATAGCCGAAAAGCGTCCCCCGAGTGCACATAGAACACAGCCGGACTCAGAACACGTGGAACACAGTGGAACTCAGGGTACGAAATAGTAACACGGGTTCCCCTCGCAAATTTGGTTGGTGATAAAATGTGTTCTTTTTGTTAAGAGTTGTCAAATGAGTTGCTGAGTGTCCTTCTAATAATTGCTTTTATAGACCTGAAGGCGTGTAATAAACACAGAACGGCTCGCGTGTGTGAATGGGTCAATCGATATGGCACTTGTGCCATCGCGGAAGGATAAAATTCGAGGCCTGCGGTTTCTCGTCCTATCCTTCCTCGCTGCCACTCGTGCCATATCGATTAACCCATTCACACACGCGTGTCGTTCAGTGTATTTCTGAAACCGGCCTGGGTTTCTTATAGAAGACTGGCTGTTTTTTTCTAAAAAATATCTGCGAACGGTTGCTTAATATGGCTATAAACATTTTTGAGGCGCGACTTACCAAGGTAGTTTGTCTGTAGTTTTCCTGGTTATTCATGCCTCCCAATTTAAAAATAGGTTTAATTATACAAACTCCCCAGTCTTTTGGTAAAATGCCTGTTTTCAGAATCAGATTAATCGGGTAGCTCTAATATGCAGTCAGCTCATCAATTCTCTTTCGCTGCAAAACGAGAGTCTCCACTTTTCCAGATCGATATCTCACAGCCGTCTCAAACGAGACACAAAAGACTTTTCGATGACATAATTTACAAGTGCGAGATACAATTTCAAGTGCCTTAACACTGAACACCCTGGACAAACATTCCATACTTTATTTTTTTTTGTTTACATTTCGGGTGTATTCAGTTTATAAATCTCCATTGTCATATGATGCGACTCAGTCGCCACAGCATTGCATTTTAAAACAAAATGTGGACGGTTCGATCATGACCAGTAGTAACTGCGTTGTGTCATTCGGCAAGACAGCTGATCCCGAATTCAACTATGGGGTCACGGTAGTTGGTGGCGCTGTGTACTTTCATTACACGTCGATGGTGCATTTGACTCCAACCGCTGCAAACTCTGCTTGTGCAGGGAGCGCGGTGGGTCAGCAGGTTGAGATGCAGGCTGCAAACCCAGAGGTCCTCGTTACGAATCCCATCTGCGGTAACCGCGTTGAGTCCTTGGGCAAGACACGTAATCCCGATTACCAACGTGAGTGCACGGCGGCGTTGTGTACTAAGGTGTACTGCACATCGATGGTGCACAAGTCTTTATCCAATGCTAACCCTGCATGTGTGTGGAGTTAGTACGTTTGGGAACCTGACTGTTGTTCGCCGTTGCTTTGTGGTTCTCTTCGGATACTCCGGCTTCCTCCACCCGTGAAACTGTCCGACACGGGGTGACCCTGGCTGTCGAAAGTGTCCTTAAACCCCAATAAAAAAACCAAATAAATAACTTTGCTTGTGTAGAGTTGGTAAGTTGGCGTGTCATACAGTTGCAGTAGCTCGGGGTTTCTCCCCTGGTACTCCAGCTTCCACCACACGTAAAAGTGTCCGATGCCATGTGACCGTGACTTTTGAAAGTGTCGCTAAACCCAATTAAATACATAAATAGTACATCTGTTCTATGCTGTGATCTCCTTGTCACGCCGTTTCCCTTATTTCCGGTGGACAAGTCAATAATGAAAACAAAACGAGACAACGAGGACACGACGTATTCACTCCTTTATAGGGTAGGCCAAGTGTTGAGAGTTTTTTGATGCCACTAGTCCAGTTCCCTCCTAGTAAGATGGTTTGAACAGTTTATAGCACAGTCATTGTAAGACCGTTCTGCAAAAAACTATTGTATGATAAACAAATGTTTTACAACAGTCAATCACTCTGACGCGATAAGATGAGCCAGATCAAATACTACACCTACAGTTAGAACTAGAAGTCCTGTCATGAAATGCGCGCAAATAGCACGTCGATCTGCGCGTTCATCAACGCGTTATGACCATAGCAAGGCTATCAAATTCTGTACATGTGACCTGTGCACAAGCAATGTTTCAGCCAATGGGCCTCCGGGTAACCCGGAGGTCTATTGGCAGAAACATTGCCTGTGTTTGCTATGAGTAACCAGGAGAACCTGCCGGGCTTTTGATGCCATTCGATGTGGCAATTGCGCGCAATTCCTACGCGTAACAAAGCCTATAAATAAGCGCACAGTTCGTGACAGGACTTCTAGTTTTAACTGTGCAGCTTCTTGTTTGATCTAGTCTCGCCAACTCGACAGAACATGGAACAATGTTTAAGCAGTTCATCTCATATTATTCCATTATGTGTTGATGAAAAGAATCTACATTTATAATTACAAATCTGAGACATTATTTTCACGAAAATGGAAGCACTTCGTCATAAGGTCTTCGTGGAAATGTAATAACGTTAGTAACACACATCTAATAGTATTATAAACGTTTTCAGGGTTATATCTACAGGAACATTTATTACAACATTACATGAATAAATAATTAAATTTTGTCCCCCACATACAGATACATAGTGAAGTAGAATTTTATTCCCGTTACTTTGAAAGTAATACAATACCTGACAAATGTACGTTGAGCCCGTTCTAATGAGGGATCATAATCTATGTTAATGGACAAATATGACACTTTTCAGTTAATCCAGAGTCTATTTTGAAAATATAATCTGAAGTTTTTCATTAACACGGGCTTCATGGGCGTCTTGTGCAGCAATTAAGGCTTTCTTAACCTGTAACCTGTATGTTTGTCAACCTTATTCCATTTAACTCTGCATCCGCACAGTAAAAGATTGATTGGTTGATTGATTTTATTTAGTTGTGCAGCATGCATACAATCAGATTAGGAAAGGTCAGTCACAGAAGACACATTTTAAAAATTTGGATCGACAGCCGCCTGATCTGTCAAACTGCTACCAACACTCCAAATGTGATAAACCTGTGTCGTCTATTGTGTCGAGTTGACAAGACCAGACCAAACACGATGCCATTTATTTATTTATTTATTTATTTATTTATTTATTTATTTATTTATTTATTTATTTATTTATTTATTTATTTATTTATGTTTAAGGTCACATATCTCTGCACAACGGCTAATCATGACCGCAACATGGGTATAAAGTCAAGTCCACCCAATCGTTTAAACCCAAGTTGCCCATTTTCACCCTTGTTTACCACAGTAAACAACCACTGCTTCACTTCCCGGAGTTTCCATGGGGAATAATGTTAATCGGCGCGTCAGGGGCGCGGACTCTCGATAAAATTGGAAGGGCACAAATTTGCAATGCTACCATGGTTCGACCCAGTGTGAGAAAGTTTACAATCGTGTATCGGTAAATGTACCATGACTCACAAAAGTCTCTCGTTCAGATGAATATGCCGATGTGTGGCCACTGTCTTGTCCGTTTCTTCTACGTCAACCATCTTCCAACCCGAAGGCCAGCCTTCGGGTTGGAAGATAGTTGACGGATGATAAACGGACCAAAGGTACCAAAAGTGGGATTCTTTGGCTAAATATTGTTTGGATTTACAAATAATGCTACAGGAATGCCTTATATTGACAAGTTTGCAAGCGCCCATTTGAACTCATTGTGTAACTTCGAAACATATCTGTTGGAAAAAAGTGGAGGAGCACATGACCCCTGTGCCCCGCTGGCTCCGCCGCCTCTGTTATAAGTGTTACCGTTTGAACTCGAAAGCTAGCGTTTCCGGACCAGAATTGTTATGCGAACTGTAGACATAAAGTTGGCGGTTGCTTAGTGATTGTGTATGGTAGACCAATCAATATTCTTATCGTCTTCCCAAAATAACGAATATGTACTCTAAATATTAATGCCATTGAACGGGGCGGGGTGGCGTTGCGGTAAGCGGTTCTCGTCAGATCACCGAAGTTAAGCAACGTCGAGCCCGGTTAGTCATCGAATGGGTGACCGTCTGAGCGATCGATTCGGACTCCCGCGTTGTGTCCTTGGGCAAGGCACTTAACCCCGATTGTCCACATGGGGGCACGATGACGCATACTAAGGCGTACTGCACGTCGATGGTGTGCATGTCATCAACCAATCTAACCAAGCCTGTGCTGCAGTGCGGAGTTACGATGTTGGGGACCTGGCAGCAGCTCGTCGTTGTTCGGTGGTTCTCTCCGGGTACTCCTGCTTCCCACACCCGTAAAACTGTCACTGTCATGATTAGCCATTGTGAATAAGTATGTGACCTTAAACACCAATAAATAAATAAATAAATAAATAAATAAATAAATAAATAAATAAATAAATAAATAATGCCATTGAACTTACATGGTTGGTTCCATTAGAGTTGAGAGGGTTAAACAAGCACTGCGCACTTTCCTAATCTACGAAAGGGGAGGGAATTTCAAATTTGCTTTCATTTTGACTTCACAGAAGTTACAGTACATTCGCCGTGGACTGGCCCTTACCCACGTCTGGGCAGTGATGTCCACGCATGCCTTTACCAGTTAATAATCATCAGTAGCAAAATTTTAATTTATGAAGCACAGGGTTGTACCCGGTGCTTCATTAATTAAATTTTAGATGATTATTCTTCTATAATTAGTGTTCGGAATCTAATATTTTTGCGTCCGTTGATATATTGCCCACCCTGAAAAGTGACCAGTCAACGGCGGTCATACTGTATTACCATGAAATTCAGTAATATGTGATTTATTGGCGTCTGCATTACATAACAGCAGTGTCACAGTGAATGAATTGTAATGTGCAAGAATTCCTAATCTTACGACTCTGTCCAAGAATGAAAGTCTTAACCGTTTAAATCATGGTAGTATCTTCCATGTCAGTTCAATGGCAGCAATTGGAAGAGTCCATATTTCTTATTTGGGGTAGACCAAATAATATTTCCAGCTTTGGGCGTTGTACGTTAAAAATATTAATTGGCCTCCCTCACACTATCACTGAACAACCGTCCTACTTTATGAAATATCAAGTTCCTGTGGGAAAAGCGACTCTCCTGTTCAAAGGGCTAATTCTGTTTTTTCCAAATATAAACCGTGTGTATTGAGATATTTTAACCTTTACCTAACATGAAAAGCAGACGACACTTGCAAACAAAATTCTTGAATAACTAATTTTTTTCATTTTTTGTCTCAAAAACATAGGTTATGACCCCTCTTTGGAACGAGCTCGTCGAGCTCGTTCCAAAGAGGGGTCATAACCTATGTTTTGGGGACAAAAAATGAAAAGTTAATGAAAATTAATTTGACGTCTTTTGTGAATAGCGCTTGTCGGTTTTGGCCGTTACGTTGGGTAAAGGGTTAATTGCTTTCCGACTACACATAATCTTTCCAGTAAGTTGTTGGAAATGAATAGAAATATTTTAGTGCTGAATGCTTATTACACGAATCTAAAATCTTAACCCTTCTCCAATTGTGTGAAAAGTACAGTTTGCTCTATATTCCAAGAAATCTTTAATTTCAGGATCAGTGCGAAAAGTATACGATTTACTTGACTGCAGTCTTGCGCCAGAGGACAACAAAGAACGAAGTTATTTGACGTTTTCTTCGTACAAAGGTCTTCTGTTTGGACTCATTAATGTCGTAGGTAAGCTGCTTTCCACATCCTCTCTCTCTCTCTCCCCCACCTCCCTTGCTTCCTGCATTAATTTGGAAAAGACAATGGATTTTTGCATTGCGTTTGTGTCTGTATATCATTAATATTCTAATATTCTGCTACAAACAATATGGTTCAACAGGAAACTGTGTACTTTATATCGAAACGAATTTTTTCTCCAAAATATAAATATTGTTTGTTTATTTGCTTGTTTATTATTGATATTTAAAGATACGTTCAACCGCTAGGATCACAAGCAGAAGCGACCAATTGTCCGACTCCCCAACTTATTGACCTGGTACAAGCACAGTTGGTATTGGTTGAATGCAAGTGCACCATCGATGTGCAGTGCAGCTATGAACACAGTTCCATCGTGTCCCAACATGTGTAACTTGGATTAAGTGTCATGCCGATGGACCCAACGCAGATGGTGCGAGTCAAGATCGAACCGTCCACCTTTCGGTTTAAAGACCAATCTTACCAATGAGCGAACAATCTTCCAAACAATATAGCTTAACCTTTTGAATCCTCGTTTCCTGGAATGGTATCGCTTTTGTTTTCAGTTACAGTGTGATGGGTCAGTCCAATATCAATATACAGAGAGGATAAAATAATTACTTCAGTCTGCAGCCCTGTGGCTGCAGACAGCAGTTATGATTTTATCAACACTGCCCCGTGTATAGATCTCTTATAATTGGACAAAAAATAGGCCGAAATTATAACCTTGGACCGAAAAATCGGTCTTACGAGTTCGAAGCGTTAACCCTTCACCCAACGAATCGCCCGCATCCGCCCGCGTAATATGCAAATTCAGCAGTTGAAAAAAATATTATTTTTCAAAAAATTTCAACAAAACCATATCATGTGACCCCTCGTTGGAACGAGCTCGTCGAGCTCGTTCCAACGAGGGGTCACATGATATGGTTTTGTTGAATTTTTTTGAAAAATTTGAAAAAATTAAATTTAAAATAATAAATTTTGATATCGTCTGCGTTGGGTAAAGGGTTAAAGTAGATAAATCACTTGAATGCTTGAAACACAGTTGGACAATCAAAAATATCTCAACCAAATTTGTGATCTGCGGTTATCACTCTTGTTTTTCAGAGCGCGGTTCAATATCGCGTTTCACTCACAGGGAAGGGTGCACATGTTTTTTGTTCACATCCTCGTGGTATGTCACTGATTTATTGAGGTAATATCCAATTTATGTAACCATGAAAAAATAGAGTTAAAAAGGTTTGAATAGAAGTGTGTTGTCCTACAGCAATAGAATAGTCAAGACAGAAAAGGTCCCATAAGATCACCGCGATTACGGTTCAGTTACACGAGAATTGAGTTATTTCCTTTGCTAATTTTATTGATCTACATGCATTACTAACAGCAATTTTTGTTAAACCTTACACAAAGTTGAATTGGAAAAGAATTATAGCGTACAAAAGATCATTCAAATTTTTTGAACTTGCATTCAAGACTGCAAGTTGAAAATATTGATAAGTTTTCTTCTGACATTTTATCATGAATAGCTTTACACAACACATTCAAAATAGGATTTGAAATTGTTGTTAGTGTTTGTTCCTTGTTATTAAACACAACGTAAAAGTGTAAATACGAATTTATGACAAGTTGTCATGGGAAAATATCCGTTGGAGAATGGAAAATCTCCAACTCGTCCCCAGGTAATATTGAAATTTACAGAACGTGTTCAGTAAATTCGGCCTGTACCGAGCTTTATTTTTCAGGACGAGTTTTGTAAATTTCGATATGAACTGGGGAAGAGTTGAAGATTGTACATATCACATGACCCAAAATCCCACGAAAGAATCTTTAAATGCGTTAACGTACTCTCGACGGTACAGTACAGTCGCCGTGGACTGATCATAATCCACGCGTGGGCAGTGATGTCCACGCATGCGTTTACCAGGTAATAAAAATCGTAATCATCAAAATTTTAATTAATAAAGCACCGGGTTGAACCCGGTGCTTTATTAATTAAATTTTTGACGTCTATTCCTAAAATTGGTGTTTGGCATATAATATTGTTGCGCTCGTGGAAATATGGCCAACCCGTGAAAAATGACCAGTCCACTGCGGCCGGACTGTATTTCTGTTAATGCATGACCGTGCATTACCATTTATAATGAATGGTCTTATTAACCACAGGAAGGATCAGAACATATAATAAAGTATCTAATTGAATAGAACCGTCTGAGGAAATGTCTTGGGTGAAATGTCCCACATCTAGAGCTCGATTATAGTCGAGCAATGAATAATAATAATGTCCGATTCCTTTTTTGTATTCATAAAGCAATAATATTATAGACATATACAATAAATAAAACATTGTGGAAATTGAGAAACTTTTCAATCAATGTATCCAACATCAATTAAAATAACCATTTGACTTGAAATTTTCAAATAGTTACTTTAACACTTTACCTAAAATGAAAGGCAGACGACACTTGAAAACAAAATTCTTGAATATTTAATTTTTTCAATTTTTTGTCTCAAAACATAGGTTATGACCCCTAATTTTCAACGAGCTCGTCCCAAAGAGGGGTCATAACCTATGTTTTTGAGACAAAAAATGAAAATATAATAAAAATTAATTGGCGATTTTTGAGAATAGCGCTGGCCGGTTTTGACCGTTACGTTGGGCAAAGGGTTAAGAAAGTATTCTTTGAAAAGCTATGTAATGCAGATGTACTTCCTAATGTCCAGATCTAAGACATGCTTTCCGTTACTAGGGCTCAATATTAACTTGATCCTTCAGACCTTATTGTAAAAGACGATCAGTTACTTGAGTCGTTCTCGCTGAGAATTATTGCTTGGCGATCCCTCAATTTCGCGCCCGAATATCCCAACAAAATAAAACAGACCGAATTCCTTGGAACACAAAGTTGTAATGTAGCTTTCAATCTGAAAATTTCATATTTGTGCATAGACGTAACATGCCCATATTCAGCACGTTAACGAGTGGACACTGGACAGTACATATGCAATATCTTAGAAGCGAGTTCTTGTTCCAACCGATTTCTTTGAATAGGTCAGATATATTTTTCATCCAGATGCACATTTTACACTCTGTACAAAACTTACTTTTCTAATACTGGAACGCAGCTGTTGGTACCTCTTCTTTAAATGGTACGGTACAAAAACCGTGTTGAACATTTTGTCCACTTCCGACTATTTTTTTGATTTTGGAGCAAAACCGTGGAACTGGTGGGGTTTTTGTAATGATACCTAAAGGCTGTGCAGTTAGAGTAGACCAATTAGTACATTTAACCCTTTACCTAACGTGAAAAGCAGACGATACTTGCAGAAAAAAATTCTTGAATAACTATTATTTTCATTTTGTGTCTCAAAAACATAGGTTATGACCCCTCATTGGAACGAGCTCGTTCCCATGAGGGGTCATAACCTATGTTTTAGAGACAAAAAATGAAAAAAATAATGAAAATTAATTGGAGATTTTTGAGAATAGCGCTGGCCGGTTTTGGTCGTTACGTTAGGTAAAGGGTTAACCTGCAGCCGTACGACGGCAGGTTAGAAATATTAATTGATTTGCTACAACAATCAACTTTTCTAAAATAATACACCTGTTGGCATGTGCGATGTGACCAATGTCATTTTGCAAACGCAGGAATGAAAGAGCTTTATGTGCCCGTTTTTAAAAACAGTTTGCTCAACGGTATGTCAGCACTCCTTTATTAGTATTTCATGTGATGAAACTTTAATCGGTAACATTCCATTCTATTAAATCCACGGTAGAGATACCGACAGCAAGATGTCTGTCCTTATAATTTTTGGAGCTTTTACAATGCGGCGGTAATTTCTTGCGCCACTGTTGCATTTCTGAAATATCAATTCTTATGTTCAAACAACAAATGTAACCTATTATAAAAATACTTCATGACAAAACACACACCAAAATGTGCAAAGGGAGAAAATATCTTAGAATCCTGCGATTTTGAATATGGTTAAACTTACACATTTGTCGCGTGTCTGTGTGCAACTATCATCGATCCGAAGATGCCATTTTCCTGTATAGAAGCCCACAACTCTGATGTATCGCGTCTTTCTCGTTCGGTTGTGATTCGGCTCCCGCATCCGACGGCCAGACACAAATGTGCAAAACAAAACTCGGCCATACATATTAAGGAACATATCCTCAACATACATAAATAGTTCACATTTAATCTTCTCGTGCGAGAATACTTGGGTGTGGCAGTTTAAAGAGCATTTCTTTTATACAGAATGTTTTTCGAGAGTGAGGGCAACAAATAACATAATTTAGTAGATCTCTAATTCATGCACAACCATACTTAATCTTCTAAGGTGAAGAAATCTCAGTGTTAGTGAGGAAGAAGGGGCAGTAAATGCCCCGAATCTCATGTTGTTTGGACGATAGAGTAAAGTTAAAAAAAATAGATACGCACAATGCTATTTCCTACACTATGAAGTCCTGGTGAGGTGCAACGTGCAACCTAACATCTGGAAGTGTTAGAGAGAGAGAGAGAGAGAGAGAGAGAGAGAGAGAGAGAGAGAGAGAGAGAGAGAGAGGTGCTTTTAATTTCACAGAAAACTTCCAAACTGTCTGATAAGGATGTAACAAAAACATGTACGCAATAATTTATACTAGATGGACCTCTGCAATCCATTGGGGACTCACTAGCTTGATGAATTCTCGTACTGTGTTGTCTTGAGACCCGTAGTGCTTTCGTGAACCCGAGCTGTTTAAATCGGCATTACAACAACATTGTTATCTAAAACCAACGAAGACCCAGTATTTCGAGAGACATAAGGCATTTTATTCAGGGAGAAAATTCAGTCCTAGAAGTCTACATTCGAACAGTACAGAAATGTGTGAAAAGAGGTTCTGTTCATTGATGTTTTTACCAAGCATGCCATCATAAATTAATTAATATATTAATTTATTACAGTATAAAATCAATCCTGCGATGCTTCGAAATTCGATCCGATTCGAAATTGTCCCGATGCTACAATTCGAGATGCGAAGATTCGGATATTTCGAAACTTTGACATGTTTCAAAATCCTTCCATCTGTCTCCACTGGAACTCTTCTTCTATCATCAGGTCTCCTGTTAAAGAGATTTGATGATAGAAGATCTCGTGGAGTTATCATTTGTGAAACTACTTTTATTTCGTTCTGGAATATTCTGCCTTTCTGATTGCCTTTCCTAAACACAGAGTCGCCGTTGCACACGATACTTGAGTGGAACTGGCATATATACAGTTTAACCCCCTGCACACTGATGTAAAAATATCTAAATTTCAGGCAGAAAAAAATTCCCATAATGCAACTAGAAATTTAACCAATTCAATCTCGTTTGACAGAGCTCATTGAGCTCTGTCAAACGAGATTGAATTGGTTAAATTTCTAGATGCATTATGGGAGAAAACAACTTCCTGAAATTTTGGTATTTTGACATCAGAGTGAAGGGGTTTAAGAAGGTGCCATATTATAACCTGAAGAGCTGTACGATTCGATTCTGGATCCGATTTCATACAAAATTTAAGATCCACTTCACCACATACAATTTGTATTCTTTACATCATAATAGAGGGAACTCACCCCAATCTGAAACAAAGTACAATTAAGATCGCACAAAGTAGATCTTCTGTTTCTCAGGCCATTTTTTTGCAAAATTGCATGCGGGCGGGCGGTTTTTATTTTATTTTTCATTTTTGTAATTATTTCTTTGCCATCAAAAGTTCGTGTTCTTGCTTTGTTTTATGTTTTAGGCCTCATAATTATACAGAAGAGCATGGGTTGTGGTGTTTGTCGTCCCTTGAGTGCAAGAAGGCTTTGCAATGCTAAAGCACTCAAGGGACAACTTTATCAATTTTGTTAACTAGGGTAAAATATCAGGCATAAACTATTTCATTTTAATTTTTTAAAGTTTTGCATTGGCTATAAAAAGAGAGCATACGGCAGCCAAAAGGGCCATGCGTGAGGACCTGAGAAACAGATTAACTTTTTTAGGCCTAATACATATTTTGAAGAAACATGGATCGTGTCTTACAAAATAAATAATACTGTAAATTGCAAGAGCACGTGGTACCTACATTTGTGTGAGTCGGAGGTATGCTAAACAAAAAAAAAACAAAACAAACCAAAACCAACTAATGTTGATTAATGTAACACCGCGGTTGGTAATTATACATATTATGTCTAGCTGAACTTTACGTTTCTAAGAAATAAATTTTGCTAACAGGTGTTTTCTGCATTGGACTGTTTTCACGAAAAAGTTCATTTAATGTGTGGAATTTTATTCTTAAAATACTTGTTTTCTCTTTCCATCTTGTTTTTTTTTTTGGCATGTGGGATAAAATATTTGGGTTCAGCTTTCGTCGGGTTATTTAACAGAGACCAAACATTAACCATTAACAATGGCCTTTTTTACACCGTGTTTAACCACGGTGTAAAAACAAGAATATACAAGAGCAAGCTATATGACTAAAAAAGTACCCATTTTTAATTATTAATTCATACCTTCTGCTCGGTTATGTTAGAACAAACATAAAAATACAGGAAATTTAATATTTTTGTGCAATAAAATATTACAGATATGGATGTCATTGGAACTGGCTCGTTGAGCCAGTTCCAATGACATCCATATTTGTCTGGTTTTATTTAAAAAACTTGCAAACTACAAATTTTCTGTCAGTTTTTGCCCACAATATAGGTTAAAGTATTAAGTACACCAAAATTCTTGTGAATAAATCCGTTATCCTTGTGTTTCCAAGGTGTATGGGAATTTACACCCATTTGGGAACTCATACACCCTTCGGCTTCGCCTCAGGGTGTATGAGTTCCCAAACCGGTGTAAATTCCCATACACCCTGGAAAACACAAGGGTAACTAATATTATTTTAAGGATAAGGTGTATTGAGGTTAAATGGATGGGGGAAATGATAGGTTCTCAACTACAATTATTTACTTTATATTAATGACGTATAAGAGGATACTTAGTGGATTCAACTCCATAAAACATAGTTTTAATAGTGGCCTAATCTTTGGTCATTAATAACAAAACAAAAAAAAACTCAGGGTTTTAAATTTGAATATTGTTTTTCTAAGAATAGAATTGTTAATTTTGATACATATTCCATAATTAGAAATGTTTTTTTATGAAATTTCTGAAAAATAATAATCATATTGTATGAGAGGCCATGTTTATACATAAGCTTAAGCCAATGTATTAATTTTCCATGAGTATGAAGACATTTATTTGCATCAAACACTTCGACCAATCATAAATTGTTTCATTAGCACATGTTTTAGGTAAATTTTCATGAAATACCTTCATCAAACGGTGTTAATTTTGTTTCTTAAAGGTAATTTTGGTACAGTGTTTGTTGATCAGTCATACTGGCAAAGTAGTGTGGCAGCTAAACCAAGAGAGGGCGCCTTAGGATTTCTGTTTGGAGGAATTGCTTGGTTCTCTATACCGTTTGGGTTTGCAACGACCATGGGACTAGCTTACGTTGCATTAAGTGCAAAACAAGGATCGTCTCTTCTAACAGACCCTGATGTCGATGCAGGTTAGTATACAATGTAATGACCTTTCTATTGGAGCTAATTCGTCATCCGGGAGCTAATGCATCAAGATGCTCAGGGTAAAAGTTGCCCCACAGATGCAGCACACCAATCATAGACACAGTTTTTAACTGGCAGAGTGCTGGAAGACCATATTTGGGCTTAATCTTTCGTACAGGTACCACAAATTAACGGCCTCATATTCAGTGAATGTGTTTCGCTTTATCTATTGACTAAAGTGAATTTTTTGATTTGATTGGTTGATAGATACGTGGTATGAGACCATATTCATTGAAACCCACGATACGTCCGCCCAGCCACTGACAAATTTCCCATACCCAGTAGAAGCCTCGTTCTGAAATCTACAATACTAGTCATATCGGCATATTTTCACAAAAACTCTTGCACAAAAATTCCACAGCAACCTATATGGCTCAACAATGGAAGATAAAAGATCTCATGCTGTGTGTGTTCACACATGAAATAGATTGTACTTCTAAAACGGAAAGTCAATAGATAAATTCGTTAACCCGTGTCTGATCACGTGGTACGGGTTTTTACCTACCCGAAGCCAGCCGTATCCCATTCGGCCTTCGGCCTCATGGGATACGGCTGGCTTCGGGTAGGTAAAACCCGTACCACGTGATCAGACACTGGGTAACTAATATTATCTTTGAAAGGAAATTGTTTAGCCTGTTTGGATTTGCCTCGTTACAATTGATGGGAGGGTGCCTTTTACTCTCCCATAAATTGTAACAAAGCAAAGAGACGTGAAGAGATTCTGATGACCAAAAATAATTTATCACACTATCAGTTAAATAGATGAATGTATTAATTTTTTTATTAATGATATAGGTCACATAGTTTTGCACAATGGCTAATCGTGACCGCAACGTGAAGGTAAAGTTGTTAGTCAGATGAAAGTTTTAACAGGAGGTGAAGAAGTTCATTGAAAGAGTACAGTGCCGTGATCCCCTTTCTCTCGAAAATACCGCGATGAATTTGCACCATTGGATGGAGATTTCGTAACAAAATATCTGGAACTCAAGACTGAATCAGAAAAAAAAAACAAACGAAAATAGCACCAGATAAAATGTTTCGGGCTTTTAAATTTCCTCCTATTCTGTCCGTTAGAAGGTGCCTCGGGTCCTAATTTAAGATGTTCTCAAAATTAGCAGTCAAACCCATAGGCTATGTATCACAGTTTGTCACTCAAAATATTTAACAGAACTTTTACAGAGAATTCTAAACGGATATGCGGAAGTAACACAATTGTTTTAACCAGGAATGAAAGTGAGTCCAACATACTAATACATATTATTTAGGTAACAGGCCCACTACTATCAGTTTGTTTCCATTACAAAAGTCTATTTAGAAAATCGGGATTCCCAATGAATGTCTTCACTAGATCTCACTTCCTGGTTTTATTGGGATTGATTTTATTAACTCATGTGTTCATCTATTATTGAGTTAGTAACTGGGAACACATCTGCCTTACCACATCACCATATTATAATCAGAGATAAATTGTAATATTATCATATTTTGGAAGTTTTTTTATTTTAGAGGTTTTAATGTTGAAACGGGTTACGTAACATGTCTTTTAATTTGCGAAGGGTTCCCCCATAGGGTCAGATCATGTGATCTAGCTTCTGCAGTGTCTCAAATATATGATGAATGCCTTGTCGCCAATCAGACCAATCTAAAGAACTGTGTCTTCACACGTTTTCTACTAGTGAAATTCTACAGTGATGTAAGCAGGATAGGGAACAGAACATTACGACCATATCGCCACCCATTCGCGATGAAGTTGGATTTTTCTGTCCACTTTTGAGATGACAGTTCTGTAGGCTGTACGCTCCGTATATAAATAACACTGAGAAGAATAAAATATTAGTAACTAGAATAAACCCCGCATAAGCGCAGAATTAAGAAGAAAGCAATGAAAGTTATGTTAGTTATCCTTGTGTTTTCTAGAATGTAAGGGAATTTACACCGGTTTGGGAACTCATACCCCCTGAGGCAAAACCGAAGGGTGTATGAGTTCCCATACCGGTGAAAACTGTCATATACCCTGGAAAACACAAGGATGACGGATTTCTTTCCAAGAATTTTGGTGTACTTAATACTTTAACCTACATTGTGTGATAAAGCTGACAGAAAATTCATACTTTGTAAGTTTCTCAACACAACCAGACAAATATGGATGTCAATGGAACTAGCCCAATGAGCCAGTTCCAATGACTTTCATATCTGTAATATTTTATTGCATATACATATTAAATTTCCAGTATTTGTATTTTTGTTCTAACATAAACGAGCGGAAGGTACGAATTAATAATTAAAAATGATTACTTTTTTAGCCATATAGCCTGCTATTGTGAATTCGTTTTACACAGTTGTTAACCACGGTGTAAAAAAAGTTATACTGGATTGCAAGTTACACCGTAGCTGTCAGCTAATCAAAACACAGTATTTTGTTTCATTTGGAAATAAAGAAATATATATATTTATTTATTTAATGCTCAGGCATCAATTCACGCTGAAAAATTAAGTCATATTCCCCTGTCGGTCGGCAAAACGAAATATCAAAATGATATTTAGAAATCGATATTTCATCGTAGGTTCGGATGACATTTCGATAAACATTTACATGCAATCATCACAGAGTCAGCACATCAGTAATGAATTCCAGAGTCCCAAATACAAACGAATTCGAATAATTGATAGTGACAGTGACTAAATCAATTCATTAAATCAGCGGTTTCAAAGTTTGACTTTCTCATTCACCTTCCAGCGAAAAGCCGAAATCACTTTCAAATTTCTTCAGTTCAACTTCACACGTCTTCAGTGCATTGAGTTCAAAAAAAATAAAATGACGTGTCTTGTTATTGAAAATAAGAAAGTGGTATTTTTTGTTATTGTTCTATTTCTTCGAAACACATTGCGATTATTTCAATTCGCCAGCCTTGGTAAATCGTAAAGTTAGGGGAGAAATAAGACGGGACTACTTTTTGTGCGGATATTCACACATTCCAATGGTTGGAGTTTGGTTGTTGTAATTTTTGTATGGACGCCGGTTCGGCACATAAATTTTGCGCCTTAATGGCAAATAAAGGCCACAAATTGGAGAGTTTGTAGTCGTAGAGCATTAAATAAAAAGAAAATTCACGAAAATTTGATGAATACCGAAAATATTTCGTTCGTGGCTACAAGAAATATGAGGATCTTCACGAGCGACGCAGTCGCTCGTGAAGATCCTCATATTTCTTTGTAGCCACTCACGAGATATTTTCGGTATTCATCAAATTTTCGTGAATATCCTCTATATATTCGTCTAGATAAAGCTCAAACAGCACAGAAAAAAACAATTCACCTAACCTTTGGTCTGATGAAGACCTTCTTCAGGGTACAGACACAAAATATACACAGACGACGAAAGAAATGTGGCGATACAAGTCCTCGTAAGCAAAGTTCTGACTAAACGGGTATGTAATACAACCCGAAATGAAAAGAAACCGGGGTAAAAATAGAAAGCAAAAGATAAACAAAAAATACTGTTAGTCAAAATCTGAAAGTATTCTAGTAAGTCCTAACTCCCGGTGAAACCTGATATTTATATTCCCATTCGAAAAGGAACTGGAATTTTAGAAATGTCAAGATACTTCCATGTATTACATGAAAGTATGATTTAAAAAAAACCCAACTTTTTTTCAGTCGGTCGCCTTAAAATGCACCAAGCAGCCCGCTAGGAGGAAATTTGAGAGTTTGGTGTTTTACTGGCTGGCGCGAAACGGCATGGGAATGTGTAAGGACTGCCTCCGCAAATGGGATAGTGCCGCTAAATGCTTGTTATTCACTGTTACTGGTGCAGGGAAGCGACTTAGTAAACCTTGCATCTACAAGACCATTGCTGGAGGGTTCCGATCCTGCCTAAAACACTTAGATGATCGCCAGAAGTAAAAAGTAAACAGATTTCGCGGTAGAATAAATGACGAAAAAGGGGGCGCGGTGGCTCAGTTGGTAGAGGTGCAGGCTGCAAGCCGAGGGTCCTCGGTTCGAATCCCACCTGCGGCAACCGCGTTGTGTCCTTGGGCAAGACACTTCACCCCGATTGCCTACATGGGGGCACGATGACGCTGTGCTCTGAGGCGTACTGCACGTCGATGGTGCGCACGTCTTCAACCAATCTAACCCTGCCTGTGCTGCGGTGCAGAGTTCAGAGTTACGATGTTGGAGAGCTGACAGCTGCTCGTCGTTGCTCGGTGGTTCTCTCCGGGTACTCCGGCTTCCTCCACCCGTAAAACTGTTACGGTCACGATTAGCCATTGTGCATAAGTATGTGACCTTAAACACCAATAAATAAATAAATAAATAAATAAATGACGAAAAATGTGTAAATTGGCGAAAAAGACATCGAAGATGATGAAAATAGTAGCGTCGGACAAACATAATATATGCCGCTGAGGGCAGTTGCTTGAAAATTTCAGAAATAGCACTGCCATCCTTGATCGACAGTTACGTATCTCTGTAGAGTGCCTAGACCGCGTGGAAACACCGTGCGTCGCGTGGAAACTGAGAGGACGATTCGTCCCTGCTTCTGAATAGTTTGAATTTGAAGTTCTGTTGAGACCGAGTGGTCTATACGTTCATAGCTCTTCAATCCAGAATGTGTCCCGGGCGATGCGCTCAGCTTTTGTCCAGTCGGACATGGAATCAATGACGAAGGCCTTAAAAAAAGTAAAAGGGTGACCCGTTTGTATGCAATAACATAGTCACGCTCCATAGTTTTCAATGACAGGTGGTTATTCACACGTATGTGAAACGGGGTAAGGCTTCCCCGACATACTGGATTTGACAAATTTCACATTGAAGAAGATAGATCGCAATTGAACTTTTGAAGGTACCGCGGCAAAAAATTCTAGAAGATTCCGCAGTACTGATGTTGATGGATGAATCGGATGTAGGCATCATGGTGCACGTTTCATTGCCGGTTTTTCCACATGCTTGGCTGACAGCAAGTTCCGAATACACTGGACTGAGGCTGACACGAACAAGAATGTTGCGAATGTTTTTTGGACGCGTGAATGCCACGACTGGAGGCTTGGGGGAATGTCTTGAATGAGACTGAATCAATCTCAATAAGCGTCCAGTGTTTTTGAAGTAGGTTGGAAAAAATTGAAAGATCTGGGTGAAATGTTGTGACAAAAGGTATGCACACGTTCTATGCAGGCGGGCGACATCGTAAGAGATCGTCCCGTGTTAGTGCATCAGTGTTACTAATGGCGCTGTCTACCCGTTCTCGCTTGTAGTTTCGACTTACAAGATGAGACTGAAGATCAGAAAAAGCCGCTTCATTGTCAGCGGGCTCAGAACAGATTCTCTTGATTCTGATGGCGAGACTGTATGGACTGTTTTTTACGAAAATTAGATGGAAGCAAATATTGGTGTGAGTCTGTAGGTTTGCAATATAAGCTTGTAACAATGCGGTTATTGTCAAAGCGTGAAGCGGTATCAAGAAAGGTGATGCT
Organism: Pictodentalium vernedei; assembly: GCA_031216915.1. NCBI lineage: Eukaryota > Metazoa > Mollusca > Scaphopoda > Dentaliida > Dentaliidae > Pictodentalium > Pictodentalium vernedei. The sequence goes on along the minus strand of CM062290.1, from coordinate 368,483,104 downwards.
CTCCGAATTCTGCAACGAATTAAATGGAATGGTGAAGTGTGTTACAGAAGGTGACAAACTACAAAAGATCAGATTTAGTACCACCCCACTTTAAAATAATATCATCAATGAACCTGAGCCAAGATTGTGGGCGACGGAAATTGTGAGGAAAAGAAAAAAAGATCCCCAAGACGATCCCCAAAAATGTTGGCATAAGAAGGAGCCATGCGCGTGCCCATGGCCGTACCACTGATCTGAAGATAGTTCACACTATTGAATTGAAAATTGTCTAACTTCAGAATAAGTGTGATGAAATCTACAAGGTGCTCTGTAAGGGTGTCTAAACATGAACGTGCATCCAAAGCCTCCCGACAGGCTCCAGTCCCTTAATCATGGGATATATGTATATTCAGAGAAACTACACCCATCGTGCACAAGAGTGTCATCTAGGAATTCACCCAGTTCGTCCATTTTCTGAGGTAATGAGTGGTATCTCTCAGATGGGACGGCATTTTTTCAACGACACGTCGCAGATGAAAGTCAGCAAACTGAGATTTTTCAGTGGGGTGGTTGTTACCAGAAATGATAGGGCGACCTGGATTTCCTGTTTTGTGAATTTTTGGTAGCAGGTAGAATCTATCAGCACGGGCCTGGTAGATTCTACCTGCTACCAAATATTATATATATACATACATACTCTGATGTGCGACATCCAGCGGTATTAAAAAGGAGGGGTGGGGGTGGGGGTGGGGGTGGTGGTAAGTTTCTCGAAAGAGTGTTAAATTCAAAAATAGCGATGGTCATTTCCATCCAAGCTACTCATGCACGTGCTTGGTTAACTTTGACATTATATACGAGAGTGAAGTCGTCTGATTATTGACTGTATATGAAAGTCCTTTTTTCTCTCGCTGTTTTGGGTTTATTCAGTACACGGGAACCATTTTGAAGAAGAAATTGTTGAGGCCTACGTGCTGCAGATGGACTGTCATAAAGTGAAAATTTTGCACAACACTACACATGTCCCAGACACCCGTGTGACGTCATATTGTTTAAAAATAATACATACTAATTTCTCGAGTTTACATCGTAATCCCCCTCAGTTTTTCGTTAACAAAAAATAAAGAACTCCAGCCCCTGATACTTGAAAATTCCCATCTATACGGTGGGTGTGCTACCGCATGCAAAACACTTTCTGGTGTATATACCCCCCCCCCCCCCCCGCCACCAAAAGCGAAGAAGATTCCAGAAGAAAAGCGATCGATTCTTTTAGTATAATAAATTCTGTATTACAGTACGTGGAGAGTGGATTGTAACTAAATCACCCGCGGAGTGGAGTTATCACCCAAGCTATAACTTTCAAATTGTGTACATATCGACAAAAAAAAACACAAGCAATGTTTCAGCCAATGGACCTCCGGGTTTAACCCGGAGATCCATTGGCAGAAACTTTGCTTGTGCTGGTTATGCTTTGCAACACATGTCCAATTATTGCTTGGGCGGAATCTCCACTCTATGGGTGGTTTAGTGATAATACACTCTCCACGTACTGTACATGGAGTCCAAATCCAAAGGGTTCGTGTTGTCATACATGGGAATGCTGACTTGCAATTCCATTAAATATTTATCGAGGCAGGGAAAGTAAACACTAAACAATACAATCTACCAGCATAGTTATTCAACCTTCCTTGCTGTATCTTTATTGTTTATGGTTCAAAAGTGCTTCTTGGCCCTGATCTCAACGTTTAGTTTTTCAAAGAAGCGGTAGTAAACAGTAGTATGTCCTTGTATTGTAAGCTCTACACAAATTATCGAAAATATGTTGAAGTTGCAAAACTCAATATCGTCCTTGGGGTGGGTGAATAGGATCGGTTCACCATTGTAAAAGTGCACCTTTCACACTCGAAGTGCAGTTGTCGAGAGCGGTTGCGATGATATTTTATAAAATCTATAAACATTGACCGTCACTCAACGCGAAGAGCAGACGCCAACCACAACTTCTTGAACAACTAATTTTTTCATAATCTACCTAATAAACATAGAAATGACACGATAATGAGCTCGTTCCAATGAGAGGTCATAAGCCATGTTTTTGAGTCAAAAATGTAAAAACAAATCAAATTTGAGTGTCGACTTTTAGGTCAGTTTACGTCAGAAAAACTGAAACCGTTGTTTCATGACGTTTTTTGTCGATTACATTATTATCTCTCGTCACGTGGTGGGGGTGAGGGTGGGGGGGGGGTGGGTATAGGAATGGTTCCTTCCGTTCTTGCGCCCATTTTTTCGTTCTTCCACCCATCATTCCGTCCTACCTTCCGTCTGACCGTCATTCCCAATTTCTTGTCATCACATTTGAAGAAAACTTTTCAAAATATTTTTTTTTTCCGATTTGCTTTTCCCGACCAACTGAATCTAAAAATAGGCGATGTACAATATAAGGGCTAAACGGGTTTCGGGCCATAACGGCGTCAGATTAAGAACGTAACTGGTGGCTTGAGAGCTTGCATCCTATTACTGAATATAAAGATTTGACAGACCACTATCGTCATTATCAATGAAAACATCAATTCTATCATGATTGATAATTGTCCTTATTGGAAGAGGTTTAATTTTCTAAAGTTGTTAGTAAATTTAATAGTAAGGGTATGGGAATTTCATATACAGTACGGCCACCGTGGACTGATCACTTTCCACGGATGGACAATATTTCCACGGACGTAATAATACTGGATTTCAAACACAAATTATAGCAAAAAATCATCATCAGCAAAATGTTTATTAACGAAGCACACATATAGGTTCTCTTTAGAACCAAAACTAGTTCTAATCTTGTCACTGAGATGGAACCAGTTGTGTTTAAACAGTATTTATTTCAAATCAAATAAATTTATAAAGATTAACATTAAATATTAACAGAATTAAACATAAATTGGGGGGGGGGGGGGTTCAGTCGTAAGTTTAGAGCTTACATGAGGTTGTCTCAGATCATTATTAAGCAAAAGAGATATGAACAATTGGCATATCGAACCAGTTTTGGTTCTATACAGAACCATAACTGGTTTGATATGCCAACTGCTCATATCTCCTTTGTTTCAAAATGTTTGGCGACTGCGTTGAATAAGCTCCAAGTTTAGTGCTGAATCTACTTCAGTTCATGTAATATTCTGTTAAAATTGAATGCTAATCTTGGTTTCTTGATTTGAAATAAATACTGTTTAAACAGAACTGGTTCCATCTCAGGGACAAGATTAGAACCAGTTTGGGTTCTAGAGAGAACCTATATTTTTTGCAGTGTGCTTCATAAATAAAAATTTTGCTGATGCTGATTTTTGTTACTTGGTAGACGCATTCGTGGACATCATTGCCCACGAGTGGATTATGACAGTCCACGGTGACTGTACTGTAAAAAATGAAATTGCTAAATGTTCGCGAAGTTGTATCATCAAAGTGTGCATCATTTCACAAACTTCTGGCATTTTCCTGTAGAGTAGTATAAAAATACAGAAGCTGTTTGTTACATTTTTCCCAATCAGTTTGTACGTTTCATTATTCTCTGTTAAAACCCATGACAAAATAAGGAAACGGCGCTTTCCCGTAAACTTTTTTTTTTTGTTCACTCTATTATCAGTGTGTGCATCATGATATATCATGCGAATATTGCATTATAATACAGACATGTCCATTCCATTAACATAAAAGACTAGGGGGTAATATTTGCTGATTGTTTTTCAGGGGAGAATAATAAAAAATAAAGCATTATTGCAAAAACACAGTCGCCAAATGCAGAGCCAAAGTGGATATTGCTCAGCCGTTTTAGTTAGCTTGCCATAAAAGCAAAGTTTCCTTCTTTTTTGGGCGTTTAATAAACCGAGATCTGCCTGTTGTTTTCGTAAATTAAAAGCAAGAGAAGGAAACTTCGCCCTGTTTTCTACTGATGTCATGTGTGCTTTCTCAACAATTGTAAGATTATTGGACCCTCCTTGCTCATCTAATATTTCCCGGAGAAGGGGTGGGGGGGGGGGGGGGGGGGGGGGTAATTTTATTGAAAGTCAGTTTCCATGACGAGATACGTTAGGGATGTAGATACGGAGAAAATATTGATAGTTTATCGACAATTTGCCATTTTTATTTGTTGAGGACACTTATTCCACAACCGTCGGCTCTTGACCTTCATGCTTTGCCTTATACCTACACTCACACGCCCGTATACATGTTGAGGACATTTATTAATCTAGCGTTCGATATTGACCTTCAATATCTTTTCTCGCACATTCGTACACATGCACTGCATTAACATAAGGGACTGCGGTACGTAACATTTTCACAATCGACATAATGTTTTCAGTTATGGTCTTTAAATTGTCATTAACCAATCCTCTTTGCTTAGTTATACATATTCTGTGAATGAATTCGTTTACGCCCTACCTGAAGAATTATGTTTCACAACCAGTCTTTCGATTTTGAAAATTGGAGGCTTTCTGTATACTGCTTGCTACAATTTAAAGTAAAGCGCACTATTATTGAGCCGGTGTAACAGGAATGGAAGTCCGTAGGAAAATTAGTCCCTCTGGACTATTATTCCGCGGAATTATAGTCCTAGGTCTAACATTTCTAGGAATAGTAGTCCACCGGACTACTATTCCTAGAAATGTTAGACCTAGGACTATAATTCCACGGAATAATAGTCCAGAGGGACTAACGTTCCTACGGACTTCCATTCCTTTTACACCGGCATCGGAAAAGGGTTTTCAAGAAAAATATCAGTTAACATCTTCTCTCCACTGGTGCAGATTTAGTGGGGTTTCCAAAATTATTACCAGATTTTTCGAATAAACTTTTCACAGGAATAATCAAATTCATTTGAGTTCGGTATCATACATGACATGTGACTTCAATCGAGCAATCGTAAGTCAATCAGACGATTCTCCACGAAATGCCCGGGCAAAAAGTCAGTGAGTAGCTTTACTTTCATTTGAAGCTGGTGGAATAAAAAGACAGTAATAGTTATTGTGATGTTATTGTGATGAGTTGACGGTAACATGGTATGAGGTTTGCGGCTCGGAGCTTATGTTCAACCGCATCTCGGTTGAACATACGCTCCGAGCCGCAAACGTCAGACCATGTTACCGTCAACTCATCACAATAACGTATATGTTCCAATAAGACACTACCTATAGCACAAAACCTACATCGTGAATTACGAGAGGCTTGTTTACTAAACTTGTGATCGTTAAAAGTTGCCTTGCTCAAGGCAACTTTTAACGATCACAGGTTTAGTAAATAAACACCTTGTATACCAACGACGGCACTGGATAAATAATAAATAAACCAGATAAAATCATTCCATCTCAGTTCAAGTCATAAATCGGTTTTGTAATTTAAACAACACTTCATCCGGAACACCGTCTGCTGCACGAGTGAAAATCCAGAAAAATGAAGCGGTTTGCTAGTCACTCCGTTGGTGAAGCTATTACGAAACGGGCGACGTCATTTCAAATATTTCGCGTTGTGACGTCAGGAGGTAACATTTGCCACTTGAGCCGTAAAAATAGAATATACTAAGCGAGCTCTCGTCCAATCAGAGGAGGAGGATTTTAGTCTTATTGGAACATAACGTGATGTGTGTTTGAAGCGGTGTTTGAGCCGTAGGCTCCCGCGAAATATGACCACGCCATTCCAACTCGTTATGTAAAACACCCACCGAGTCAAACACACATAGCTTTCTGTGCTTATTACACATCACTATGCATTATAATTCATTTAAATGAACAAATTTAATTCCAATGTTTAAACCCAAAGGTGAAGAGTCAGTTATATTTGTTTGAAGCGGTAGTGATCAAATGGATCGAAAAAAAGTCACAACATCCTTTAGGGAACTAGTCGAAATTACATTCGTTATCTTCTCTATTAGGCGTGTTTATTGAAATTCGCATTGCCGTTTCTCTTCGACTGCTGTCCATTCACACCTAATCATTTGATGGCTATTGCTGATAGTAAAAATGAGTACAAATTTGGGCGGATTTGCAAAACAACTGGGAGAAACACAGACAATATTTAATTGTATAACGAAATTTGGAAACTTTTCGAAGCGTAACTAACGACTCGACGGGAAAAGAACTAGTCTAAACGGTGCGGGGGGAAAAGTTCCGGCTTGTACATCACCAGTTAAATACATAAACATTTGTGTCATAGCGGCGATTCCATTAAATACAAAGATTTAAAGTTTAATGGATGTGTAATAATTTCGTTTACGTACCAAATCTTGTAAAGTGAAGTTGTATTAGTCTGAAGTCTGCGAATGCTACAGCTTATAATTCATGGTTTATTGTTTACATTTCCGTGCACGCATTGCATTATCTGACCTATTTCCCACGAACAGATTTGAACTATTTATAGAAAACACACGATTTCAAAATCTTTGTTATTTTAACTCTTTTCCCCAATTCTTAAGAATAATTGAACAAAACCATATCATGTGACCCCCTCATTGGATGAAGCTTGACGAGCTCATTCCACTGAGGGGGTCACATGATATGGTTTTGTGGAATTGCTAATTATTTTCTCTATTGCACAGTCTGTATATTACGCGGCAGATGCAGCTGATTCGTTAGGTAAGGGTTAGTCTCACGCTTGGTGGAGCAGAGGCGCGCTATTGTCTACTCCGAAAAGGTGACAATTGCGGGTGCGATAGTGCGCAGAGGCGACAACTCGCCTCAGAATCGAGAGACCGCTTTGCTGAGTATTATGGATATATCCGCTAAGCACTCTTCATACAATCACTATTGCAAATGTGCTATTTTGCAATTTGTGTTTCTAAAACATAGCTTGTAACTTCTAATTTGGAGAAATTTCGAAGGCAATACAGTGGCGTTGTCAAAATGGATGCAACACTTTCTTTTTTTCATGTTTGTGTCATGGGTCTGTGAAAACATCATTCCGTTATAAATACAATGATGCTCTACCAATTTCTAACCTTCATGATGGGGACGACAAGTAAATAAAGGTCAGATGAGCTTGTGACAACCACGATTGAGGAGTATGCATCAAAATGACAAGTCTTGTGATCATATATGCTTGACTCAGTAAGTCTTGTTTATAGCTGCTAGACAGTTAAGATTGTATGATTTTGAAAATATCGTTCTCTATAAAATATTGAAAATCCCTTTTATCTCGTCGACTGAGTGCTAGAATGTCCTATGTCATCTATGGGACATAGGACATTCTAACACTCGGGCGACGATCTGTTACAAATACAGTACAGTCGCTGTGGACTGGTCATGATCCACGCGTGGGCCGCCCTGATGCCAACTCATGCCTTTACCAGGTAAAACAAATCTTCATCAGCAAAATTTAATTAATGAAGCACCGGGTTGTACCCGGTGCTTCAGTAATTACATTTTTGATCATTATTCCTATAATTGGTGTTTTGCGGATGCGATGATGCGCAAGAACGACAGCTCGTTTCAAAATCGAATCACTGCACCACCTATGTTGCAAACTGCCTTATCACCCACGATTTATTTTTACAGGTCTAGTGGCCACAACTGTCGCTTCTACGTTGCTCGGTACATCTGGCGAATACTTGGTGATGATAATGGTCCTGATGTCCGTAACATCAACAGCGTCGGCAGAAGTCATGGCAGTCACATCGATTCTCATTTATGACATTTACCAAATCTACCTCAAGGTGACTATTGTTTCTTTATAAACCTCACACAACTCTTTACCTGACACGCCAAGAACAGGAACACGTGTAAGCAAGCACTCGATATCTATAAATGTCAGTTTTCTACCTCAGAAATGTAGCGTATGATTACACGTTAGAAGAAGTAGATAACTTAGTTCCAATGAGGTTTATCGGTTATGTTTTATTGGCTTAAATTTAAAAAAAGACAAATTGAATTCTGATTTGCAGAAATAGCTCTGGGTCGAATATGGTCGTTGCGTTGGGTAAAGTGTTGAATATAAATGTTTCGTTTTCTCACAAACTTTGTGTTGCAAGCCATGTTACACTTGCAACAGCTATACCATTTTCAAATCAAAGATTAGTGCAGACTAGTAATTGTTTGGCTAAATACTTCTGTTAACATTATTTAGAGATTAGCCTGGGAAATGCAGAACTGATAAGCAGCATAACCGGCGCAGTCTTATGGTGCTGTAAGAGCCAAAATACAAAATAACACTGTTACAATTGTAGTGGAAAGTGGAAATGACGTCGGCGTGTCCAATAATACCATTTATCCAAGATACACACAACCATCATATACTGTTATGTCAAATGTTATTATTAAACTTCATGTATTATTCTTGACGTCTTATTCGCCGGTACTATTTGGTAATTTACATGGATATGCTGTCTGACTCCAACTCCTCCTTGACGTCATATGTGAATTCATCGCCACCGGCGTTAATGTTTTATATCATCACCCGCTTGCACAGAAGTTTACCGAGTCATATTACTCGCAAACATTTAAGAAGTTTAGTCTCAACTGTTACTATTATTTTAAATAGTGTTGAATTGAAGTTTGTTGCTAACCCTTCACCAAACGCACAGAATATCAAGATTTATTATTTTAATTATTGGGTTTTAAAAAAAAAAACGAAATTCAAAAACATTTCAACAAAACCATATCATGTGGCATACAGCCTTGGTAAATATTACTTTTCTCGGGTTGATAATTCGTTGTACCAACCTCAAGGAAAGTCAGTTATTGTTTTATTATTATGACAGAAATATCGTTTGCAAATTCCTTTCTTTATTACACAAATTCGAAGAAAAGCAGCATATTCATATGCAACAAAATAATTTTAATTTCAACATATATATATAGAACAATATGCATTAGCTAGCTTATTTGTTCATGTTGTAGTGAATTGTTATATTGAACAGTTCCTAAACATTTGAACAGGGAAATTAAAGGAAGGAACAAGTTTCTATTTTTATCGCAAACAGGTATTTGGAATCATTATATCAACCTACCTGCGCTATTTATAGACAGCGATGACAGAGAGGTGAAATATCAACTCGATTTCGATAAAAAGAGAATCGTTCAGCAATACTGGAGTATATCAACACCTCTGATGAGTGTTTTAGCCAATTAAATTACCAGATTTTTTTCTGTCATATAATAAAATACAACACCGACTTTACTTTTTGAAAGGGTATTGTACATATGGAAGGAGACTTTATTATATCACAGAAAAAAATGTTGCATATGATATGCTGTTTTTCTTCGAAAAATATGTAACAAAGCAAGAAATGTGCAAACGATTTTTTTCTGATATAATAATAAACCAATAATTGACTTTCCTTTAGGTAAAGGCAAGGAATTATCAACCCTTGAAAAGTAATATTCACCACGGCGAATATTACTTTTCTCAGGTTGATAATTCCTTGTATCACCCTCAAGAAAAGTCAATAATTGTATTTTAACAATTTCTTTATTTATGCCTGTTTTCTATTCATCTTCTTATTCGTTGCGTAATTTTCTGCTGTATATGTTTTACATGATTGTTTGTTTATTGAATTAAATACTGTTTACACTAATTGTATATATTCATGATGAACAGAACAGGAACATTCCAGAAAGGTAACATGGGAAATAGGGGAGTAGTGATCTCACAATTTGAGCACATCCCGTACAAAATTTCCTTTGTTGGTCGTGTATCGCAACTAAATCCCACCAAGCAGCAAGCCCATCCTCTTTCGATCATGTGGTATATAAATTTTATGTGGTATATAAATTTTCACTCTGTTCTGCACAGGCATGTCAACCGGTACCTGTACCGGTACCGCCGGTTCCCTCATGCTACAACCGGTACCGGTACTGAAGCTTTTGTCCCGACGGTACCGGGACAAAATTATTTTATGGGGAAATTCCTGATTGAACGAGGGTAAACAGGCTGATAATCGTGTATGGCACACTTGCACGACATACTTTTAACTTATTTGTGAATAAATATATCAAAACACTCTGCAGGTGCATGTTCTGTCTGCACCACAATGTCGACAAGGCCGACCATTTTGACTTTTCATACGTCGATCAAAGACACTGGAAGCGCCGTCATCGGCTACTTCAAAGAAAGTATTCTGTAGCGACATCAAAGCAATCATAAAGCACGATTTTCGTGCTTTATGATTACTTTGATGTCGCCGCAGAATAATTGTATGATGCCATGTTTGTCGTTGCGAACTTGGGTCGGTTTAAATGCGAGTTTCTCCCATTTAATTGTGACATGTCACCTAATTGTTTATTTGTCTCGGTACCGGTAGCGGTTTCGATGGGACAGGCTCTGTCCCTTCCCGGTACCGGTTATGTTGGTACAGGCGGTACTTTGACATGCCTGGTTCTGCAGTTGCACTATAAATTACGTCATATGAGACTGCACTTCTGTCGGTTGCTGTCGAGAGTTTTCCACTACTTGACCTGAATTAAAATATGCATTTTTTGTTCCTGTTTCATACGATCAGATACAACTTTTTCGGCACGGGTTTTCTTTACTTTGGTATTTGGAGAGTGGGTTTCCTCTCAAAACACTCCAGAATGTATTCTCTATCCAGGCAGTAGTAAAAACCATTGTATGCAAAGGCCCAAATTCGAATACTGAAACCATCTCAGGCAGAGGCGTAACTATGGGGCCGGGTGGGCTGGAGGTTTCATTTCCCTTAATCTCACCACCCCACCCCTACCCATCAATCATTTTCGAGTCGGGCCATTGTTATCCGGATGGGCATTTTTTTATATCGAATCGCTCTTATAAGTAATCATGTAATTTCTTGCAGGATCAGTTTTGTTTCTTGGACTTATGTCACACACGCAGTCGGTCTTATACAAATGGGGATCACTGAAGGGCCGTAACTAACAAACATTTTTTTGGTGAGGGAGGGGGGTAGAATGTCGGTGTCCGATTCCTCGCCGGGTTCAGTCATATCGCCCAAGTATGTGAAACATACCTAATTGCTTTTATCAGGAACCTACACGCTACAAATACACTTGAAATTGATACTGTATTTTAAACATACAATATTTACACACCGGCTATGTAGAGGTGACCTACCATCGAGGGGATGCTTCCAACAGGTCATGGTAATAAAAATCATTTGTTATTAGTTATTCTCTCCCTGGCTATGGAATTCTACCGATATAATGAGTCGGTTATTTATTGTACTTTCTTAGCTGTGTATATCTTTATCGGACAAGCAAAAGATTTTGCCCAACTGTGTACCCTAAAGCGTGTGTATATTTTCGTTGGGCAAGGAAGGACGTCTGACTAACATGGTATTTCATGATTTTGTACCCAATCTCTGCCCGACGAAACTCACGATCGGAGCTTTTTCTTGGGGGTGGGGGGGGGGGGGGGGGGGGTCACACATCCACATCCCCACACTCCCAAAATTTACGCCCTTGTGTCTGTGTCTAATTGGGGATGTTGGTGTGCAAGCACGACCAATTTGTAGTCCAGTACGTGCTGATTAAATAAGAAGTTGTAAGCCCATGCGTAACGACTACTTCATGTAATTATCCAGAAACAAATTTCCTGAGTTTTACCCTTTACCTAACATGAAAAGCAGACGACACTTGCAAACACAATTCTTGAATAACTAATTTTTTCATTTTTTGTCTCAAAAACATAGATTATGACCCCTCATTGGAAAGAGCTCGACGAGCTCGTTCCAATGAGGGTTCATAACCTATGCTTTAGAGACAGAAAATGAAAAAAATAATGAAAAGTAATTGCCGATTTTTATGAATAACGCTGGCCGGTTTTAGCCATTATCCCCCATTGACAAATATTTCAGCCACGAAGAAGGCATGCCTTGATGATGTTGGAATATTTATTCAGTCGGGACGTGAGTCATGACTGTCGAAACAAATTGGGTTAACACTCCCACCACTCGGTCACCTTCGCGACGCACCTGGTCTCAGGTAGGTACTCAACTCGAGCACTATCTTGATCTAATTTCATTAATTCATTTCGGAAATTTCGTTATTAATTGGGGACGATTTTTTTCAACCTGTGGTTTAACAGCACTTTCAACAGCCAGGGTCATCTCTGTATGATATTTGTACGGATGAAGAAAGCCGGAGTATCCGGAGCGAACCACCGGGCTGTAGCGAGTGACAGTCAGGTTCCCCAATGTACTAAGTCAGCACAAGCAGGGCTGCATTGGTTGAAGGCATTTACACCATCAACGTGCAGTGCATCTCAGTAAACAGTGTGACCGTGCCCCACTTAGGCAATCGGGATAAAGTGCCTTGTCCAAGGACACAACGAAGTTACCACTGGTCATGATTGAACCGCGGACCTTTCAGTTTTAAGTTCAATGCTCTAACTACTAAGCCACCACAGATATTGAACTGTTCTATAAGAACCAACACAAGTTCTGCAACGAAATATCGAAATTTACATATCCGCTAAATTCTATTCACGCTGTACTCGTCTGAATGTCCTTTCTGACATTGATCTGCGGTTTCACAGACACTAGAAACTCAACGGACAATATTAACAAGTACGTTCACACCTCTTGTGTGTCATTTCAACATCAACCGGTAAAGGTTCTCGTGATAGCACACAGTTACGATCTGTTTTGTTCTTCCTTTTGAACACAGGACATTTGCACTTAAAACGTGAACGACAGTGCAACGCACACACACAAAGCAAGACAGATAATCACCACTAACCCTTTATCTAATACAAATAGAGGACGAAGATTGTAAGTATTTGTTTCATGCATAACGATGTTTTTTCAAATGGCATAGCGGGATTCGAACCCATGCCGAGAGAGTTTGTTTCGACACCAACAGCAGAACAAAACTATACTTAGACCTCATACTATTAGTTACACAGTTTGTTGGTGGCCTATGGCGATGCAGTCTTCAGATACTAAAGTGTTTCATTTTTTTTCAAAAACATATTTTAGGATTCCTCATTTGAACAAGCTCGAAAGCCCATTGAGGTGTTATGAGATATGTTTTGTTTGGAGACCAGAACTGAAACATTAATAAAATTGGATTGCCGATTTTTGTGAATGGATCTAGTTCTGCTTTGCGGGTAAAAGAGGACCGGAACTAACGCCTGGGGTTAAAGTCTTCTAAAATAGACCGCACAGGTAAAAACGAGTGGCTAATCGTAATAATAATAACTCTTTGGCCAGCCCCTGATTTGTCGCGGTCCTCATAAGAGAAGGCCATCATTCCCCCTGCACCCCACCCCCTCTTCCCCTCCTCTCCTCCCAGCATTCAGATATAAACTGCTTAATAGTGTCCCTCACTTCCTCTTTTTCAATTTCTTCAATAAGCATTCCTACCCTCTCCCTCGTGTCCCCCTTCAGCCATCTATCCTTTGTTTCTTCACCCCACTTCTGCATTATTCTTCCAGTAAATTTTATTCTATGAGGTATATAATGTGGGCATTCCAAGAGAAAATGTTCCAGGGTCTCCACTACTCCAGAGTGGCACATTTGGCATCCCTTTTCCCCATCTCTCCCAATTTTTCCCCGAAGCTCCAGTGATCTTGATCTCAGTTTGAACAGCAGTGACCCTCCAAAGGTGCCATCTAGGTACTTCTCAAAAGCTGGCTTTTCTTTATATTGTAACCCCTGCAGTGATCTTTTCACGCTAACCCCTGCTCGCCAGTTTCGATTGTAATCTTCCATGACTCTCTCTTTGACAAACCTTTTGCCTTCTTTCATTCCTACTTCTATGTTTGTGACCTCTATAGAGTAATTGTCCATTAGTTCCCTCACATGTTTTGACCACCCCGTTTCTATATTAGAATTCCAAATGGTATCGAGCATCAATTTGCACCACCGGTTGTCAGGCAGGTTTCTCAAGTAGTTAAAGTAACACAGTTTTCCCAAATCTACCCTGTCCTTGATTTTCATCCACCCAAGCTCCCCCCCTTACTGCTTCCAAAGCTGCAGCATTACTCGACCCTGTTATCCTACTGCCGGCATCATTCTGAGTACTTTCCAACTTCTTAATAACGGTTTGGTTTAATGGAATCACGTCCGTGCCATACGTTATACTTGGTAAACCCACCCTCTCCCACAGTGTTTTCCCCACAAAGACCTTGTTGAAACTATTTTTCCCTAAAAGTTTTAGTTGGTTCAGAATTCTTTTCCCCTTCAGAATCAGTTTCGCTGAGTAATTTCTGTACACCCCTCTTCCCGTTATATTTATGCTTACCCCTAGATACTCATACTCTCCCGTTTCTCCTACAGTGATTTGTTTGCTTTGATTTGAGAACTCCCCCACTCTCCATCTCTTCGTCATATCTACCTTGCGTCCAACGGGTATTACCTTGCTTTTATTTTCATTTAGTTCGAGCCGCCAAGTGTTCCCATATCTACCAACAAATTTCCAACAATTTCTCTAGCCCCTGTTCAGTTCTAGACATTAACACCATGTCGTCCGCAAAGAAGAAGCCTGGTATCTTTATGTCTCCAACATTTACCCCCCTCCGCACTCTGAATTAGTTCGTCCCCTAAATCTTTAACATACAATGCAAACAAAATCGGTGAAAAGATACACCCCTGCTTGAGGCCTATATCCATAGGGACTCCTTTTGTAGTGATACTCCCTAGACTGAGTTGGCTTTGCACATCTGTATACAGTGCTTTCATGATTCCCACAAAGTCACCCCCCAGTCCGATGCCCTCGAGCTTTCGCCACATACCTTCCCTCCACACTCGGTCGTACGCTTTTTTCGCATCTAGAAATGCCAGAAACATCTTTTTCTTTTCAGACTTTGTTGATTCTATCAGTTGGGTGAGTGTAAATAGGTGATCAGTGACTCTTCGTCCTTTCCTGAAACCATTTTGAATTTCTCCTAAAAAACCTTTCTCTTCAATAACTTCCTCTAGTCTACCGTATATGACGTTACAGAATACTTTTCCGATGTTACTACTAACTGATATCCCCCTATAGTTATCTAGAACTTCCTTATCCCCCTTTTTGTGTATGAACGACACCTTACTTTCCCTCCACTCTCTGGGGACCTCTTGCTTTCGCAGAGCCAGGTTGAAAAGGTTTGTCAGGACTTCAATAAGTGCCTCCCCTCCATTTTTGAGGAATTCGTTCGGAATTTCATCAGTCCCTCCCGCTTTACCATTTTTTAATTTCGAGACCACGTTCCGCACTTCGTCTGCCGTTATTTCGCTACATACACACACGATTGGATAGGTTCTCCTCCACCAGTGTATTTCTTTTTGGTGGGGATTCACTGCCCCATCGCCTATCGTTTATCTTTTCCCAGTGCTTAACTAACTCTGAAGCGATACGGCCTTTATCTTCTGTACTTTCCCCATCCACTTTGATACTCTGCACACTACTTTTCCCCCGTTTATTTACCCAATTCCAAAATACGTTTGAGCTCGAACCCCCCGTTTTCTTTATTGTTCTGACAAGACTGCAAATGCGCTCCTTCCTATTATTATTCTTTATCTCATTCACCTTTTTCCGTGCCAGTTCATATTCTCCTTTCATTAGTCTCGTGTCATTGTTATCCACCCCTTTAAGCCTCCTACTTCTTCTGTAAGCAGCGCATTTTACCTTCCTTTCTTTTATAGCCTTTTTCAGTCCCTCGTTAACCCTGTATCCAAGCTCTCTCGTTGGGACCCTCACCCTTCCTATACAATCCTTCCCTGCCTCTGTTAGGCTATTTACTATGCCATCGGAAATACTCTGGACATTTGCATCCCAGGTATACATTCAAGATTTGGTTTTAGTTTTTCCTGAAACTGCTTCCAGTCGGCTCCTTGTTTTAGTCCCCAAACTTCCTTGAAGGTATTTCTGGCTCTATTCGTCTTTTTGCCCATAATCTTAACTGTTATCAGGTTGTGATCACTACCCAAGTCATTTTTTCCCTCGTCATCTATTTCTACATCTATAACCTCCCTCCATACGCTAATGTCAGTGAGTATATAATCAATTATTGTTTTCTTATCGTTCCTCTCCCAGGTCCATTTACCCTTACATTTCGCATCCCTGTTCAGGATCTTTAAACCAAGCTCTTTTGATAGGTCCAACATCTTCCTCCCATTCGTGTTAATTTTCCTATCACCTCCCTGTATGCCCTCCTCCTTATCCCCGATGTGCCCATTGAAGTCCCCCATTAGGACAATACTGAACCCTCTGCTTTCAAGCTCTGTGATATTCGATCTAAGAGTTGTATATATTGAATCATTCCACTCGGGCTTACTTCCCTCCACTGCTAAGTATACAACACCAACGGCAACACTCCTGCTTCCTAACTTGATTTTTGCCCAGACTCTTTCGTTGGATACTGGAATCTGAGTCCTTGCTTCTGTGAGATCTGTAATCAATGAGGGCTGTAATTCCTCTTTAGCGTAGATGCCAACACCCCCACCCCGTTTCTGACCCTCAGTTCGCCCAGCTCCTATCCACACGCAACCCTTCATCTGATCAACCCGCTCATCCCGTCGTATCCACGTCTTACTTATATTCCATTATATCGAAGTCTCCTTCGTCCATCATTGTTGATATTTCGCTTACTTTCTTGTGCAGACCCTGGATGTTGCAGTACCCAAACTTAATGAATCTTTGTTTTTTTGTCATCACTGGCACATTATTATAACCCTGGTATGTCCCTGTGTTGTGCATGTTTGTTGTTCTTCCTATGTTCCCAGCATTTGTGCCCCTCTGGGTTATCGGCTGTGGTCCCCTACCCCCCTTTTCTCCAAAAAGGCCCAGCCACCTGTAAATTTTTTTGGCCCAACAGGTCTGTACCCATCCTACTTAAATGCAATCCGTCTCGCCCATACAACTCTCCTTGTCCCCAGAATGAATCCCAGTGGTCAATGAAATGTATTCCCAAGTCTTTGCAGTGCTCTTCCAGCTCCTCGTTTAGTGCCATAATCCGCGAGTTCCTCTCATTCCCACCACCCATAACGGGGAGCACCCCTGAAACGATGATCCGAGCATTCCTGCTAAGTAGCTTACTAATTAGGTCCTTGTATGTGTCCACCAAACGAACTGATTTCCTCTCCCTGATGTTATTGGACCCCACATGTAATACCACTACCGGATCAGGCCCCGACCCAGCTACAATACCATCCACTCTATCCCTCAGGTCCTCCACTTTAGCCCCTGGAAAGCACAGAACTGTTCTATTTTTACTGTCCAGACCACAGACAACCTTGTCGATCCCCCGAACTATGCTACTTCCCGCAACCACCAACTTACTTTTGGCACTCGCCCTATTTATCTCCTCTAGTCTCCTATTGTTTACAGCGTCCTCTTCCTCTCCAACAGCCCCACTCGGAATCAATATCGGTATCGGTATCTTTGACCTAGGATTACTGCTATCCTTGTCCCTCCGTCTCTTTCCAGGCCCTGAACTACCTGGACTACTCCCCTAGTCTTCTCCCGGATCCCTCCTCCTTTTTCCTGGCCTAGACCCCAAGCTACTATCTGTTGCAACTACCTCCATCTCCTCCTCTGTCTCTTCCGAATCGTGCACATCAAATCTGTTTCTGGTGCTGCACTCCCCACTGCCTTTGGACTTTACACCCCTATCTGCCTGCTTCTCTGGCCCCCCTTCCCTACCACTTTTGATAGTCCACGCCAAACGCTTTACAGCATTGCTCCGGCCTGGGCCCCCCTCATCTGTCCTACGTACTTTTCTAGCAGCCCCCACCTCATCACCTACCTCATTCACATCAAAGGTTCTACCCCCATGATTCCTCTTGGAACCACCGACAACCACCCATCCTTCTCGGAAACCTACTTTCACAGGCGTAACTCCAGACAGCCCCGCCCTACCAAGTTTTCCCTTCAGCTCAGCAATCTCCCCCTCAAACTTAACAATTGTCTCAAGTAGGCGGAGGATTTCCTGACAGTTTGCACATACCTCTCCATATCCCATCGAACGACAGTCCCCATACATCATAGAACAATGTTTACAAACTTCAAGCCCAATATCGCCATCGGTGGCCCCACCAACCCGGCTCTGACCGACACCCCCAGTGACCTCTGTCTGCATACCAATACTTACCCCGTTGGCACCGTTGACCTGGACCGCGATATTACACGTATTTACCTCCATACTTACCTCCGTCTGAACAGACTTGCTCGCCATCATCAAGACAAAATTACGCGATCGGACAGGGAAAACTGTAAACACGCGACAAAAGGCAACACGACGAACCGTTCGACAACTTAGCGCTCACAGTTTTATTTAAGACCTCCTAACTTTGTCCCAGTTACTATACTAAGCTAACTCCCCACATAGTTGAATAAAATAACCTGAAAATGAAATATATATGATTAGTAAACAATAAAAATACTTAATTTAGATTCGTAACCAAGGAGACTTCTTCTCAAAACTTGCGGATCGAACAAAGACAGTCTCTTATATGGGGGAATTCAGTACAGTGACCTCTCACTTATGTTGCGGTCTGAAAATAATCAAAGATGCAGAAAGTGACCAATAAATAAGTAAATATATCATGAATAGCTCTGGTAGCAGATTTCCGTTATATTATGCAAAGTATTAACCTTCGAAGTTACCAGACCAGTCTGAACCCTGATCAGTTCGATAATATATAGCCTACATGTATTATTACGCCATCCGGATAGATTAACCAAAAACGATCATAACAAATGAGCGGGACCTGAGAATTACACCGACAACTATGGTCAACAGTGACTGCGTATTCAATCAACACGCCGACACTGGCGGTATATTAATTGTCACTGTCTGCCAGTTTGTTTTCATCGCAAAAATCGCAGTCTGAATTGGCATTTCAGAAACTTTTTGTTTTGAGTTAAAAGCGTCGGAAAGCAGGCACGGTTGTAAATGCGCCCAAAAATGTTGGAGGTAAAAAGTCAATAATTTTCGTGGCGACCAATAAGATGTTGCATTACTTCCCTTGCATCACACAATCTACTTTTGTAAACAAATGAATGCCAATGGGAAGATCTAGTGAAAACATGAAACGGTTTGCATACACTTTGTAGGCTGGCATAATAATACGATAAGTGATAAATAGAATATTCATATTGTCCTGGCAGGGGCGAAACTATCAGGGGTGGGTAGTGCTGTGTGACCATCAATAATTTTCGAGTAACCTTTAAGTTAGTTGAAATATAAACATTTAAAAGATTAACCAATATATAAAAGATTAACCAATACTGTTTCTGTGTGGATACTAGAATCATCACATGCGTGACGGCAATGGAATATAAGTCTTCACAGGTTACTGATATATTTATTTATTTATTGGTGTTTAATGTCACATACTTTTGCACAATGGCTAATCATGGCCGGGACAGTTTTATGGGTGGAGGAAGCCGGAGTCCCCGGAGAGAACCACCGAACAACGACGAGCAGCTGCCAGCTCCCCAAAATCGCAACTTTGCACTGCAGCACAGGCAGGGTTAGATTGGTTGAAGACATGCGCACCATCGACGTTCAGTATGCCTTAGTACATGGCGTCACCGTGCCCCCAATGTAGACAATCGGGGTTAAGAGCCTTGCCCAAGGACACAACGCGGGAGTCCGAATCGATCGCTCAGACGGTCACCCATCCGAGGATTAACCGGGCTCGACGCTGCTTAACTTCGGTGATCTGACAGAGGCGACTGATATATTTTGCAATATTTACACGCTGTTAACACGATCATCTGATGTGAATCCTAATTTTTTCTAACTTGGTTCATAAAACAGAAGATATCAGATGTTTTTAGCTCACCTGACTGAAAGTCAGGGTGAGCTTTTTTTTATTACTCTTCGTCCGTCGTCCGTCCGTCGTCCGTCGTCTGTCGTTCGTCGTCCTGCGTGAAGGTGGTGTTTGAGCCTCTTTTTCCTAAACCACTGGCCACATTTTAATTAAATTTCATGTAAGTAGTGGTTATATAGGGGCATTCTGATTTTTATGCAAATTAGGTTTCGGCTCGTATTGAGCAGAGGGGTGGGGAAAAAATGGCCAAATTTTTTGAAAATCTTCTTCTAATGAACCACCAATAGCAGAGACTTGATATGTGGCATACAGAGTCCTTTTGAGGTTTAGAATCGAGTTTGTTCAAGAGAAGTTTGTCGGGCATTATTTGCCTTCGTTATGGGAGGGGCAAAAATTTTGGCCACGCCTAAAATTTCTATTTTCAGAACCGTCTGGTCGATTTGAACCAAATTTGATATGAGATGATAATGGGTCATAAGTAGTTGATTAATGCACAAAAAAATTTTCTCATTGCCCCGTGGGAACCTCGGGAGCTAAAAATAGGAAAAACCTTACAACTGCCATATCTCCAAAACTACACGGTACAGAGAATTCTTATTTTGTATAAAGCTTACTTTTATCCAGTAGAATAGAATGGTTTAAAAAAATCCCAATCGGTTTGATCACAAGGTACTTTTTTCAGGACTTTGAAAAAGTGCTGAGTCAGCACTTTTTAACACTGTAGGCAATGGGAAAAAGATTAAAAAATCTTCTTCTCCAGATCCAGCAGGCAGAATCTTTTGATATTTGGTATGCAACATTGTAGGGTGGATCTGATTCAAGTTTGTTCAAATTGGCTCCCTGGGTTTATATTTGGGCTCAGTATAGAAGATCGAATTCGAACTTAGTGCATTTCAGGCAAATTTCTTAAAAAATCTTCTTCGCCAGATCCAGCAGGCAGAATCTTTTGATATTTGGTATGCAATATTGTGGGGTGGAGCTGATTCAAGTTTGTTCAAATCGGCCCGCTGGATTCATATTTGGGCTCACTATACAAGCCCGAATTCGAACTTAATTATATATTAATGCATTTCAGGCAAATTTCTTAAAAAACCTTCTTCTCCAGATCCAGCAGGCAGAATCTTTTGATATTTGGTATGCAACATTATGGGGTGGATCTGATTCAAGTTTGTTCAAATCGCCCCCCCCCCCGGGTTTATATTTGGGCTCAGTATAGAAGCTCGAATTCGAACTTAGTGCATTTCAAGCAAATTTTTTCAAAAATCTTCTTCTCCAGATCGAGCAGGCAGAATCTTTTGATATTTGGTATGCAACATTGAGGGGTGGAGCTGATTCAAGTTTGTTCAAATCGGCCCCCTGGATTCATATTTGGGCTCACTATACAAGCCCGAATTCGAACTTAATTATATATTAATGCATTTCAGGCAAATTTCTTAAAAAACCTTCTTCTCCATATCCAGCAGGCAGAATCTTTTGATATTTGGTATGCAACATTGTGGCGTGGATCTGATTCAAGTTTGTTCAAATTGGCCCCCTGGGTTTATATTTGGGCTCAGTATAGAAGCTCGAATTCGAACTTAGTGCATTTCAGGCAAATGTCTTCAAAAAATCTTCTTCTCCACATCGAGCAGGCAAAATCTTTTGATATTTGGTATGCAACATTGTGGGGTGGATCTGATTCAAGTTTGTTCAAATCGGCCCCCTGGGTTTATATTTGGGCTCAGTATAGAAGCTCGAATTCGAACTTAGTGCATTTCAGGCAATTTTCTTAAAAAATCTTCTTCTCCAGATCCAGCAGGCAGAATCTTTTGATATTTGGTATGCAACATTATGGGGTGGATCTGATTCAAGTTTGTTCAAATCGCCCCCCCCCCCCCGGGTTTATATTTGGGCTGAGTATAGAAGCTCGAATTCGAACTTAGTGCATTTCAAGCAAATTTCTTCAAAAATCTTCTTCTCCAGATCGAGCAGGCAGAATCTTTTGATATTTGGTATGCAACTTTGAGGGGTCGATCTGATTCAAGTTTGTTCAAATCGGCCCCCTGGATTCATATTTGGGCTCAGTATAGAAGCTCGAATTCGAACTTATTGCATTTCAGGGAAATTTCGTAAAAATTCTTCTTCTCCAGATCCAGCGGGCAGAATCTTTTGATATTTGGTATGCAACATTGAGGGGTCGATCTGATTCAAGTTTGTTCAAATCGGCCCCCTGGATTCATATTTGGGCTCACTATAGAAGCTCGAATTTGAACTTAGTGCATTTCAGGCAAATTTTACTATAGAAGCTCGAATTCGAACTTAGGGCATTTCAGGCAAATTTATTTGAAAATCTTCTTCTCAAGATCCAGCAGGTGGAATCTTTTGATATTGGGTATGCACCATGGTTAGGGGGGGGGGGGGGGGGGGTGAGATTCAAGTTTGTTCAAGCCAAGTCCCTGGGTTCATATTTGGGCTCACTTTGGTAGCCCGAATTATAACTTAGTTCAAAATGAGGAATTTTCTTTAAAAATCTTCTTCAGATCCAGCAGTTGGAATGTTTTGATATTTGATATGCAGCATCCTTAAGGGGGTGAGATTCAAGTTCGTTAAAGCCAAGTGCCTGGGTTCATATATGGGCTCCCTGTGGGAGCCCGAATTATAACTTAGTTCAATATGAGGAATATTCTTTAAAAATCATCTTTTTTTTAGATCCACTGGTCAGAATCTTGGGATATTTGGTATAAGCTTTTCTTAGGAGGAGCAGATGCAACTTGTTGAAATCAATTCTCTGGGTTGATATTTCGGCTACCATGTCAGGTGAGCGCCCTCAGGCCCCTTGGGGCCTCTTGTTTTCACGAGTCACTGCAAGGAAATATAAGTTTTCACTTATATCTGAAAGCCGCGTGTGAACACATGGATTTCCTTGTAGTCACTAATGAGATAATTCAGCCACCTACTCAAAACCAGTTGGTGTCTTGTTTATTATATGCATTGCAATGATTTTTGTCGGAATTAAATACGTTTTAATTGCAATTAAACACCCAGACGCTGAAAACACTCAGTGATTTTGATCCAGTCTTATAACGTACAATACAGCCGCCTTAACCCTTTACCCAAACGCAAACGATTTCAAAATTTATTATTTTAAATATTTAAATTTTTTCAAAAAAGTTCAACAAAACCATATCATGTGACCCTCTTTGGAACGATCTCGTTCCAAAGAGGGTCACATGATATGGTTTTGTTGAGATTTTTTGAAGCATACTATTTTTTCAGCTGCTGAATTTGCGGACGATTCGTTGGGTAAAGGGTTAATTAAATTGGTCGTAATCCACGCGTGAGCAGTGTTGTCCACGCATGTGTGTGTTTACCAGGTAATAAAAAATAAGCATCAGTAAAATTTTAATTAATGAATCACCCGATGCTTCATCAATTAAATTTTTGATGATCGTTCCTATAATTAGAGTTTGCAGTATGATATTATTGCGTCCGTGGATATACTGCCCACCCCATGAAAAGTGAGCAAATCACGGCGGCCGTACTGTAATAGGCGTCGATATACTCTTATATTGTCCTATAAATAGATATCGAGTACTATTTGTTAGAGATTTTCCATAATCTAATAAGTGAGCATATAATACATATATATCAGGCTATAAAAAAAAAATTATTGTTTCTCAGATAACTCCCTCGTCATTGAAAATCTGCCCCTTCTCACTTTTTACCTCAAAATCTCATTGATGATACTATTTTTTTTGGAACTTGTATGACTAAAAATTTAACTACATTTTGTTAACAGAGCTCGTTGACGTCTGTCAACCAAGATATAGTTCGTTAAATTTGCAATTGCATGATAGGAAATTTTCGTTGTCGAAAGTAATACTTTTTCCATGCAATACTGCAAGGCGTTAACATTCTATTTCATTCTCAGGACTCTTTTATGGATTCAAAAAAGAAAAGAAAAGAAATTTTGTGAAATCACAAAAAGGGGGAAAAAGCCTCCCCCTTATAAAATTGAGGAATAACTGCCCGAAAAACAGACAAAATTTAAAAAAAAATGACGTGCCTTATATACAGACTTTTATCTAAGCAGTAGGGGGCACGGTGACTCAGTAGTTGACTGTTAGACTTCTATACCGGAGGTCCCGAGTTCGACCCCGTCCTGGACGACCCGCGTTGTGTCCTTGGGCAAGGCACTTTATCCCGGCTGCCTACATGGGGGCCCGATTACGTCGTGTACTAAAGCGTACTGCACGTCGATGGTGCACATGTCTTTAACCGCTGTAAAAATAAATATATCTAAAAAGTGAGATAGCAATCCAACACCAAACACATTGTAATGTCCCAATACCAACCGCAATACCTTGCAGTGATTGGTCAATGTCTCTTTGATTTTATTTTATGTCGCCGGGCACGCGCATATGTCTACTGTCGGTGATTCTTATGTCCACTGTCAAGGAAAGCGTCTCGTTGCCATGAGCATCGGTTCAACGCAATGTCTTTTTTCACTTGAAATCAACTGAGACAAATACATTTAACCGAAGTAAAATACACACAAAAGTGCCGTTATTACATACAAAAAGATTAGTTATGTAAACATGGGTAATTATTTATGGAACCGATTAGATTATAAGGTCTCTTTCATTAATTTACTGAAACATAAACAGAAACGAATCGAGAGCATCTCACCCCGTTGATTGCGTGCGTAAACATTGAATAAAGGGAAATCACTTCAGTCTGTTATGATAAAAGTTAACACCTTATCGAAACAACGTCTGCTTTCTAAATAAAAGTATTTTTTTTCCAATTCAATTTTACATCTGTAAGAACAGGACGTGTACGTTATTCTGTTTGTTGACAGGGGACATGGTCTCACGTTCCCTGCATGGAACATATATTCAATCTCGGCTAACGCCTCGGTTGAATATAAAATTCATGCAGGGAACGTGAGACCATGTCCCCTGTCAATAAACAGAATAATTTATAATGAGCACCGGTAATGAAATGGTACATATGCAGATTACCGGATACAGACTTTAGCACAGTGGCGAAGAACTGTGAACAACAAGTCTCTTGTAGTTTAAATAATATTTATTCAGCAAGAATGATATAATAGGTTCTAGAAAGTAACGTTGCCCACAAAATGGAAATTACACCAGTATACACAATAGGAATGAATGTAATACTATCAAAACGAAGGAAATTACAATGAGATGGATAGGATTCGGCAGTAAGCAAGTAGCTTTCTTTTTTGAGCTGTCTTGAAAAACAAATGAAGTATGTCCGAAAATGAAGGATTGGTTCATACACTGCACGTTCCAGTGTATGAACTTTAACCCTTTCAACACTGGCGCCCTGGAAAGTATTATTTCGTTCAATATTGACAACAGCGAAACGGGAGAAACCACCCTGGTTTGTTGGGAGGTTCAGTGATAACTTAATCCAACAGCTCTTACGAGCTGTTGGATTAAATTATTACTGAACCTCGCTTCAGATATTTTGCTCTTTACAGCGTCTGCTCGTCCTCTACCAATATTTTCTTCGCGCAAAAATGTAGGACACCAGGATGAAAGGGTCAATAAAACACGGGAGAGAAAAAAAAACAATGAACAGGGGTGATGCATAAGCACTGGTGGAAAAGTACACTGATAATAAATATTACATCATATTAACGATTTTGTTCGTGGTTATGTACAATATATCAGTATTTCATTTCAAATGTTACTGTTGCGATTGATATGATATTTATGTCACTCGAGAAACACATTAGGTTGCATCACCTGAAATGTAAATTCCAATTTATAAACTTCAGCCTTACCGGAAAATTTTGGATCCAAATAGCTGTATATTATGCGGGAAAGGACGCGGTAGACGAGCGAATCCAGTCGATAAATGTTTATGCCACAGTATGACCACATGTGGGGAATGCAGAAATGACGACAGGTAAGTGGTAGTTAGGGCCGCGATATTTTCAGGACACCTACTCTTGGTTGTTTTGTATTCTATTTACGTCGGCTCTGGGCAGTAACGGGGTTTGACAATACGTATGGTCATCTTTCCACAGCTTGCTGCTTAGTTTGGAACGGAAAGCCTGCTGTTCGGGTCAGGGATCACGACGCACCCTTATACCGTAAAGTAAAAGGTTTTAAGTGAATTTGTGTGTTAGACCAATCAATATTTTAAAAGTCCAGCCCTAAATCATCGAACCGTCAACCTCTCGATCTCAAATCCGACCATATAACCAATGAGCCATTGTGCCCCTCAGAAAGTTTGTACATAAGAAAATTATTGCACTCGAGAAGCCTGATTAGGAAATCACTGGTTCGGTTGTAGGCGCCCAAGCTTGAAATCAACTACTCTGGAGGTCACTTGCAACTGAAATAACTTGACAATTGCTTGTTTATACAGCAATGCTAGTGCACTGTGTTATCTCTGGCGAAAACCCATCGGAAGACACATGTATACATTATTTAAGGAATAGTGCATGGCTTGGAGTTGACTACGCCCATATAGTGCCCAGTGAGGTGGTGTAGTTCCAGACGCTTCGCGTGGGGAACTACACCACCTCACTGGGCACTATATGGGCGTAGTCAACGACAAGACATGCACTAATCCTTATGTTATATCGAACACCCATCAAGAAAAACATCTGTCCGATTTGTTAATCTATTACCAAGGTAGTAGCCCTACCAACCAGCGTTATACAGAAAAAAATAACATTTTCTTCTTCCAAAACACGGCTTATGACCCCTCATTGGAAGGAGAATAACACACTCATTACAATGAGGGAGTATAAGCTAATTTTGAATCGGTCGGCAAGGGTAAACAAAACATTTCCCCCAAACGGAACTGTGTATTCTAGAATCGCGCAACTAGCGAATGAAAGCTAAAATTTTCGAAATTTGACAACGCAGTTTGATAATTTCCACACATTTGTCACACACATACATTACCGAATGGGTCAGTACGGGATACAAAACTCCGAAGATTTAAATGAATTCCATTATTTATTCGTTCACTGCCCAAAACATACAATTAAATAGCGAAATAATATGAGCAGCGAAACAAACGATTTTTCATATCCGGACGCGTTCTCATGAAAGTTGTACCCAGGTATGGACCATTCTCTTCAAAACGAGATATGGACCATCTTCTCAAGGAATAAAATGAACGCATCGGAAAATGTGACTTCAACAATGGAAAAGCGATACATTTTTCCACAACGATTTTTTCCGGGTCGTTTTGTGGATGTTCTGCCGCTGTGAATCGATATTTAAATTTAGCCTGATTAGTTTTATTCGCCCAGTATGAAAAGAAAACTGATATAGTAGTGTGCTAAAAATAGAAAACGTGTAGTGCCTGGTCAGTTCTGTGGATGCAAACTACACGAAATAGGGGTGCAGCATTCGTCCAATCAGGAGCCTAGAAGGTCACGTGAGATATATTATAGGTGCTTTATCATATATACCTATTACTAACCCTTAGAGACCCGGATGATGGCTGTGAAGTTGAAGG
Organism: Pictodentalium vernedei; assembly: GCA_031216915.1. Taxonomy (NCBI): domain Eukaryota; kingdom Metazoa; phylum Mollusca; class Scaphopoda; order Dentaliida; family Dentaliidae; genus Pictodentalium; species Pictodentalium vernedei. Next base: position 368,455,929 of record CM062290.1, on the reverse strand, counting down.
ATTTTGAAAACATCTGAAACGATCTGTCTGACTGCCAACATATTCTGTTACAGTACTTTAAATTTGGTTTCAGATGTACGTGATTATTATTCACTAATTTCCATAAACATTTGAGTGTTTTAGCGTTCAGGGGTTGGGGTGTTCCATGTGCTTTCTGTGTTTGTGTTGCCTATTGTCGTTGATCCACGCGGGATTGTCGTGACCAAATTGTCAACGTCAACAAAGCAACATGCCAAAGCCGATTACAAGAAAGTGACTAATGGTGATTTGAGACGATTAATTATCGATCTTT